>SJOL01001501.1:43895-78295 GCA_004794785.1 Opisthorchis felineus | reverse complement strand
TATATATATATATCCCTAAACAACAGTTTGTCACGACAAATGGAAGCTTTCGCTCACTAGATGACCAGATTTGCTTCTGCTCACCTACTTCAAAAGTTTCATTTGTTCACATATCGTTTTCTAATACGAACCCATTGATATCTTCATTCATTTTCAAATGTCTGTGTACAAGTGGTGTCATCTAACATGGACATCTACTACTAACATCAACCGGCAAATCTCATACACCTTCCAGAAAATAGCTCCTACTGAAATGTCTGCCTCTGGTCTAGTCGCGAACAGTTGCTAAGCCACGTTTTCGATATTGTATTTTGTAAATTATATTTTGCATAACCTTTAAGGAACAACGTCCTATTTAGGCTATGACCGTTTATTGACCAACTACGGATGGACCAAAAATCTACCTGGACCTAAAATGTTACCTGCTTGTACCTTTTTCCCACCGGCATTCGGCACACCCTTCATTGTTACAAGGATTTATCACAACAACACGGTACGATATAATTAATGACTCCAAATGATTCGCCAACTGGAGGGGACAAATTGTTCACTGCGTCTCCCACCCGGATGTGACGGGTAGCATAATCACCTTTTCATTTTCAGTCTGGAACCATTGTTCTGCGTGAATAGGACGTCTCAGATTGTCCCGTAATTCACGTCACCCGGAATCGTCGTTTCGAATTTTCCGGTGAATTTTCAATAGGCCGTCGGACTAGTTGCCCTTATTCGGGACAAAAGTAGCTTCAGGTGAGAAAAACTGTGGAATTCGTGGGAGAAAAGGAAGCAGCTCCTCGATGAACACAAAGTTCAATAGACATCTGCTAGCTCCCTCAGGGGGACTGCTGCGGCGAATGGTAAGGGTGAATAATCCTGTGATAACAGTATGCTTATCGAGAACACATTACACGGTGGGCAAACAAATTTTGCGGTGAAACAGTAGAGTGGTAGCTTGTATCGTTTAACATTAACACATGGTTTACCTGATATCAAGATGACGCGAACTCATCATTCCATTGAAGCTAATCAAGTTACTAGCGAGAGAACTCGACTGTAACGATGACATTGTCTCGGAAATTTTAAAGACGAAAATAAACAGATGCAGGCTGGCTATGTGCTGGCTATCATTGCCAAAACATTTAAGAACCACGAGGCAAATCGCTCTCCAAACATTGTTTTCACGTATATTCCCGTCAGATTGCATCTCAGATGAGTCAGAACTTATCGCAAACACACTGGCGAGACACGGATAGCCTCAGAAACTCACCTTTAAAGAGGACAATTCAACTGCTTTTGCTAATAACTGTTTCGTCCCAGCAGCCTAAAAAGTTCACAATTCCGAATTCTCAGCCAGACCCACAGGTTACTCTTGGCTTCAGTCAAGTAAGCTACACCTATACATGTACCTATCTGTACCAGTTCACGTAGGCACAGGCGATAGATGTTCCAAGGAGAAAAAGCACGTATTGCTCTCGGGTGGGACTCAGACCGAAACACTACACGTGTGCCTTGCCATTGGTGGATACTAGTTATTGATTGACAGAAATCGTTCAACCATATGCCGAGAAGTTGGTTGGACACCTGAATTTGAGGTTTTCGTCTTCTAAACCCGCGTCTTCTTAAGATCTCCGAAGCGTGAGCACACAGTCCATGTATCCACCAGCTTTAATCATCTCACCGTTTTGGTAAAACTCCCGTATTCTCTATCTCCATTATGGTCTTGAAAATGCTAGAGTTCCATCCGAATGCAGGCGTTCAGAATATGGAGGTGCACTTATATGGACGTAATACACTACTCATGAGGTTGCTGAAAATTCTTCGAAAGCCCACGACCGGTTTCGCCCTTCTTGGGGCTCATCGGGTAGGCACATTCCCGGAGTTTCCGTCAACCTTATGTTCTACTTGAACCCAAAGTGCACGAAATTAGCGAAATGCACTCATTTGAAAAACAATTTGGTTTTACGGGAGACTCACCTGGAACCCAGCTGAATCCCTCGCTTATGTTACTAAGCTTAAAAACATCATAAACGAGAGATTCAACTGGTGAGTCTCCCGCAAAACCAAATTGGTTCGCAAATGAGTTGAACATAATCTAACTTGTGGGAGTCTGCCATACGAAATGCTGCAGCTAAGAATGTTAACATTCGGGCTATATATACGTACACCTCAGGTCAAGGAATGATTTTATTGCCAGCTAAGGAGCCCCTTTACCATTCGGAGCTGAGTAGGATAGGAATTTCAATTATCACCGTTTTTCCTCAATTTCAATCCATGGTATCTTGCAAAATGACTTGAAAATTCACCGTACGGAGGCTAAAATCCGATCCCAGATAATACACGATAAGATCTGAAACGTGCAGACATCGTTTCGGCTTGCGGCATGGCACAGGTGACGGGTGCTAAACAACACTTGGGAATGATCACCACCCTGCTTAATTCCAAGGCGATGTTATTTGGTTTGCAGCATTCTCCCACAGTGCTCGGCCTTGGACACAATGCACTACAAAGCTTATTTAGCTGGGCAGCTGTTTTAGCTCCACCGGTGCCACTGAAAGAAAAATCGTATGCTGAAAGCCCATGTTGCTTTTGCGAAGATACCTGTACCATACTAAGGGGTTGCATGAGCAATTTGTGTATAACCTGTAGTTTTGTTGTAAGGAAGTAGGACCTAATCCTTTTTTTGCTTAAGACATACAAAGCCCCGTGTTTTCGAATACCGACATCTGCGGAACATGCACTGTGAGGATGTCACGTGAGAAAAGACGAGATTCACCGACGCGTTTCTGATGCACCAAGGTCCAGCACACAGCTGAGTGTGACCACCGCACGCAGCACGTTTCAATGTCTTGGTCACATTCATCCTATGTCCGGTCACCACCAACCTCTACAGGGTCTATTCGCTAAACTGAGAGCCAAAAGGAAAAATACACCAAGAGATCCAAGGACGTCAAGGTGCTGGAATATGAAAATCTTGACAACACGACTTGCATCACTGGGTCCACCTGGCCTATGATATATATATATATATATATATATATATATATATATATAAAAGGTCTTTCAGATTCGATAACCAAATAGATAACCAGATGTGCCATGGTACAAACCGGTATAATATCACTTGAGAAATTTGGGAAAAAGACAAAAACTGCATGTACAAAAAACGAAAAGTACGCATTTATATCTGTATAAGAAAGCTTCCGATGCCCGTAGCCAATAACCAGTTCGGTTGTTTTGAAGAATCGTCCGTGGTCGTGATATTCAATGCTAGTCCATGGGGGTCACCAATGCCTGGAAGAATAGAGCGTTGTAATGGCCTGAGAACAGTCTCTCGGTTACCAGTTATGCTAAACTGCCAAAGAATTAGACGATGATCGGCTGCCAATGTTACAACACGGCTCCAAATCATTGATTGGTCCGTAGTTGGAAGCACGGCAAGTCGGACTATTGTTGCGTAGTGACACGTTTCGCTGATTAGCCATTCAGGTTGTATTGGTTCCCTAAACTGGGAAGAAATTCTGGCGACACGCAAGCTGCCATCATCAGCACCAACGAACAAAATTTGTTTCTGTGATTCGAAGTCAAGACAATTGAATGCCGGATGAGTGTCCTTGTGAAACGGTTGAACCGGTCGGCTAAGCAGTGACCACTGGAAGGTTGCGTTGAGTCCATCTGCATCGAGTGGGTCATCGGGCCATTGAACAGACCAGCATTCACATTCTCCGTCGCTGTTTGATGCGACGACTACCAGCTGGTTACACCTGGATTCGAGAAGCTTCATATCCAAATAGCACTTTGGAGTAAAAGTACGACAGACATCATATGATGCCAGTTGATGCAAAGCTCCCAGCTCAATAAACTTGGGAGACCGAGGGTGAACTTCAGTCGGTGGGAGAATGGCGATGAGCCTAATAAGAAAAAGAAGGGCAATAGTTGAGCTGAGAGTTTAGGATAGTTTACTCAGAACACAAACACAAGTGTCAACTGGACAAAGTAACCCAAATAGAAAGCTAACACGAGTTATGCAAATTCCAGTAGTAGGTAATCAATCACTATACAACTAAAATAGTTTCGAGAAAGTCAACCATACGGCTAACAGTCGAAGTGTAAGAATTTGCACAAATTAACTTGGTGGTATTCGATACCGTCGCAGCATGAAGGCTTGATCTTGAAACAAATTAGGGAAGCTAACAAAAGTTATACACAACACCATATGAGGAGAATGTGACCAAGCACTGTTACCATTTATTCTAAGCGCCCAATTAGTTTAGTATGAAGACAAAAGCCACCCATCTCTTTCATTTTATCACTGAGCGAGAATGTTCACAGACGATTAGAAATGCAAAATGAACCACAGACCTCCCAACGCTTTAGAGAAACGAATAAATAGGTCTTTTTAGCCCATAAAATGCTTCCAAGTCACCTGTTACCTAACGGTGCCAGAAGTTATAACACGGTTGACAGTCTGTTGGTGGTTCTCCTGACTCTAGTTCAACAATGGTTAGAGCAAGAATCAACCAGAATTGATAGGCCAGAAGCCAATAGTTATGATCGGGACGCTGTACAATAATTCTCAGCCCGTTTCCTGCCTCCTTACAGATCGCAACTGAGTGTCCAAGGGCCGGAGGTGAACATTCCAACAAGAGCGGATAGAGCTGAGCATGCAGACTGTAATAAATCTCTAGGAAACTTCAATGATAATGTCTTTTGCAAGCAATTTCGTTTACACGGAAGCGTCTTTGGAAAGCAAAGTACTTCCAGCTGCTGAAGCGGTCAAAATATAAGCTGGGGTCCTTAATACAAGAAACAGGCTTCTATAAGTTGCTGGGATATTCGCGTCCCTGTTAAACCCACCAGGGAGAGTTTCAGCATGCGAAGTGTCTATCAACATCGGTCAAACATGGAATGCTTCTCCATTACCTAACTCCAGTACCAGATGCCTAGGGTAGACGTCTCACACTGGCTCTAACACAGTGGACAAACCAACAGCTCAAACCTCGGCGGTGTTGCCTTCCACTGAGTAGCGTTGCCGATGGTGCAATCAATGCCTAGACAACCGTACTTTCAACACTCGCAATGGTTCACTCCGTAAGTGAACGCCGTGAACTTAACAGTGATTGCCTGGTGTGATCAACGGTCCGCATCAGGCATGATCGTCAAGGATAAGTCCTGGGAGAAAGCAAGGTTGGTGGTCAAGAGGAAACCAAGACGAAATGTTTTGATGATAGCGGACGACTGGAAGTCAAGGCTATGAGTATGGCGACGGGCTCATGGACTACGCAACACGCTATCAGCAACACACCTCCGGCACCCGAGAAAGCACCTTCTAGCATGGTACCCGAACGACAGCCACACAGCCACATAAACAGATTATACCTCGGTGTGTACACGGTGGGTCTGATCAGTTGAAGATTACAGATCATATAGGTGTGGCGGGAGTGGAAATGCAAATGGTTTATATTGTACGATTACCCGTAACAAACTGCTAGACGAAGTCAGTGTCCTTCAAAGCGCGTAAACCCTACACCATCCAGTCATGTCAAAAGCCAAGAAACACCTTCAAGAGCTATAACCACAAGATTAGGGGGCAACACGTCAAACCAATATGAAATCCAGTTGGTTCCCATAAACGATCAGTGGGCAACATTTAAAACTTCGACGCAGCGAGCAGCTGCAGGTCAGCTAGGCTATGTGCGACCACTTTAAAAACACTGGATAACTATTGACTTTAAGTTCCTACCCAGAAAAGCAACGGAAGCATATCTGGCAAAAACCGCTGACTTTCGCATTCCACGGCGGAAGCCTACACAGTCCGCCAGCAGCAGTCGAACCTCATAATGGTCGGCCATGGTATCAAGCATAGAATTCGCGTCCACCACTGGATATAGCAGAGTTTTTTTTGTGTCACACAAAGTTTCCCGAAAGCTCCACTACGTGACGCCAAGCGAGATTTTATCAGTGCCACGACGACAAAATTCAAGCATCTGCTTAACCATCCATTAAAACAGGCCCAAAACCTCCAAACAAATTCGTCCTCAATATCGTCTTCCAGAAACTATCACGAGCCAAGTAAACCGAAGATCGCCATGAGTATCAGATTCAGTGACGGAGAATTTTCTGGAGAAGACGAGGGTCTACAAACAGTACCTACCCAAAGCATAGTAGTCTCTCCATAAATTACTTTGCTCAGTACGGAGAACTGATACACTTCAATAACACGGTCAGTACTCAGAACATAAAACGGTATAAGTGTAAGGTAATCACACTGCTGATTAGCCGCTCGTCGCCGAACGCTTTAGTTTTCAACTATTATCCGGGAGGTCACGATTTCGAATCCCCTTGAAGATTCGTGATATGCGCACTGCTGACTCCAGATGATGAAATAGGTTCCCGACATAGAATGACTACAATTAAGGGTGCAAACTTTCGACCGGAACGTCTCAAATTTCCTCACACTATTAACAGGAAATGGCTTATGCTAGCTCTAGTGGAATTAGCCTTACTGGAACTGCAGCTAAATATTTGCGTTGGAGGCTAAATCAGGGCATTTTCCGTCCAGAAAGAGGTTGTGTGCAACAACTATTTGCTTACGCTGTACATTAGAACCCACAATCGTCGAAAATAACATGCCTGACCGACCTTCGCATCCCGTCTGAATCTGTTAATCGTGAATCACTGTGGGCAATCATTTTGATGGGTACTACTCATCAGTACAATCACGCAACCGGATATATGACGAAGAAACCTCCGAGTTCGATATCGCGAGGATAATAAAATTTGGTTTGTGCAATAAACGTAATGTTTTCGAGGTCATAGCCTTCCCCGTCACGGGTTACGCCTGCAAGAAATGGCCTTCTCGAACAGAGGATATCCGGAATTTGGGGTTTTCTGGCCAACAGTGCCTTAGATAAATGACAAAAGTTTAACACTAGGAGAGAACATCCAAAGGTGAGGTCCGGAAGCTTTATCATGACTTATTAGGCCTATCTTTGGTGATAAACCGACGACGTCTCCAATGATTTAGGCATCTACTGCGCAGAAATGATGCTGAAATTCCCAGAAAAACCTCAGCCGCTACACCATGTCCAGAGTGGCGTCGTCACTTCGGAGGAAAACTATGGTCAAAAACTTGATTTTCACAAGTTCAACAGACTCCGCAATGGGTCGTGCCCTGCACAGATGTCCAAGTCGATCGTCGTTATTGGGTGCTATCCAATATATTTCTGAAAGCGACTCATCCCGACTCCGGAGACAGTCGCAAAAAAGTAATGTAAAAGCATGTATACGCACTCGTCATTTGGCCGCTGGTTGGGGACAGAGTCATCAGTCAATGATCCATTAGAAACGCACGACAAATGAGTTGCAATCGATGTGCATGCTTCCCACTTAGGCTGAGCTTGAGTTATGAGTGAGGGATCGTGCCAATGTTTCTGTTAGTGATTACGAATACCATGTCCGATCAACTGAAATCAGATTCCCAGACTCAGAATGAAACACATGTCATCTGCACATAACCCGAGAAAAAAATCAGTCTTGTTAGTGACATATTTATCTTGTAATGAACTGTACACATCCGAACATGTAAACATTGATGTACAGCGGTAGCTCAGTATGGGCTTAAAACGGTTCAACTTCTCTGAAAGTACAAGCGATATTTATCAGACACCAAAAGCAGTCTGCTGAGAGTTTGTGATTTCTCTACTGCATTTATGTAGAGTACGATTCGAAGGCCATCCTCCAGCACGGAGAGATACTTTTTCTTACGTAGATAATGGAAGTCAGTTTGTCTAAAATTGTTGCTGAGTATCGCTGTACTGGGAACTGGCACTTACCACATGAGAACAATAATAGGAAACTGCCCAAACGACACACAAGTGGTTATCCCGGGGAGGAAGTCGCTGCAGACGAGGGTGATGTAGAAGGGTTTGAAAGTAATTCTCTTTGACTAGGAGTTCGGCCGATTCAAAAAGACAAGAATCAGCGTGCATCTATGTCATCCTTGTTTGGAATCATCAACTGTGCGTTCCCCACGAACCTCTAGGCAAATGCGAGCCCAATACCTGCTCGCTAGTAGTTGGGCCCCAACACTCGACAAAGGGTCGCTGATAGGTAGAGTCAATAAGTTGTACCTTGCCGCTATGCCCCAATCACGCAGTTCATACCACGCAATCCTGTTCTGAATGACCCCTCGACTAACAAATCCTCGAAGGGAAGGCTGGAGCGACCGGTAGGATATTTTCTTTCCTAATCCGGTTACTTGTAAATTGCTGGATTTTACTTATGGGTTCTGTTGTACCTTCTGTTCTTCCGTCTCACGAAGTTGGTATGCCATTCAAATCTGGCACACTGCAGTTGAGCTACACACAAACGTTCATCATTCCAAGACAATATCGAAAGATACCTCTCTGAACTATTCGCGAATGACCTTTCTAAGGTTGTTGGCCTACACCGACTATGATAAGTATCTGTGCTGCTGATGGCTTAGTGCAGGGCTCCTACCAGAGAGCTTTGCTCGGAAGAATTGGAAAGTCATACGAAGGTGAAGTATCGGTTTCTTTTATGCTATTCTTGTAAGGTATGCTGAGGGCCAGCATCGTCGACCTAGGATGATGTGGCAGGTGCGGTACACTTAGTTTTATCACCTTTCCCAAATAGTCCTCCCGGTGACTACAGCTCATCACTAGGTAGAGCAAAGTCCCGAAACACAGCACCGAGACGCCTTTTCATATGGTTAGAACGCCCCCGATGTAGTCGTGCTGAACAACAGTCGACGGAAAAGAGGGTTTCGCACGTCACCCGAATGCTCGAAGTGATAATGCCTGTCTACAAAATTGTCGGGCTACCCTCTGTCCGAAGTCTACAAATCGGGCTAGATATTGATCAAACGCGGTTATGGAACAAGAAAAAACTTAATTACTGTAACATACCGAATGGAACCATCAGAACAAGCTGCAACCGTTAGCACAATAGGTTCACGACAGCAGTCCAGTTGGCAAAGTTCCACAGATACTATGGCCATGACACGCAGATCGGTGGTCCAGCAACCTCTGGGAGAAATCGATTTGGAAGATGAACGCTGGTTGCTCGCAAATTCTTGCGTTCCTGTGTCAACCGAATCGTCAAATTCCAGCTGCTGCTTGGTAAATTTGGATTTTACAAGTGCAAGTCTAATAGACCCAAGCCACCCTGGTCGCCAAAACGACGTCCGTGAGTCGGTAAGATTGATTCGCCAAATACCAATTTGTCCACGACCACCGCCCGATACCATATAGCCATTAAGCCCATTCCCGCCACTTGTTTTGTGCGTCCCCAGTATAACTGGCACACTTAGACAACGGATGTTAGATATGTGACCGCGGTGATGTTCGGGTGGACAAAGATAAGTAACGTCTATAGAGTAAAAAAATGGAAATTAAGGCACATTGGTACATATGAATCTCGTTCGCAAAAACATAGGATATTGCAAAAAGCGACGACACAGGGAGCAGGTTTGTTCATGGACCACACGAGCGGAGAAGTGTAAATACAAAGAGTCCTCTAAAAACACACCTAGGAGCAACGAATTCAACCGAAAGGCAAACGAATGAGCACATTTTACTTACCTTGATACAACACTAATCACAGGGTTGATAGAAATTCGGAGACGGTTCCGATCTCCCGCTAATACCAATTTGATTTTCAAATGAGTGTATTTCGCCACTCAGGAAGAATTTAGTGTTCGAATAGAAAATAAGCTTGATGAGAAATCAAGGACTATGCCTGTCAAAGAGCCTCCATCAACCTTATAGGAAGTGTTGTGTCGAAAAAATACTTCGACATCCTGATTGGGTTTGAACCAAAAATGACCTTTGTGCAGTACATTCAGTTGAAGCTTATTATAAACGAGAGATTGAGCTGAGTGTTGGGTATCACGACAATCCCAGTGTCTTGCTTTTTTCCGAGTTACAACTGGATCGCACTTTTGTGTGCCAAAGGAATAAAAACTCCATAAATCGAACTAATTTTCCCGGTTTGGATGCAGTTCTTTCCCGAAAACGTTGCTTTAGTTAAACCAAAATATTTTAGAAGGACGTATTCAAGCCTCTACTGAGGAGTACAATGGGGTTATTATTTTTTTCGAAAGATGACCAAAACGTAGGGAGAGGTATAGTTCAGTCTTTCAACAAAACTCACGATGCAGCAACCATAAAGGTTAAAGCGCACGGGGATCGCGGGGTCAAGCAAAGAGATGTGGTTAGAAGAGTGTTATAGTAGAGCTTCTTAGCAGAGAACGAATCGGCACAAAATAGCCAACAATAAAAACGGAAAGAATCTAGACATATATACACTGACCTGTCCGTCCCAAAGTATCTGCTTTAAGTGCCCAGCTTGACAAGTCCGTACATTCGCCGCCCGCAAAGCAATATAAGGCTGTGAGTGGATCTATAGTGTACAGCAAGATAAAAAGAAAACATTCAAAGAAAGCAACTAGAAGAATAAGGAGACATTTCAAATGATAACCACAGTTCCCCTGAATAGTGCATAATGGACTCTGTGATACCCAGTCTGAAGAATGTGTTGCTTTCCTACGTTTGCACGCCCATTTGTGTCCTCCCATCACTCAGCCTGTAAGCAACACAGGCAGAAAGACGTAATGATTGTGTGACTGTATAGGTGATGTGACCTTGACTAATGATAATGGCAATGTCCCACACCTTCATGAGTTCGAACCCGTTCCAACGATAGAGCGACGCTTAGTTTAGAAGCGCGACAAATGCATCAACTGGTTTTGTGGTTTACTGCAAAACATGCGGCATAACTGGAGCTACTAAGCCACTTCTTCCGCACTTATCATCGGATAAGCGTTACCTGATGTTTTTTGTGTGATGATTTATGGTCCTGGGCCCAAAACGTGATTAAGCAGGGCGATTCTCAACGTTTCCGCCGAAGCAAAGCCGTGAAAACAGGTACTTTCATCGCCATTCCTCTGTGTCCAGTACCGTTGACAGACGTGCATGTTGAACCATATGAATGTTCAAACAGTCGGAATTTGTGATGACACTTCCATTCTTCGACGGAAACATTTAATGTTAATTATGTTTTTTTTTCGATCGATCACAAAATCGCCTTCCCTTCATCAGCAGAGCAGGATGCCCATTTTGTATGGCACTTTAAGCACTTTCAACCACAATTCACTCGTCTTCTCAGGCTGTTCAAATCAGAGATTTCACTGCAATTCAACCCAACTGAAGCCAATTAGGTGACGTAAGGATAGCTTTTCGGCACTCTGATGTCAACACAAGAAAATGTCTCTAAAATGTCTCTAAAAATATCTCTCTAAATGACTCTAAAAGTCGTATATTACATACCACATAGTCTAAAACTACACTGCAGTACGACAGAAGACATTTAGGATGTGGAAACACCGAATATCAGCATGCGTGTCTGGAATCTGAACGACAACGTCCAGCAACAAACGAAAACTACAAAAGCGTAGAAAAACAGCCTACTGGAGGTGAAAGCGGAAGTAGGGTTTCAATCTCATGCACGCAAACAGATCCGTTCGCACGCGTTCCTCACACAGCATGAAAAATGACTGAACAGAAGAGCCATCCACTTTCAGAACAGACTAAAGTGGCAGCAGTACGATAAAACTACACTTATTTGAAACAAAAAGAACTGAGCAGAGTGAGGTTGGGAATTTCGCCTTATCCGCTCATAAGAATAAAAGTAATAAACCAACTACCACAGTTTGTCTGCACTATTAGTTTCCATCGCGGGGTTCAATGATATATTCAGTAGAATGCGAAAAATTGGGAACTTAAAAAGAGACGCATCTAGATGTTGATCTTTCGAGTCTGGAGCCTAGGATGATGAAACTTCTTGAGTTGTACCAATCAATAAAGTTTGGGAAGCAATCGGTAGATTTATTGCTAGGCTTCTGACACAAAAGCTTCGTCAGGCCAAGTGACTAGGTTACGAGGTTGGTCGAGATTTGAATGGCGCCAAAGTTTTGGAAGTTTTTTTGAGACGTCACGAAGCCAGTTCTGGTGTCCTAATGACAATTTTGTCGTCTCCCAATGTAAAATTTAGGTGATCAGCGGTCTAAATAATCTCGTGTGAGAGGAATACATTGCGTGCCTCTGAAAAGTCCAGGCTACTCAAATGGTTATCAGATCACCTAGTGGATGTACTGTATATCGGGCTGTATGTGGCTGGCATGCGAAATATGGCCTGGTGGCCGGCATCACTCATAAGCTCCTGAAGCATGCACATACGGCTAGCTAGTGCGAGTTAGTAACCAGCTTCGTGTGTACAATGACAGTCACAGAAAGACACTTATGGTCGCTTTGTGGGCTAAACATTCCAGAATGTTCAAGATGTTCAGGCGAACACCGATAAGAAACTGCCTGACAGTTTGTCCGATTAGGACAAACTAGAGGCGCCCGCGTTACTATTACGCTGAACATAGGAGATACCAGCACAGAATTCTGTATTTTGTCACGTTTTGACTTGGTATGGCCTACAGAATGATGGTCACTAAGAGTTACTTCTGGCACCACCGTAGGATTCGTACATTGAAGTGTTCAGTGTGTGTAAGGCCTCGTTGGGTCTGTTACGACCTATACAGTGATGGTCACCGAAAGCCCCCTTAAGTACAATCGCAGGTCTAGCTACCTGTAAACCTCAGAAAGATGGAGCAGATCTAGTGAACGTATTTTACCTGCTGATGAATTGTGATACCACTGATTGCCAACCAATGCGACAGGAGCAAACACAACCGCAATCCTTGTAGATTCAGCTCGTTTTGTTTCCAGGACAAACGGCTTCGAGTGCACTCTTGCATCTTGCAAGCTTAATCCCTCAGGCAACACAATAGTCCACAGACTCTGTGCCATGATCTGCGCATTCCATTTAGCTCGGAAAGTACAGAATGAAAGTATTCTTCAGGTTGACTGACAGACCAAACTGCTGTACCTCTTCATAGTCGGAGGAAGATCCTGGGACAGTTCACTCTCTCACTGAGGTGGTCTATCCACTGCATTACAAGTGATGCTCGTCGGTAGGTTCGGAAGTTTGCTGAAGTGCATTTCATACATACACACAGATGAACAAGCACTTACACTTCAGTATATGGCTAATTCCAATCATCACCTGCAGGTTCTTGTCCCGCGTGTGTGGCAAATTGGATGAAATCGAGAGCTAACTCGCATTGTCTCCCTGATCTGATCACAGCCCCTGTGTACTCACACGAATCTTGGGCCGAAGAAAAGGAAAACCATCCAACTAACCGGAATAGGTGAGCAAACTAGGTACAGAGCATCAAATTGGGGGAGAAATGGAGAAACATCTAACAATGGAATAGCAATGATATATTGGAGCAAACGGGGACAACTCAAATTCCTTGACGTTTCTCAGCCGGTTGAATCATTTTGTGATTGATTATTTTGCTGAGAAACGGAAGGGCATGGCGTATTTATCCTATGATTTTTAGAGTACATACATGCATTTTAACTTTACGTATTCAATACTAACGGGCATTACTGTACTCGGAACATGACTTTGGAGTAGAAAGTAAGGATTATCGGTTCACTGTGGCCTTACGAATGTAATCGCGAAGAACGAATGAATGAAAGCACAATAAATCTATACATTGTGAACATGTCATAAAGTCGTAAACTCATACATTCTATTTTACCCAGTTAGAAAGCTTTTTTTCAGCCCATGCGCTGTAGTCAATGTCCTCCAACCGTTTTTCGACGCTGTTGGTATCGTTGGACCGAAGAATTTTGATCTCTTATTCTTTCCTCACAAACGGATGCTGATCCGTTTTAAATATAACAATCATAATACTCATGGCTTTACACTACAATTAAACCAGCGATTGTCACTCAAAACCAGTTTAACAGATTCTGAATGACGAAATCGGCAGTTGGTCGAAATAAGACAGAAATGACAGTTATATGGTATATAGCTCCGACGATAATGGTGACGAGCATTGCATAAGCCAGACTAATAGTAATTTTCCCATTAAACGGTGTTGTCAAATATGACGCGTCTAATCCTTTGAAACATCGAACTCCCCCCACCCCTGAGAACCACTGAAACTAACACGAAATCACGAAAAAAGAGGAATTAGGTGATATGACGGAAAGACCGATGGACCCTAGCTCCAACTTCAATCACACAGTACTCGAAAAACCTCAATGCACGGTAGTCGATGAACGAGTTAAACAACAGTATTGCAGACCCGAACAACTAACCAAAGCCGAAATTCGGGCCTGGTCAACAGTATGGAGATGAACCTATGCACACCACTCCGCACTGCATCGTTCCGCTTCGCTGCACGAGAAGCTACCGAAGACGGAACTGGTGAAGCAACGCTTGCAACAAAATTGTCCAGCTGAGCAAACAAACTGATTACTAAGTCTACAACCTGGTCCGCCAGCGTTCTCTTCAATACAGAATTTTTGACTGAATCCTCCGATCAACCATGCCATTGCAAGTTAGCCCAACATCCTAGTCCAACAAGTCACCAACATCCTATGGAGAACACAGTATGGGCGGAGAGGTAGTCCGAAAATAAACACGCAGAAAATAATGTAGAGTTTAGCCGACGGCTCGCGGATTTACTCAAGCTAGAAATCAACCATAAATAGTCTGTGTTCACCAGAAAGTAGAGTTAATTTGCGACTGCCTGAGCTTGTCTGTACAAAATTCAGTTTGTCATCAAAGAGGGAATTTCTGAGAAAAGCAACAAGTAATAAGATGCGGTTGTTGAACAGCACGAACCAGAGTACGACACTGAAATTCAATGAAAAACTTCACACTCAATCGTCTTCGGTGAATCAGGTAAAATGGCGAATAATTCAAGCCAGATGGACGAAATTCCTAAATGGCCGAAAAACAGAACGACAGCTCTGGATTGGACTACTGAAATCGAAACACGCCACAAGAAAACTTCCAGAAAATGGAGCGACGTTAGTGCCCCATGGGTGTTCTCCCTGGTCATAAACCCCACTCGTTGTTCGATGGGGTGTAAAAGAGAAGTGAAAACGGAATAGCTGAAAACAACCGGTTACCCGTGTTGGCTAATACTCCATTCAAAGGTCTGTGTGAAGACAGACTCACCCGTGTCAAAGTTACGGGCAATCGGAAGCAGGGGAAATTAGATTTAGATGGAGCTAGACCATTGGAACTGTCCGCAATATGGTAGAGTTCAGTGCCACTGGAACCGAAACCACCGGACATTGGTCACCACCTCTAGCACAAACCCTAATGAACTGGCTATCAACCAGTTTTATGTTGCCCTACGCCACGCTTCGCTTTTGAATAACAACCAAAGTAAAGTTGTGAGATGAGCTGATCTTTGCCATGAGCCACATGCTTCGGTGTCTAAAGGCTTCCAGGTGAAACCAAGCATAGTTTTAGATTCATAAAACTATTATACAGTACCATAAAACTGCTCCATAAGTCACAGCGGGATAGCATTTGGTGTTTATTTTTCCCCCTCAAAAATGGATCAAACACGAAATGAAAAAAGTCAAGGAAATGGAGTTACTTGCTCTATTGATGTCTCAAATGAGCTACTAATCCGAACGACCTATTCGCTCCAACTCTGCTCATGCTAACCCATCATTGACGAACGTATAGATAAACTTTTCGTCGTTACTCTGATGTTCATTTATCTGCAGAAAGCCAGATTGTTTGGCTTAGTAATACAAGTCACACGGCTTCATGCATCTGTCCCTTCCAGACCGAGAACCAGAAGTCTTTCTTGATCATCCAACCCGTTCGTGTCAGACAGGTGAATAGTATGCGATTTGGAACATTAAAGGGAAGGGAAGAATCGATGCTCATGGATCCATCACAGCAAACAAAGCAATACCGTCACTGAGCTGACTCATTGATAGCAGCTATTCGCCATGTTTCACACGAGAGTGCCAGCGAGTCCACGCCTACTTCCGGTTAATCTACTAGGCCTACAACCTGAAAGTGACAAGTAGAGCTGCTCATTGTTCGAAAACAGAGTGGAAGTTATGTGTACGGTGTGTACGCGCACGCCCATGCGATGCCAGCTCAGACTCTGCAGGGGCTCGTATGGGGTTGCGTTGGGACCTGCGGGTAAGCAAGAGGAATCCAGTCTTTAGCATACTTTTGCTTCGAATCGATGAATCATAGACTGCCACCGGGAAACTCTAAAACCGAATTCGACACAAGTTGGACTAATCTCCGGAGGTCTTCAAAATAATCAGATCACAAGTTTCGACAGGCCCTAAATGGATGAGGGTATCGTTTTTTGAAGTTAGGAATGTATTTCGGACGCATCAAATGAACCAAGTGAGGCAACATAGTGCCTCCCAAATCCAAATCGGACCGTTTATCTATTGTAGACCTCCGGTACATAGCTAACATGGATGCCGAAAGCAATACGGTGGCTGAACTATTGCCTAAGCCCGTTTGAAGCAATCCAGAAACTGGCATATGGTTCAAGCCAAAGACCTAATGATGAGAACGTTAAAGGTAAAAAGATGCCATCCGGATAGTCCAAATCGTTTTCTACTGAAAATATTGACCTAATATTGCCGGGACGGTGTATTTCGTCCACATAAGAGTGACAGAGGAAGGAAGCCGTGCGGGAACTTCCACTTTATCCATGACCCTGATGTCCCAGTCAGTAGAAGCCAACCGCTGCAAAGTTGGGAGTTGAGGGTGGGGCGATGGGTAAAAAGGCTCACAGTCTGTGTACTGCAAGTCAGGACTTGACACGTGCTTTTCCCTGCTATTGGACGATTGACTTTTTGTTTTGGCAACTTCATCCTATTCATCACAGCACGTGTCTGGTTCACAAGACATGCTTTTGCAGGCTATCCAGTAACAACAAAACGCCGTCGGAACTAGGCGTTATTTTTGGTTATCTGCAGTCTTTCCTCAAGTCATTCAGGCAGTTGACCAGTCCTTGACTAACCAAGGACTGGCAGCAGAAAACAGGCCCGCCACTTTCGACTGAGCTTCATATCTACATAAAAAGGCAGCATGTAATCATATTAAAACACTCCCATAAGTTTTTCATTGAGATTCCGTTCCGCCAGTGAGGTAAATCTATGCTGAAAGGCCGAGAAACACTGTACAGCTGTTTCATCCTTATTGGAAATCATCAATAGTGCACATCTCACGAAACTCAGAGTTTGGAACCCGCGACCTTCCGGTCAGTGGTTGAATACTTAGTCGTTCGGCCTCGAGTGGCTGAAAAGCGGTGTGATTAGTTCTCACCTAAACAAGATATAGCGCCGCTCATCCCATCATCATCATCAAAGACAGCAACATCAGTGTTGACACTGATGCTTCACTGCTCATCCCTCAAATACAGAAACTATATCTCATGGCCATGTATTGACTGGCTTCTAGAGTGACGAATTTTCAATTGGAAAGTTCACTCATGTGAAATTATTCTTCCTCTAAGCCACTTATAGATTGATCATAATGTGAGATTTTTTAATTTTCAATTGAGATTTCGTCCTGTCAGTGACGTCAGTCTAAAAACCTGAAAAGCCGAGAAGCACTGTACATCTGTTCCATCCCTGTTGCGACCAAGACTATGATCAGCCCCATAAGTACTCGTTCTGTCGTAGCAACGCGATATGAGTGTTGCTCAATGCTGCATAGGTCGTTCACGAGGAAAGTAGTTACAGAACGCTGCATTCAAAAGAACCACGGAACAAAAATACGCATCTCCGCTATTGTCATTTTTCATACTCCGGTCAAAAGGAGTACAGTTTCACATCCTGCACGCGCATACAGTACACATCAGTCATTCGAAGGATTCAGTGCGCCGGCAGTGACGATCAAGACGCAACCACAAACCGAACAAGGACCTAACAGCATTTCGTAGTCAGAAAAATGTCTGGAAATGCAGCCACGTGGATAGTCAGATAGACTGACGAACATAGTGCTGTCTGTCGATAGAATGTCCTGGGTAGAGATGACTTCTAACGTGAGAGGGAAGTTGCCCCTTCTCAAATTTGTTTCCACTACAAGAGAGTTAGGCCGCTTCCTAAGACGGATGCTTCTAAATCCAGTTTTTCGTAAGCATTAGCGAAAACTAAGATCTTCATTGGTCAGATAGAAAAATTAGGTAACAGGTATCCTCCTTGGAAGTTGCGATGTAGACGCTGCGCCATGATGCTGGTCCAACATGAAGGTCAAATGTGCTGCAACTAAACACGGGGAGCATTTGTTTGATTAGCATACACGCAAAAGACGTTCTGGACTCTTCGACATGCACAGGAGTATAAACAACGTCGTCGGGATTAGTCCCCTTCTTGAGTCACCGTATTTGCACCGTCCGTTTTAAAACAACTGAGCTGGGCTATATTAGACGTGCGTTTTTGCTCAAGAGGTTTTGAAGAGCTGCCCCCAACAGCACTACAAGAGGCCGCGTTGATGAATGCGACTTTCTCAGAAGTCAGAGGATACCAGTGTAACTATACATATAAGTAGCAACCACAAGCTCGCTGGTGTAGACTATGAAGTGGATAAACGTTAGAGCATGTATGATTCGGGAGATGCCCTTATCAACTCGTGTAGAACATGAAGACACGAATCGCGTAAAAAAAACATGAAACGTGGAACTTTCCTCAAAGACAGGAATCGAAGAACAAACTGACGTCAACTGTTTTGTATTTTACCATAAAACGAAACACAACCAACCAACCAACCAACCAACCTCAACTGGCGCCTCAGACGTTAGACGTTTTCCGTCATCCGTCTTCCGTGACAACCCCTAATTGCACAGAAGCGTATGCATTTTTGTATTTACAAAGACGTAGCAAAAAATCTGAAAACTGTACGAACCAAACTTTGTACCTTCCATGAGAGAGCTCCTTCGAGAACAGTGCAATTTTCGCTAGCACGGGTGGAGCACTGTACACATTCAGTTGTGTAAATGTGGCGGGATATCAGCGTATTCTTATCGCAAAAGCAGGCAGCGTTAAATAATTGTAAACCAGAACGGACCAAAAAGCAAATAAGCACTGTTTGAAATTGGATCCTTACTCCTAGGGTTCGTGTTGAACGAGCGTTCTGACCAAGAGTAGGCATGCATAGACTGTTCTCTCTAGATATTGCCATAGTGCTTATTCCGTCGAACGACAGTCCGAAAGGATAATTAATCGCTTCTGGGCAGCAGCAAGGTGTATTGATACAGTGTTCTCAGTAACGGAGCTGACATGTGACAAGCAAGACAGGCAACTGCCCGAGAAACGAATACGAAGCATATCAAAGTGTCAAAACGGATATCCACCCTAGCATTGTTCGAAACTGTGTTAGCCCTAAGAAGACGTTCGAACATCTGATGCTGTAAAGGTATAAATAGGTAGCAAAGCACACGGGCTATCATCCTAGCATTGTGTTCCATGTCACGAAGGGCAGAAAAAGTAGGACTTGAAAAAAACATGTAGCCTACCACTTGTGTGAGCGTCCGGCAGGAGGACACTGAACAACAGGCAACAGTTGACGTCTCGTCCGTGAAGACTCGGCTAATAGTTATCGCATGTGAAAGTAAATGAAACAAAAACAGAAAGAATCCAGTGTTTGAATTATGGAAAACAAATCGTAGGCTGAACATAACAGAAAAATCACTATTGTAACGTTGCCTCGATGGAAAACACTACTCATAAGATTGCTGAGAACTTTACGATAGCTCACGACCAGTTTCATCGCCTTTGGGGCTCATCAAGTAGGTGCAGTAAATTTATTCTTTCCAAGCAAAAATACACATAAGTTGTCTTTGAGACTGCAACAGCGGTGGAAAGCTATCTCAGATCTTGAGGTCGAAATAGCTCCACGGCCAACGGACGTGAAAGTACCAACCGGAAGGGTAATAGTTCGAAGCCAACCCTGGCCTATCGACTGCTTCCACCAGTATCTCAGCCCTTATGCTTCCTTCGGGTCGCACATTGGCTATGGGCTGGGGGATGTAACAGGGAAACGAACCTCGAGGTGTTTTCCTAATGTTTGATATGACACTAAAGTTCAGATGATGCAGTCAATGGAAACCGCAATCGTTAGCCTGCTTAAATTTCATCTGACCGAATAATTAGTCAGATGCCAAAGGTTTTCTGTGCCGTTAGTTCAAAGACCGTCAAACACCGGTATTAAAAAACAGTTCGACTCTGGCGTCCGTGAGACCTGGTGAAACCAGGACAGATACCGGCTGAAGTGAGAGTTTGAGTGACCATTCAATGGGACACTTAGCTGTACAAAAACTAAAAGTCAGCAGTCTGGATCGAAACTGACAGCGAGAATGCAACTAACAATCGTTTCCTGCCCGGTTAACAATCAAATTAGAGTAAACCATGTGCATTCCACGTTGGGCATTGTTACGATGCTTTTCCGCCAAGTCATGTTTCGTCCTCCTATTGCTTATCGTAAACGATAAGCCCTCGGGGCCTAACGCTCTGATCCTATGAGTCATGTGTCACAACTAATGATTGTCGTAAAACCGATGCATGCGACACAACTGGCGTTCACTGAGGACAACAGTCAACATCGTCAAAAACGCCAAATGCTTAGCGAATGGTTACCATGGAGCAACTGAGCACTATTTGGAACGGGTATGTCGAGTGTAGCTAGGTTTGATGTTGCCACAGGCATCCGTTTGCAGCAAGATTAGCCCGAATCTGCGGAATCACGGTGGCCAATGGGATAAGACAGCTAAACAATCTAAGTTCCTCAATGAACGGACAAACAATGAGAAAGTCGCACGTTTCCCAAAGGCACCTCTTTCTACATCAAAAGCGCATAAGCGAGTCAATCAACCGGATAGAAGCTATACAACAAGATATCACAGAACCTACCCGCAAATAAAGCGGACTAAAAGGCAGAGAAGGACCAACTGTCCGCTGGACGAACGAATGTAGGATTACATTGCCCCGATGTACAGTGCCCAAAATTGGGAATCTACCAGAGGAACAGCACTCTAGATTCGTCTGGAGATATGTATCAGAAGAGCTGGCAGGTTCCTTTGTGATCATCGGTTGATTTCTTCCAGTTTCTATCGGTGGCACCCACCATTCCCAGTACCGATTACCACCACCACAATTCACTCGGAAGACAGCATGCCGATTAAGACGGTCGAGACTGAACGAGCATCCTTTCCCACTACTTTGGCCGAGCAAGTATGCTTTGAAATTGGCCTGAAAAAAAGAGAAACATGTGCTACATTTCGCTAGCTAGTTAAGCGACAGATTGGTCAGTCATTCAATTTGAACCAGACAGTAATAACTGTTAATCTCATTATATGACAAACGAAGGGTTCATAAAATCGCTTTCGTGGTAAACTTTTGTGATAAAAAGTAAGTTGAAATGATGACCGACGAGAAGACATTCATCACTGCCATAGTAACTAAAACAAATGCAATTGAGGTATACGACAAACGAATAGGTACTTGAATCTGTTCAAAATGGTTTATCAGTTCCGGAATTCCAAAAAAATTCGTCAACCGTCCCAGAGAATGCCTTACGAGACGTTCGCAACAAACAAGCGAAGTTCCATGAACATTGCCTTCATAATTCGAATTCCAGTAAACGAATAGGAAGGCCATTTTGTAGGAGTTTTACCAGCCGCAATTGTCAAGGTAACAAATTGCTACTTTGCTCCTTCTGGAACACTTCACTACTGTGTGCGCTTGGATTCGGAGCATGAACCAACGGGGTCGAAAATTAACTTCATGAAAAGTAGAACTTCCAAATGACTAAGTTCATCAGAAAAGCTGTTCGTAGTCGCTATCCATATCGGCAGGTAAGACTGAACTACAAACGCTGTAATATGAACCACACAGGACCTGATCAGCGTGTAAGAGGATGCAACAAGAGAGTACGGAAGGTTCAAGCTAACGAAGGTTTTCTAGGTCAGGATAAAAGCTGTTTAGCCTCTATTAGGCGTCTCTGAAACGAACAGCAACGAACAAAAATAACAAAAAATCCAGAGCGGTCAGCCCAGTAAACGGCCACAGAGCGGCAACTCAATTTTCAGGACGAGACTGTACACTTGTGTTCCTAATCTGTAGCTACTTCGATTGGTCGCCAGATTTCAATTTGTTTCAAAATATCATTTCGCGAACCCTCGCAATAGAATCCAGTGCAGTCAATAACCATTGAGCTTCCCCTTCAATAGTCACCCGGCTTGATATGTTCCCATATTTCCAGTAATCATGTACACTTGCAGTCAAAGTTGACCTCAATTAGTAGCCACCTGAACGAGGAAAGTCTTCCAAACAGAAGATTCTCACGCATGACCAACTCAACGTGGTGCTGAAAGATTGTCCAACGCACGATACGGCTTATTCGATTTGTAACCGAAATGCAAGCTCGCTAATGACTGCAACATGTATCCTCACCCGAACCGTTACAATCGTCGTCAGGTGGCACAGGTAGTCGCAGTAAGGAGACCGGGAGTCATCACACACCATCTTCCAAACACAGTGGTGGACTAATGGTCCAAAATTAACAGGTCAGTGATGTTTTCGCGAATCAAAGTCGGAAACCACAGCTTGCTAAGAATCCACAGCACACTTTTGCTCTTCGGAAATTTATGTTCATTTTATTCCCAAATTTCCGGTTAGAGAAGCCGTCCATGAAAGCCAGTGGGTGACAAAAAGCGATAGGGTCATTATAACGAGTTAAGGTATGATAAGGGCTAGGGTAGTGCGTGCGGTTGCGTAGATGAGCGAGGTAATGGTGCACCTAGGGTTGCTTCGATTTTGTGACAGCCAGGTGTGTTCGAAAACTCAACATGACAATAGTAATACACTGAAGAAATGCACCACAGTCGGCCGTTTTGTCTGCCATAATAAGGCGATAGAATTGCATTCATTTGTTCCGTGTGATTTCGTTACCAGTCAAAGCGAGGGGATCTAACTGCTTGACTGTGAGCCCCAGCACTCTGAAGCCATCTCCAAGATCCAAGTCATGGTGTAAGTGAATCAAAGCTGATTCAGTTTTGGCTTCCGTGCTTCGAAACCGCAGTTCTTACTTGGGTCTAGCTAGCCAGTGCAAAAATTACTGCTTCGGTCCAGAGGACAGGCCCCGACGACAAGTGTGAAGACACATCTTGGTAATGCACCCATATGCCACAGTCCCACATGTCCAAGGTTATTGAGTGTTTGTACATACACTAATGTTGAAGTGACCGATTTCAGTAAATTCTGTCAACTGTCGTCAAAGGTCTCCGAAGACACCGAGCTTTTCATTAACCAGATGTAGTACGAAACACGCACATGCTCGGTTCAGGCACGGCTTTCTCCCAGATCATATTACTCAAAATACTTAGTGAATATGGTGTGAGAAGCATCCTAAATCAGATCAGTTCAATACAGTTTTCAGCTACAAACCATGTACCAAGGGTACATTGGTCCCAGCTGCTACAGTTTCGATTACCGAAAAGTGGAAGAATGTGGCATATACAACCAAGCCTTGAAGGCGATGGCGTGCTCAGTTAGTTCGGGAAGTGGGTAGCTACGCATCACACCAAGAATAGTCGCATACTGAAAGGGAGTATGAACATGCCTGGTGTATAAACAAAGTGGTAGGTGAGTGGTGATCCCATGGAAACCAGGTTTCAACCAAAGGAGGTTTACTAGGCAGGTAGTAGAAAATGCCACTACATTAAATGGTTGCAATCCGATTATTTTTAATAGGATGCGAATTCTAAATGACTCACAAGTTAAGATAAAATATTTTGGCCAGAATGTTCGCAGTTCGGTTTCACTTTTTGCTTTCTTATTACTGTCATCTATGCCTATGAAGCCCGAAAAAACTCAACCTTCGTATTTCTCCTGGGATATATAGCAGCTTTGCGATCAGGCGGTCATAACGGAATGACTAATTTTGCCCTGTAAAATACCAATTCATTGTGCCCCATCTTGCGTTAAGAAATCCGATTGGTTAGTTTTTCACAGCAGATTTGTCTATTTGACTGAAGAGAAAACGAACGTTTATACGAAATCCTCCTACCTAGACCACACAAAAGGGGATCATTTTCAGTCGACATCTGTGGCATACTTCACCAGTAGACTGTCTTCAGAAGAGAGCAGTTCTTCTCATGAGGAAGATAACTCTGTATTGTGGCAACCCTCACCAAGGAACCAAACTGTCCCTGGTTTTGGGTTGCGGTTTCTACAGGGATTTCATATGAATTCAAATACACATGAATGACCCATGTTTTACACGAAGTCTATATCACGTGGTATGGCGCCAAAGCAAAATAAGGTGTGCATTGATTTATGAAGTTACAAATTAAATGCTTTTGTTCTTAACATGCATTATACAAACAAATATGTCTTCAGCGAGCCTCACACATCCAGACACTCAAGGTGGTCAGCGCCGTTGACACTAGGTATCTATAGTATTTCCGATATCTCCATTATTCAAGATACCCCTACTGAAGATTGTAAGTTCAATACATTCTCAAGGTCAGATCAAAGTATCAGTTATATAAGTTTCTCACTCGCTGGACTACTTTTACTACCCCATGCTCGGGGAATCGGGATGTCTTCAACCCTTATGGGGAAGCTTGGGACTGACGAAGAATTCAGAGAGCGTCGCCAAGTGTAGAATTTCATTACTACACAGTTTAAAGAGACAAGTAAGGAAAGGTAACTAGAATCGTGCTTGTAGATTTCACCGCAAAGTCCGACACCCACGTCCATACCTTCCAAAGGACTTTATGCTGCTCCAACACGTGGATAAATATCGATTTCGGTCTAAGTGTGATGGAGCTCACATCGACGATTTTCATACATTCTCCATAATCGACTATCTATGACAGAGTTATGTGAACTTTGTGTCTGCAAGGTGTCGTTCAGCTGAAAGTGGGCGAATTTTTTATCAAATCAATGGTGCATTCATGTGAAAAACCCAGCAGAGCGACCACTGAAAGTAAGCGCCGAACGAGGGGAAGGGAATAATAGAGATGGTGGAGTTTTGCGTTCCAAAACAAAATGGCAAAATGAATGGACACTTGTGCGTCTGTAAATCAGTCTGTTATTTAGGGACCGGAAATAAGCACCAGTGTGTAGAAGAGCACACAGAAAGGCCCCCAGGATCCAAAAATATTTGCTTATAGTTTGCGAAATTGAGTGGTTACAGCGGCGTGTTCCGGCGGCCAGAAATATGCCCCTTGTGTGGAAAAGATAGTGGAAGCGACGGGCAGACTTTAATCAGGTTATCGGTTAACGCGATTCAGAATAGCTGAATTCTGGTATAACCGCTAGCACTCCCATAGCAGTTCAAATTTCAGCGGTATCTATTTATGGCAGTCAATTTAGAAACAAACATCCTCGACGTAGCTGGTCATACCTGAGATAGGTGAATATCATCAACCCTCCCCATCCGTCTTCTGTAGTCGTGATTATCGACTTCCATCTTTTTTTCCGATAGCGCAACCGAACAAAGAGTAAACTAGCAGCGGCATGCATGCGAATATCCAAGCACTATGCAGTAAAGAACGGCTGCCCCCGAACATTGCTTGTTACTGCTTTGCAGTGTGTTCACCAGTTGTTTCCCTTGCTACAAATTTGTGCGGGTTCAAGAAACTGGACACCTCCTTAATACTTGAAACTAGGCGAATACAGGATTTTACACTCATGCATGAAACCTACACGAAATGGAATCAATTCATAGATAACATGTGATGCAAAAAACATCGTATGCAATAATTTCAAAGTCAAGTTGGGTTGGTGAGCACAGATATATGTTGCAATGGTTTCGTTTGTATACTATTTCCATGCTTCAGTTAGTGGTTTTCTGCGCATAAACTAATGTCACACGCTTTGGAGTGATAATCGTGACAAATAGTGGACGGACTTCGAAGTGCATAAAAGCTACTTGCTCCAAATACAGAAAAGATTTGAAAATTTTGAGTGGACAAATGTCCTACCCATTTTAGAATGACCAATGGCAGCAATAAAAATGTGTTCTTCGGTTATAATAAGTAAAAATAACAATGATAAGTATTATTATGGTGATTAAATTATCGTCTGAGTGAATATGTCCGCCGTGGAGTGGAATGTCTAAATACTGGCAAGCACCAGCAATCTAGGTCTTGAAATGAGAGGTCCAGGTGCACGTAGCATGAACGAAAAGACAGGCCTAAGGACGGACTCGGACCGCTGACCTCCCGCTTACCGTACTTACCGTTACCCAGAACGCTTGCTTTAATCAGGCCTATGCGCCTGAGCTTCACAGATGATTCGCCACACATCTACCTAATGGATTAACATTTGATACCTGCCAGTGCATGCCAGTTCATGCAAACAAGCGTAACGGGGACCAAGCGTCCTCAGCGGCTCAATCCATAAAGCACCCGTCCCGTAAGAAGGAAGGTTGATGATTCGAGTCCATCTTTTGATTCACGTTAGGTATACATTGGCCTCTCATTCCAAAATCTACCAAATCTCATTCTATGATAAGAAAGACAAGCATCGGTTGTTCGGTCAAAGAAAGCTGCCGAACAATCGAGTGCTGAGCGATTATTTTTTTAAATTTTTTCGTACCTAATTGACTGACTCACCCCTGTCTCGTTCACTTAACAACATACCTCCTTTCCGTTTCATCATAATGGATACAACCCTATTGCACAGGACTTGAACATGAATGGTCGCAAAAGAATTATTCGTCCAGACGTGTCAACCTTCTAAGTAATCCACGGGCACATCCCAAACGTCAAAATCTGGCTTGCACACTTCTATAGGCAAATGCGTAGCTTCCAACAGACTATTCCTATCCGAAGATTACCATTCAGTAGGCCAACCATGCTGGGGACATAAAGAACCTGAATCTGTTCGAGTCCACATGGTAGTCGTCGGATGCAGGAAAAGAAATTAAGTTGGTAAATCCTCCAATAAAACACAAACCAACTATAATTTCAAGCGTTACCGCTCTCTTATTCAATAAATTAGCCAAGGAAACCGGTAAATCTGCACGCTGTAGTCTGTAAACTATAGCCGCCACTCGCATCAAGTAAATCGCAATTCAAATTTCAAAGCAGGTGGGAGAACCATACATAGGAGCGAAACCGGAAACATACTGATTGAAATCCTAGCGCAAAAAAGCAGTCATCCGCTGTTTGGTAAAATCGCTCAACCCAGGTCAGCGCACTGCAGCTAGGTATGAGGCCGATGAGAACCAAATTCCCTCCGAGTGTGACATGCCAGAGACGGAGTTCACCATGTGTTCGGCCGCAGGAGATGACTGTGGATAACGAAGGGGCCGTAGAAATAGTTGCCAAAGTGGTGCAACCCCCTCGACCGTGGCAACATTCCATAAGCCACTGCGGATGTTCGCAGCTGGGCGACGAATGGTCCTGCTGGCAAGATGGAAAGATTATGATAAAGTAAATCAGAGCAACAGTTATTACCGAACAAACATCTTAAGGCAATAAAAAGAACAGGAAATTGTGCCATGAATCTAAGCTGGTGAGATTTCTCAAAAAGCGGGCTGTCCTTCGGTTCCAGGTAAACCAGGTTTATTGAAAAGAATAAACACTCCTATAAAGCTGATGACGGATTCAAGTCATCTGAACAATATTGACGAGCTACAGATATTTTCGGCGAAAGAGCCACAGTAAAAAACAAGGAAACATGCTAATATTAGGCAACAACCGATCATTACACTGCAGACCAAAAGAAACGTTCTTCCTGCCAAACGAATCATTTGAACTCAGGCAGATGTTGGACTATCGTCTCCAGTAAAATACGCATTCCCCTGATTTTTAGTGTTCGAAATCCGCTGTGACACTAGGAGGTGTTCGTTGACATGGCAGTCGCGCGAGGTGTCGCTGATCAACGAATACCGAAAGGTTTGTAAATCGACTGAATAGCAAGTTAGCACACATGCATGTGTGGTTGTGACGAACAACGACTCAGAGACGCGTTAAATTTACTACGCCTGGGACGGTGGTTTTATGATAGATGCTGGGAAGGTTGAAAACCCAGTTATGGAATAAATATCAGGAATGCCCCCAATGTTGGCTGAATTTCACAAACACCACACCCATTGAACCCACCAAATCATCCTGGACAAGAAAATACGACCAAATCATGGTAAACTAAGGTTGCTAATACGGCTGGATACCCATGATTAGCACGTGATTTTCTCAAAAACAGTTGTCACACTGATTTCCCTTAGCATGTTCAATATCTGTCGTACGTTCACAGCGCCCTGATTTTTTTGGTCAAGACAGAGAGAAGACATATGTCATGTGCTGACATTTCTTTCACTGTCGTCTGTCACGGACGTAAAACCCGCACGACGAATAACGACAGCTGTAAACCGACACTTATGGGATGCACGAGGTCAGTCACATGATCGGTGTCATGTTGGTGGTTGATGGATCCTAATTAATATAGCCTCGGAAATGGCAACCGGGTTTCCGGATGTGACTGTGTACTTTAGATTACATGGGGAAAATGAAACGGATTTTAATAGACAATCGGAAAGTCTGGGTAGACGATTCACTGGACAAAAAAACCTGATGGAGGAATAAGTGGCCCGGGAGCTTCAAATATGGCAGCTACATGGCGACAACTTCACGCACGCACCGTGCGCACCGAAAAGTGGCACACCCTTGCATCCAAATCTCGGCATATCATCAAGTCGCCCGCTGGTTATTTAACATTCTGAACAATGTTCACACCAGTTTGTCTGCGTATCCTTTAAAGGATTCACCTGAATTGGTAGACAAAACAAAAATCCTTTCGGTGGGTTCTCGACTCCCTCTTTATCACCGCAACCCTCCATGGGACAGTTGATTTTCTATGCAACTTTATCGAACGAGATGGATTTAGGAGTTCCTCTTGAGTACCCCGGAGACTGCACTTTACTATGCACTCAAAACATAAAACTAGAATTCGAATAGTAAGCTTATAAATAGAATGAATGGGTTGCTATAATGAACCCAGTGGGATCAGAAATGGCAAATAGTCTTTTCGGAATGTTTAAACCGCAAACAACTGATAATATACTCAAAACTTTCTGATACAACCGGGGTGTTGATCATGTTTTCATTTAAATTTCCATTTTGAATATTCTCGATTCTCAACACTAACCTGCGCATAAACAACAAATGCGAGTTAAATAACAGCTTACCTTTTCTAGACACACTTGCACGTAGGCAAGCGACGAACGACCTTAAGCACAGTGGTACCGGCTCTAAATCATGCTTACCCGGCTGCACGACCGTGTCTGATTCACACCACTACAGGACTCCCAATGCACAAGTAAGCAACTAGTTTGTCCGCTCTTTCTGCATCCCCTACAGTCTCTCAGTTGCCTTGTCAAAAATCTGCAGAAAAGATCGACGTCTACCTTCTCGAGCGTTTCGAGGCAGCCTGAAGTGGCTGATTCAGTGACGGGTCAGCGACCAAACGAAAGCATGGTCATCGATCATGAGAGACCACATTGCTACCGATCATCGTATTGACCTCACAAATTGCTTGCAAATGTGTTGCGAAAACTGAACCCCAAGGTGATAGGCAATTCCAAGGCCGGCTAAATTAAGATTTATCAACCAGCATTAAGTGTGCAAAAGGTGTTGACTCAGACCTGGTTACCATGACAGTGTTCATGTGACCGACCTGTCCGGTTGCTATTCGTCTTGCATATTTTGCGCCCGTGACTGAAGATAGTAGAGGAAATGTTAAGATATCGCGTCACACGCCTTCTCTCTGCTTTGACAAAATGGACAAAAGAGACTCGGCGTTTTAAATTTCTTAAAAGAAGGTGCAACTTTCCCTCAACCACTGGGATGATAGTTCTCCAGATTTCCTATTCACAGCATTCGCAGCATGTGAAGCGCCAATCAATTCTCCCGGGAATTTACAGCGTCAAGACTACGATCTTATCCACGACCGCTAAAGAGTGTGTAAACTTGTCACTCAATCGACCAATACGCCTTTTTGCGCTGAATACTGATTGCCAGATTGACATGTCCTCACCGAAATGTACCAAAACGGACGTGAACATTAAAATACCCAACCAATGGCCACCAGCTGGATGCGATGGTGGGACATGAAAGTCGTAATGGTCCTGCGGGTTAAGCTAACTAGAAGGCCAAAGGGAGCAATCAGACAAAGGGCAGCAAGCTCCTGTAATACAAGTAGTCGAATAACAAGACTGTCTGGGGATAAAGTCGTACTGTCCTCTGAAGTAGGAGTGTCAAGGCAGTAAGGTTCTTCCCTCAGGCGACCAGCATGTCCATATATATGGATGCGGCGGCGACGAATTCCCCTTCAAATTACCCGCAACACCGGGCCAAGAAAGCCGCCGGTCAGTGTGCATTACAGATGAGGACTCAAAAGTCCATTCTAAATCCCGTCAATTGCTTCGGTGGGCACAGCGTTTGAGTTCAGCCGGTATGAAGTGTCCAGCATGACAGTGAACACACCAACAGCTTCATAATAGGACATGAATTGCTAGGCCCCAACAGAAGGTGAAATCAAAGGCGAAACCAAATTTTTGAGGCGAAACAAAGCACCCGGTCCTGATTATCTTATTGTCAAGTTCAGGGATGGAGGAGAAGGACCCATTCATAGTATGATAACAATTGTTCAGGGCATCTGGAAGACGAATGAAGTATAACATGCATGGCAGATATCTATTGTCCTTCCTGTTTCAGGTCTGAATGTGATATCTATTGGGGTATCGGTTTAGTCAGCATCGATTCCAAGCTGCCCACAGGTATCATTCCACACAGGCCCATTAGTACTCGCAGAACTGTCAGAGCTGAGTTCCGTCCGTGTCGTTGATGCACTGACCGAATCTTCACCTTAAAACAAATTCTGGAACACCGACACACGTACAGCGGGCCAACAATTGTTGTCTTCCCAGACCTAAAAGTAGCGTTCGACTGAGTCGACCACCCTGCTTTTTGGAGATGAATATCACTCAATGGTAGGACGAACATCCTCACACTCCTCCAGTTCTTATTCTCCAACACCCCCGTGAACGCCTGTGGAATATTCTCCTGAGTTCATCACCAGAAGTGGTGTCCGTCATGGCTGCTCCTTTCCACCTTTCCTCCGCAAATTCGCAATCGAACTAATTATTAAAGGGACGTCCATCTACTCCTGGCGTAAAACCTCTTCCCAGGGACGACCTTAAAGACTCTGAGTAGATGGACGACGCTGCACTGCTTGGTTCATATCCCATTCAGATAAAAAACGCTCTGAATAATCTAACTAATGTTGCGATGGGTCTTGATATGCGTTCTGCACCTTCAAACTGTGGATTAAAGCTGGTGATGGCATCAGAACTACTGGAGATGGTGGACAAATTTACCTATCTGGGTGGTCCCATCACGTTAGACGACAGTACTACGGATGAAGTGAATGCTAGAATCGTGAAAGTCCGTTCTGCTTTCCTTCAACTTAGATACCTCTGGAGTCTACGTGACATTGGTCTTTAGGTGAAGGGCAGGTTCTCCAATGTGTCCAGTATTACTTTACGCCGGCGAAGCCTGGCCACTGTGTTGACGACGAGAGACTGCTTGATGATCGGTGCCTTCAAGGCATTGCACATGTATCGTGGGAACACTGATTTGACAATACTGAAGTGCGGTGGATGTATTTTAGCAACAAAGTGATTGCCTGTCCAGTCGACGAGTTGATTCAGCTGCACCAACTACACTGGCTCGGCTATATGCTGCATTTGTTAGGATATCGACTGCCTCGCCGTGTCCTGTTTGTTGAGTCAGGCCCGATTGGAACATACTACAAGGTGGGCCGCGTATGGCCTGCAGAAAGGGTCTTGCTACACTGGTACATGCCGTTTGAGGAATCGGAGTATCAGATATGCACTACATCCGTGATTGGAGGTACTCAGCTATATGACGATGTCACGCAACCAGTAGCGGTGTTGTCTTGACCTCAACCATTAACCCGCAATGTTCCCTTATTTTGTAAAATGTCTTTCCGTAACCCCTCTACATTACATAAGCTGCGGCGAACCGGACAAATTTTCATATGTACCAACTTCACAGTTGCTAAACTGAAATGAATTGAATGGAAATACGAAGTGGACTGGCAGCGACGGTCTCAGGTCAAAACCATAATGGAGCGTTTCTCATAATCTACAGTCTACATCCGTGCAATATTAACACATTTCCCTTCCTTTCCACTAGATCCGTTTCAGTTAAAATGTCTGTACCAGACATATATTGCCCCAAAGGTCCAAACGTATCTGCCATTTTATAAGGGCAGTTACTGAGGTACGGTAGATTTCTCATCTCTACCAGCACTGCATCGTCAGACGTTATCTGAACGCTACATTAAACCAATATTTCTGTCATTGAACACGATATCCCGCACGATAAATCTGTGTCGCTACTAGACGAAAAACAGGATAACCTGTCCCAAACACTGAGAACTTACCAAAGAAGTGTACGAATACAAACCTCCATCGCGAGTGCCAACAACTACGGTGGTCGCTAAATTCCGACCATCTGAGTACGGTCGAAGCACAATACATCCAGTACTAGCCCACCTCATTTCCGATCCAGAAGGCAAGCACAGACATCTTTTTTTAATCGAGAAGATAAATAGTCCGAAGTTCTCAACGGATCTGATAGTGGTAAGTAACACCTGCGATGTGAGAAACCAGAATGACCGATAACAGAAATGAACCAGGAACCGAGCAAAACAAGAGCTTGGAGTTGTGCTCGGGATTCGACACAAATCCAAAGTCACAAGGCAAACTAAATAAAACGACAAACAAACAGTACAATAGAAAACAATGTTCCTAAATGGTTGTTGACCATTGATTAGTACTAAGTTGTTTATCAAAATGCATCAAGGATTGCGGAGAAACACGTCTATCAAACAAGTAGGTGCCTTCCAAAAAAGATTAGTGGGTTTTTTTTACTTTTTTATGTTGACTCACTTCTTTTTCGGTTACTAATCCTAATCTACTTGGCGTTCGATAGTGAAAAATAGTGTAACACCCTTTCGGTGCATAGCTGCAATGCCACCCGAAGAAAGCACGAGGGCTGAGATACTGCTAGGCTGCCCAAACCTAGACCGTGTAAATGCGCCTCAACATTGCTCGTCAGACTGCACAGCTTATTCAACCAACAACCGACTTTATTGGAGTCACGGTAAAATAACCGAGAAAACCCTCCTTCTTCTGCAAATGAAAATCTAGATGGCAAGGATCGTAATAACTAAATGCCTTCTTTGGGACAGCGCTCTGGTAGCAGCAATTTAAAGGTGGCACAGGCCATTCTAGAACAGCAGATTTGGACACGTGAAACGCGTGCCCATCCACCGTATTCCAAAACGTTGTTCTCTGCTCTTAAGCGGTTGAAAAATGCTTGCGGCGAGCAGGACACGGTTGCCTTCAAATTTGGTGATGCAATATCCTTTTTGGTTGGAACCCAGGTGATCCATGCCGTGTATGATTGAAAAACTTGCCACCCGCTTCCGATGGAACGCATGCCACCATTTATTTGCCAGACTACCAAGCTGAAGTTCACTTGTTGTCTGTGTATGGTGAGTGATGAACTTGGGTTTGAATAGGAACGTGAGTAATTGGTCTCTTCTGTTGGCAATGTTGATCTCAATACTTGAGGACGCTAGTGCTGAATTTTCACGTCCTTTAGCTTTCTAGATTAGATCCCAGCATTACCTAGTATTTCATCTCTTTATTGCAATTTTCTATTTCCATGCCACCTTAAAGTGAGCAGTGGTGAAGTCCACCGACGGCGGCGAGTTGGATTTTGAGGCAGGCTTCTCTGCATCGAATGTCGACTACTTGGGATAACAAGTAGTGTAAACGTAATGTGAAAACCCAATGCGAGTCTTTAGCCACGGAAATCTGTGCTAAATGCTGATCCAAGGGCCAGGCGTTCGTTAACCAATCTTGCGTAATTGGTTATGTAACCGGCCTCAACTAAGCCTACCATACCTAACAAGGGAGAAAGGCCGTCACGAAGAGGCTGGACCTTACCGTGGTGTGACGGTTTGCGCACCTCAGCGATCCATTGAGTTATACTGCGGGGTGTCACCGCGATACTCACAGAGTCTCTCATACCAGGTTGGTCAGTGGTTAGAGGTCTGACGAACACACTCTCCTGGTCCTCCAGGTTGGAGGTTGGAACATGTGGCAACTTGTTCCGTAGAAGTGGTAATGCGTTTGCATTTCCCGCCAAACACCGCTGCTTTGCGGTTAGGCTCTTGAGCCAAAGGCTTTGGTTGATGACCCTAATCGTCCTCCTGTCTAGGTGTGGGTGCCGTGACAGCATCCCAGCCCGCGTACAACCATGAATTGCACAGATACAAATAAACTCATGCCATATCGGCCGTCGAGTGGTGCCATCAGCCGGGTCACCTTACTCGCTGCATACAGCAGGGTGGGTAAGCGAAAACAGG
>SJOL01001501.1:30267-40670 GCA_004794785.1 Opisthorchis felineus | reverse complement strand
TGGGGACCGCGTGATCATCACTGCGCCTGGTTGGAGACGCTGCAAGATATGGCTGCCAACCGATGTCAGTGGCGATCTTGTTGTCAGTTTCTATCCAGATTGCCTGAATGAGTGTCTGGAGGTGTAGGCACCTCGGAATGATTGTAGTAAGCTAGCACTAAGTCCCTTCCCCGTCTACCTTTATTCTTTTCTTCACAATAAGGCTTTCAAATAAAACATGGTTGTACGGCAGCGAAGCATCGGTGTTGAACACTGATGTCATGCTGTCGACGATGATGATGATGAAGGGCGAAAGGCTTCGAGTGGTTGAGCTTTTCAGGATCTAATCACATATTTCCCACAAACCTCATGAGCATCTGTGATGAGGTTGGAAAGAAGCCTGAACACCGCTAACTAGGTCGATCTACGTCTGCTTGGAACAAATCAAATCTTTCCGAACTAATTCAACCAATTCGATTTGACCTCCAGAATCCTTAAGGAGAATGCTCAGCAAAAAATTGGCGGACTCATCGTTGTTAGAATCGCTCAGCAATCCGTTCGTGAGTATAATTCGCTACCCTGCATGACGCCATACCCAGGTAATTCAGCAAGCCGCCCTAAAACATGCGACTTCATTAGAAAGAAAGATCACGTTATAAAGACGATGTACACTGCACCGTAAGTTCAGGCAAAATTCTAGACTCGGAATCGGCTAGCTGCATTGCTGAAAACCGAAAATTGCTCAATTAACGAAGGCTGCAGTAAAATCTGCTGACTGACATGAGCTTTGTCGTGGGCTAGGAAACTAGGCTGCATCAATAACATCAGCGGGATGTGCTGACGGTGGTGAAACATTCTAAGCCAAACCCGCATAACAAGGACAATCCATCGACCATCCGCATAAGCTGAGCTACCCATGAAAAGTCGAGAGCTTTCGAGTTTACTGACCAAAACTGATAGTAGGTACGAAAGCAAAAACCTCATTTGCACAGAATTCTTGAAAGTCCAACAACCTCAAGTGTCCTCTTGAACTTTCCCGGACGTGGTCTGAAGACTGAACTATAATGTACAAACATTGCAAAACGGTTAATTTTCATATAAACCTTCCGTCAGATGCACGGACGGCGCTTTAACACTTGACCAGATACTGCTCGCATGTTTCATCAGTAGTATACACCGTTACACCTCGATTCGCCGATTTGCTGGTGCGCCAGGGAAGGTCGACCTAAAGACACGGACGGTAAATCCCATCCGAATCCAACCGACTATCCCTTTTACAGTTTCAGCAGCTGGGTCGACTATCATATACTCTCCCCATGACTTTCGGAAAATCAACAGGGTCACTTACAAATTGACAAATCAGACGCTGAATGAAAGAACATGACTAGCGAGATGAAGGCGGGTAGAGGTTGGCAGTATGATACATAATAATATCAAGCACACCTACCGCAGGTCCGTTTTGCAGTCCGATAAGAAGAGCTGAGTCATCTAACCACGTCAGGTTCATCACTTTTCGACCCAACTGACGCAAGTCTGTGCACGCCAAGTAGGGAATATCTACGCGAGAAAAGATGTGGTGCCGTTAGCATCACTAGCATTCTGTGAAAAGTGCACAAACTTGATCAGGCAAATTCCCAAGAATCAACTAATTATCAAGTTTTGAAAACGCCACGAAATCACCAAACACCACAACCACCACAGAAGTCAGCTATGCCCCCTGAACTGTCAACATTCTCTTCGATATCAAATGTCAGTAAACACTAAGTAAATGGGCGGTAAGTTATACAAGAACAAAGGGTAGTCACAGAAACTGAAACTTATAAATATAAAAAAAATCCCCCACTGTATGAAACTCACACGCAAAGCAGTTTAAAAGAGCAAAGATATAGTAGAGGGGAAGCAACGTCTGAGTTCTGTCTGAGCATGGTCCCGAGAGTTCTCATCAAATCCAAAGTTATGTCATTATAGTAAACTGAGAAACGCATGTGGCCTCCTTTGATAGAAGAATCGCCAGGAAGCCACGAGTTTCAACCTGCACTTGGATATCTTTAACTGGTAACGCCTACTCCTGCAATATTAAGTGAGTCTCACAAGTAGTTGGCAACCCCAAGATCAGCCACAGGGTCCAGAAGAAAGCAAAACCATTAAAAGGTTGCTAATTTCGTCGACACTCTAGGTAGGTAATGTCAAAAATGACCGAACACACTCGGAAGTTTGGGGTACACTAACGGATACATGAGAAGCACAGCATACGTTTTTACCAAACTAAAAAACAAATCAGTCTTCTTACCAGTCAGAACTTGGAATAAACCAAGTTGGCCTTGTTTGTCCCCAATCGCAGTGAGCGTATGAGACCGATTGGTTGCGGAGACTGTGTAACCCCGGAAAAGGCGATCACATGAGGGCGACTGCACTAGGTCATCTGGTTCAGCAGAGTGGATGACATCAACATTATTCTGACTCACTTCACCTCGAAGCTGTTTAACAACTGCGCGACGGAATAAGGGCTTCAGTATGACGGCCGCTGAGAACGAGTTTTCTGACCAACGCACCTCCGCGGTGTGGAAGTAGCTGAGAGTGAAAAACGACGGACTGTGTTACCTTTTTTTCAGTTCAACATTGGCTGACAGATAAACGTAACTGTCACAGCTCTCTTCCACATGGAAAAAAACCGCCGAAGAGTTGGCGTTGAAGAAGAGCAGCCAGATCGGTGGTATGCAACGCCTTCGGGCATAAAAAGAAACAATCTGTGGTTTCTAATAGACTCCTAGCATAGCGGAACAAGTATTTTACTACAGCGTCCTTGTTCGGTAAAACACCAATCTGTTTCATTCTTATTCGGTCATAAAATGAGCACGCAATTTCATTTCTGTAGGCAACATCTCATTTAAACCCTGACAGCCTATAAAGGAATCATAACGGGTTTCGTAACAGATGGCTCGTAAACCGTAGAGCCACGCCAAGGCTCCGAGCAGACATTGACAACAACCACAACTAAGAACCCACGCTGCCACACATTACTGATGTCAAGATGTCCATAAGACATTCGGGATAGCATAAATTCATACCTAACATTTCGGACGACCATTTGGGCACCTTCAGATCGCTACAGGGACCTCTTATGGAGTTGAATCATACGCACATCCGATTAGTCCAAACATCAACGGATGAAGATCCCTTTTCTAACTGCTCACCAGCATTAGCGAGACATCGTTCATTCTGGAAAAACGTAATCCTCAACAAATATGCAGAACGCGGGTAGCGAACAGGGCTTGTTTTCTGTGGTTGATCACCTTGGATAATCACTTGTATGACTGGGTAATGCACGGATATATGTATGAGGGCGGAAAAGGGGGTAAATAGGCCGCTGAGTCAAACTGATTAGACTAGATTGTAGGACTGCAATAGCCCGTAAGCCAACACTAGTTGAAAAGAGGCTTATACGACCTTCGAAGCTATGTCGGCCAACGGACTATTTCTCTCACGACCTTGTCTGATTGTGGTGTTATGAGAGTGACTCAGTGATCCATCGATCCACGTACCCTTTCCTCTCTCCTTACACATTTATCCGCGGATGCACCTAATCATACACATGGTTTCTGACGGATTTTTTTCCTAAGAATTAGTGAAGTCTATTTGTCCGACTATATTCGGTGAGTGCGAATAGTGAATAACCGCCCTTTTGAAATAATAAAATCGTTTCAACCCCGATAAGCTGAATGCGTTTATGCGGACAATTTCGTGCGGCAGACCAGCAGTCGGACGTGTTACATACGAATTGACATCCGAGTTAGATATGGAGACAAGACTCTTGTAAAAATAACGAAAGCAAAATACCTCTGGCAACAGACGTCCCTAACCTTGGAAAAAATTACTTTGAGTACATCCTCTCGACGGTATATGAGAGGGTTAATCGGTTGTAATTCACCCTGTTGAGAGTAGGGTGAAACAGTTTGAGTTCTTACAAGGGAATACTCAAGTCCAAACTCAGCACACCATACAGTTTTCACCCATTTAAAAAAGAAAGCAACCTTACCCTTTGTCCGTGAGATAGAATACACGTCCCGTTGGACCAAAGAACAAACAACGTGCAAAATCGTTGTGATTTCCGGGGTCTGCAGTCTGGAAGGATTGAGGAAACGTGGAGTGCAATAAATTTGACCCAGTTGGCAAATAGGCTCGGCACACTTATGAACCATAGATCTACGTCAGAAGGAAAAAATCGCATTAAATGATGAAACACATTCGGTCATCTGAATTGTTGGTTCGTTAATCCACTGTTGTCATTAAATCCGAACAAACCGACGACGCGTCACTATAATCGTCCAGATAAGTACAGTTTCGGGTATAAAATAACTGAAAACGACAGTTGGTGGTAAGTTATGTTATGCCACGTGACTGGTCTCCTACTGGAGGAGCACAGGGTGGTTCGACATTTCTAGATCAGGGTAAATAGTGTTGATATCACAAGCTTTTTCGCCAGTTACGATATGGGTGACAACATTCAATAGCTAAACAGTGCTTTGGCTTAGGTGAGTGAAAACCGGTAAACGGTAAAACAAGTTGCCAAATAACAACATGATTACCTCAAATAGCAAAGTCACCAAAGGTAGCCGGTTAACCAATAAAGTGGCGAACCACGTCAAAGCTTGATTGCAAGGATAATTTTGTTCCAGCTGCATCCTAGACGTGAACTGATCAGTTCAAGCCACGATTAATGACCGGATAGGTAAAACAGGTGAGAAACAGGGATGCAGCTCTATGTTCAGATTACATGCGGACCAGATAAGAGAACAGAATAATCTTTCTCGGCCCTGAATATGGCTCATTCTTCGATGGAAATAAGCAGGGGCCTTCTCGCTCTAAGTCAAATAAGCTTACGGGTAGCTATGGGGATACGTCACCGCTCGTTTACGTTTCCCATAAACCTATGATTCTGGGTATGAAGTGGCCTCCGTCGTATATCATGAAGAGGCAAAATCCCAAAAGGAACTGGACAGATGACCAATCACCATAGAGTATTGTACAAGAGTATGCTAGCGAGTACTGACGACGGTTGGTGAAGTGTGCGCTTCCGAATCGCGTTAACCAGTTCGAACGTAGCACTAGATGTTCTCATCACCACCGACAACGCGGAGTCACTTAACCGAGCCGACCAAACCTTCAACGATGATTAAGTGTCTTCGAAACTACTTCAAGAACTGATGAGATTACCGTGTACAATGATGGGAAGACTACAGGAAACAATTGTGCTTTCGTCCTGATATGGCGTAATGAAAATGCGGTACTTGTTTTCAGTTTTTGGAACACAGTTGGGACAGCATGAGGTAACCATTACCTGAAGCTGGGATTCGGTCGCTGCAACATTATTCGGTCCGTTCGCATGCCGTGGTGAAAGAAACACTGAGGCTTCTTCGAGTTCATTTTGCGGAAGAGCTGAAATGCAGACCGCACCATCATTGCCACCGGAAACCTGAAGGAGATGAAGAATGGTTATCCAAGAATTAGTGAGAACGAATCTGCGAATTTACTAATTTTTATACAGAAACGTCACAATGCCGCTCTGAAGCATAGGTCGGTTATTTCGTGACTCGCTCGTCAGCAAATAAGTGGTCTTGCATAAGGAAGGATAGCAGCACCGGTGATTTAGAACACCTCAGGTACAGTCATCGCACGCCAACGGGTTTTGATAGCTTATACGTAAGGTTTTTTTCTGAAACTGAGAATGGTGAATGCACTTCTGCAGTACAAAGGAAGAGAACATATTTCGCATGCACGGCTAGACGACTGACGGCAGATTCTTGCTGGTTTCACATATCTATCGGTGTGTGGATCTGGAAAAACGTGGATAGTTAGCTTGTGTCCTGGTCCTAAACTAAGGGAAATGACAACGAAAAGAGACCAAAAGGATTGAAGCCGTGCATGCGTTGTTTTACAATTTGCCTTAATGGCGCTTAGTTTGACACATTCTGTTGCGATACATGCTCTCGAGATTGTATACAACGATTGTGATGCCTCTTCTGTCCACCCAAGGCCTTCATGAATTATCAGATGATTATCACTCATGGGACTTGACTGTGACTGAGGGGACAGATGACAAATAACATAAGAAAATATAACCACTACACACCACTTGGCGTGTAGATTATAGCTTCTATAGTAGGTCCAATCGTTCAATCGTCACGCTGTAAGAGCCAGCATAACACCTAAGCTCAACGTCACTATCCTCAGAGTGTTAAATTTCACATCCACTCGGAGTGTGAAACGTTGCCAAACAAATGATTAGTTGGAAATAGAACCTGGCAGTCCACATTTTGCCGCAGAAGCCTGCGGATTAAGTCAGTAACGAAAGAGTAAAAAAGCGCGACCCCCACTACTTTCTTCATGTTAGAACGTCCAGATAAATGTCACAAGACTTCTCGGTAGACGTCTTGGAATGGAATTTTGAAGTATAGTAGTGTAGTAAAACACCCACATATGAACATGACTATAGCTGTGGTTGCGCAGTTGATTGCGTGTCTGGGTTTCTTCGTTCCTACATGTGAAGAGCCATCCAAATGAGTTGCTCGGATCACTACGATACACGCTTTGACCCAATATCATGGTGCATGAGTTCCTCCGTACACTCAGGCGGATCACCCGTAGCTTACACAGGACAAATATCAGAAAATTCCTCGAATGCTTTCAAATTTATAAAAGTACCACAGATATTCCGGAACTTTCTGGCGAATAAAAGAACATATAGGAACAGGAAACTTTGTGACTGACCGCCGCTTCGGTCGACTAACAGTAATCACGCGATTTCTCCCAAAGCTGCATTGAAATATGCATTCACCCTGCATTCACAACACCCTACCGGTAGGAATAGCGAAATGAAAATGAAAATGAGGGATGAGCATGGCAGTCACCGTGCGACTGATCCCTTTGCCGTTCCGTTATCGCCACGTGCTAGTAACCTGTCCATTATGGGTTGTCCGAAGTACGTCTACATGCATCGCGATATCTCGAATATCGCAGCAACTGGAACATGAGGCGGCCTGATGCAGCACATTCAGTTGCATGGAAACATCACAAACGAGAGATTCAGCTGGGTTCCAGGTGAGTCGCTCGCAAAACCAAATTGATTTGCAAATGAGTATATTTCTTGAAAACAGTCCAAGTTGGGTTCAAGTAGAGCATAAGGTTGACGAAAACTCGGGGACTGCGCCTGCCTGGTGAGCCCCAAAAAGGGCGAAACCGGTCATGGGCTGTCGAAGGATTTTCAGCAACCTTATGAGTAGTACATTGCGTAAAATTACGTCTAATGGTTTTCGGAAGAAATGACTCAGCCATGATAGGTGAACTGATCATACTGTACAGAGTGTGGTGGTTTGGTCCGTATGCCGATCGATAAATTTCCTCGATGGGCCCTTTGCTCACGACCACGCGAAGGGTTGGAATGAGCCAAGGGAGGTCAAGCAAGGAATTGGCAGGGAATTATGAAAGCCAGTATCAGGAAGCTCAGCTGTGCTGGTCATTGCTTTCTTCCTGGATGGGGACCACAGGACTAGACACATTAATGGTTGGAGACACTGACAGACATGGCCCAGTCGCGCACCCACGCATTCAAGCTGCGGCCTTTTACACATAGCCTCCCCTCCCCATCTCCGCAATGAAAAGTCCACTGACACCCCTGTATTCACACATCAATCACATCAACTACCGACTCCAATGCGTAGCAATCTAACCCTACCTCCCCAAATCATCGGCGAGCGGAAAAGTAGCAGCTATAACCCTTGTATAAAACGTTCGAAGCCATCATCATCATCGACAACATGACATCAGTGTTCAAAACTGATGATTCGCTGCCGTACAACCATGATTTATTTGAAACCCTTATTGTGAAGAAAAAAGGTGGATGGGGAAGGGACTTAGAGCTAGCTTACTACAATGATTCCAAGGTACCTACACCTCCAGACACTCATTCAGGCAATCTGGATACAACATGACAACAGGGACGCCACTGACATTAACGGCCATGTCTTGCATTGTCTCCAACCAGGCACAGTGGGGATCACGCGGTCCCCATCCTGAAAGGCGAGTTACAGCACCCAAACATTTCGTAATCTCTTTCATGCCACGAGTTCACGAGTTGACAACCGCTTTGCTTCCGCCAGTCCGAATTGGGCAGGCAAAACAGCACACCTTTCAGCAAACAAAGGTTCAGCATACGCAATACACGACTTGACCGCCGAAGCTGCTTGTGGTGGACACATCCTTGAAGGTTCCTGAAACGACCTCATTTATCACACTACAATCGGAACTAGCACAACTCCGAAGACAAGTAATTCTCTCCACAAGTTCGGGTGCCGCTCCTTGGATTGTGGGTGGCTTGTACAGTGCCTATCTGTCCAGAGGCATCACCTTATACTTTTGGGTACCATAGATCAGCTGATTCGCACGTTCATTGGATTTCTGGTTTGGTTAAGCGCATCAGGCTATCAAACGGTTATCCAGACTCTGGTTCATGGTATTAAGAAAGCATTAAGAAAACTGTGGTCTACAACAAGTTGGCGACGGAAACACTTGGAAATCGAACTCCACAATGCCACTTTCACATGAAGAACTGATTTTGGTTTTGCAACAGCCGCGGGCAAAATTTGAAGAGTCTCAGTTGAGGTTAGTTCAAGCAATCCTTCATAAATTGGAAATTCGAAGCCCATCCACAACTGAAACGAATAAATCCTCTGTTGACGCTGTTGCGAACAGTATAGTTGAGTTTCACTACGATGCAGAATCCAATTCCACCTTCGAATCATGGCTCCGAAGATACGAAGACTTTTTCTGATGGAATTTGCGGATTTGGACGACGGTTGGAAATCACGACTGTTACTCAGGAAGCTCGGAAAAAGCAGGCATGACAAATCCACTAATTTTATTCTCCACAAATCCCCAAAAGACTTTTCCTTTGATGAACCTGTACAACTTTTGAGAGATATTTTTTTGCAAACCGTCTTCTTTACTGAACGTTCACTACAACTGTTTGAAACTGGTTAAATCGGACAGTGATGACTACCTTACGTATGCAAGCGTAGTGAACCGTCAGTGTGAAAGATTCAAACTCACGGAAATGACAGAGGTTCAATTTAAATGTCACATATTTATCTGTGGGCTACAGTCACCACGAGATGCCGATATCCGAACTCGATTGCTAAGCAAGATTGAACAGGATCCATCAATGAACCTCCAAACGGTTATCACGGAGTGCCAACGTTTGCTTAATCTCAAGCACGATACAGCCAGGATAGAACGTAATCATCTATCTCAGTCTGGCCATGTGCATACCGTTTCGAAGATTATTCAAAGGCCAGGTACGAAGAAGCAATCGGTGGAGTTCAGTAAGCCACCCACACCATGCTGGCAATGCGGTGAGTGGCACTTCGTCCGTTTCTGCCCTTTCAAGAAGCACCAGTGTCGGAAGTGCCACAGAAAAGGACACAAAGAAGAGTGATGCCGCACAACTTTCTCTCAACAAGGCAACAACCCATTCAAGCGAACTGTGCGTCCTTCAAAGCCACACACCAAACCAGTACTAGCCACTTTCAACCCCGATTGGAAACGTCAGAGGAAATTTGTGTCGGTTGTGCTAAATGACACACCGGTACGTCTGCAACTCGATACCGCCTCCGACATCACAATCATTTCAAAAGATATCTGGAAAATAATGGGTAAACCTCCTTTTAACCCCACAAATCGTGTTGCTCAAAACGCTTCTGGTGGAAAATTACAGTTGACCGGTGGGGTTTCTTGTTGTGCTGTGCTGTGCAACAATATTCTTTTCACTGGAATATGTTACCTGACCAATGTACCACATTTGGACCTCCTTGGCCTGTACTGGATCAACAGACTGAAGCTGATGGAAATCCTCTGAACAGTGTATGCAACCTTATAAATTCGGATGTCTCCCAAACCTTCAAATGGACAGAACAACTTCTGAAAACTTATTCGGGTGTGTTCAACGATATCCTCGGAAAGTGTTCAAAGACGAAAGCCGTTCTGTTTCTACGTTAGAATGCAAAACCTGTGTTCCGCCCAAGGAGGCCTGTTCCATACGTTGTCTTGCCTGCAGTTGATCAAGAGCTACAGAGACTGCAAAACGGGAGAGTCATTCAACCAGTGAATCATTCAGAATGGGCAGCACCGATTGTGGTAGTCAGAAAGCCTAACAGCAAAGTCAGGATATGTGTAGACTTTTCAACTGGTCTCAACGCGACACTAGAGGATCATCAATACCCGCTGCCGTCTCCAGATGAATTGTTTTCCAAGCTGAACGGTGGAAAATGTTTTGCTAAGTTGGATCTACCTTATGCGTATTTGCAGGTTGAAGTGAGAGTAGGAGAGTAAGAGATTAAGAGAGTAAGAGTAAGAGAGTAAGCACCTACTTA
>SJOL01001501.1:13832-29809 GCA_004794785.1 Opisthorchis felineus | reverse complement strand
CTCTGAAGCCTCCAAAGGAGGAGGTGGCATTATCAAATCAGAAAATGGAGTCCTACTATAATCGCAAACATGGTGCAAAGTGGCGATGTTCTGATATCGGACAGAGTGTGTTAGTAAAGGAGCGTCATGGTAATCGCGTATCCTGGCGTTAAGGCAAAATCACTCGGCGAATCGGAAATGTCATCTATGATGTTGACGTGGGTTCGTTATGCAAATCAGTTGAAAGAAGCTTATTCATAACTCACTCAGAGATTGAATGCGTTGCCTCTGAACATTTTGGAAGAACATCTGGATATGAGCAGAGGAAGGACAGCAGATACCCAGGTTGAGGAGCAGCTACCTGAAGCGCCTGTATATCAACAATTACGAAGGACGACACGCAGGGGGATGCCAGTGATAAAGATTCAATTTAATCCGAGACAGAAGACTTATACTACTCAAGTTCAAAGGGGAGGTATTAGGAGAACCAGCTCCGAACGTAACTGGACTACACAACTGCCAATGGATCGGTTGAGACAGATTTAATTGGTTGTTCTTCACTCGCCCTTGACAGGTGAGCTCTACTTTTAGTAACACTTTTTGGCCCGCCTAGAACTTTCCACATGGGCTTTATAAACAGCCCGTTTTCGGATGCACATGACACGTCTGTACGCGTCGGTGTTCAATAGATCAGCTGATTCGCACGTTCATTGGATTTCTGGTTTGGCTAAGCGCATCAGGCCATCAAACGGCTATCCAGACTCGGGTTCACGGTATTAAGGAGGCATTAAGAAAACTGTGGTCCACAACACTCTCATACGCCCGCAAGTCTGAGAATACAAAGAACTTATCACTTACAGGGCATTCCTTGCCGGGCGGACGTGCAAAGAAGAGTATACAAGTCAACTGAGTCGAATCCGTCTTGGAAGTCCAGAAATACTAAAATTGTGGGTCTCTTATAGGCGTGGCGTTCATCCAGCACCTGACGGAGTGTGAAAATTTAGTCAACGCAACCCCTCCACACCGCAATTCCGCTTGCTGCTCTATAGTTAGTGTCTCACGAGCCATCATAAGGCGGCGAAGGGTAAATGATGCCAAGAGTCTCATTACGACAGCGGTAAAGCTGATCCCCCTGTGATTACCACACTCACCACAGGCCTCTTTTCTGAAAATAGATACTATCACCGATTCTGCCCGGTTGCCTGGGACAGTCTCTTTTTCCCAGAAGCAAGTAAACAGATAATACAAGCGTTGACTGATGACTTTAAACCGATCTTTGAACAATGTGCCTGGTAGGTGACGCGGACCAGGAGCACGGTGGCGCAGCGGGTGGACACGAGATTTGTTGTTCAAAGTCCTCATCCCGGCGATCGGGGCGTCCTTCTTTATTCAAGATGGTCGCCCTATTCTGATCCTTGATGGCTTCGCTCACAAGCGGTTTCCGGGGACCGGACAAACGGACCAAGTGAAATATTCTTCGGGCATTCCCGGCTTTCTGGGCCTCTTCCATTTCCCTAACCGTCCATGTCCACCAGGCTTCACGGTCGGTGCGCACGCACACTTTCACTTGACGTTTGACAACTTGTCGAGCCAAAATATGTTCGGGACTGGCGGGAACACTTCTCCGATATTCAAGCAGTGACATTGGTTTGATATCCGATGCCTGAGCAGGCCCGGTAGAACTGCGCGACAGGCAAAATCCCGACACTGTATAAAGATGTGGCGATCTCGTTTCAGCACGAGTTCACATCCGACGGTGAAAAGGTTATAAGACTCTAGAATACGATTCTAAGAAATTCGTCTAACTTCGCGATATGCCAGCCCCTAAGTCGCTAGGCGATTTGTCCGCAACTTACGCGACTCTGGAAAACGAGTAGAGAAGCGACTCCGGACAAGCACGTAGTCGGAATCCACAAATGTGTTCCAAAACGACCGGCAATCAGTTATTGATCCGCACCATCGGTAACTGATACCGATATGATCAATTCGGGTTCGTGGCTGGAACGCTGTTGGAGGATACCTTGTATCCAGACGCCTTCGGTTATTTCGGAAGTTAGTACTGTAAAAAACAGCCTACGGTCAGCACATAGCTCAAGCACTTGTTCGCCATCGTCCGTACGTACCCAGTCCAATCCATATCGACCACCTAATTGAGTGCCAGATGCGCTAAGTCTGACCACTTGTGCGTTCAGATCTCTGGCAACCACACCATCTGAGAATTTAGCTCGCTGGGAAAGGGGACGCAAAGCGTCATAAAACCTGTCTTTGTTGGTGCCAGATACAGTCAGGTGGGACGTAAGGCAAGACGAACAGAGAGGAATCAACTTCCCGCTTATGAGACTCCTTCGCAGAAGTTACCAGGCAAACCGCACAGAAGTGACTATCAACGGGTCATTATCATCATCAGCATCATCATATCAACGGGTATCCAATCAAGCAACGATCCTGACACCCCGTGACTTAGGACAATACCGACCCCTACACATTCTGCCGACTTTATCGGCTAAACTTCAGACAACCTGGTATGCGAGACTCTATAAGTGTCACACGGTATATAGCTCAATGGGTCACGGGGGCACACACACCGTCACACCATGATAAGATCCTATCTGTTCGTGACAGCAGCGCTTAATGATTGGTGGACTGACTACTGTAATCTATCGTGAACTACGCGTCCACTGAATGTACTCAGGCCAACCGTTTGGACAAATGACACTCAAAAATGGGCTAAAGGAATACATGGGGTTAAGCATCATTCAGCTGTAGCATGCTTTCGGTGCCTAACTGCTATGCCACCGGAAGGAAGCACGAGGGCTGGGATACTACCAGGTGGCCCAAGTCTAGACAGGGGAAGTCGAGAGGCAGAGGTCGGGGTCGAACCACGGACCTTCCGGTCAGTAACTCGGTGCTCTAACCACTGAGCCATCCCGCCATCTCGTGCAATGAGGCTGTAAACTTTTTGCGTCACCTTGATTTGACATGGAGGTAAATCAAAATCAATCAGCTGCCATGCTACCCAAATGAAGCACCAGGGCCGAGCCACTGTCAGGTTGCCCAAGCCTAGACAGGAGCAGTCGAGATGCACAGGTTGGGTACGAAACACGGAACTTCCGGTCAGTAATTTCGCGCCCTAACCACCGAGCTGTCTCGGTTCGTTGAGACACTTTCGATTTGATCCTTGGTAACTTTAAAAATTGTATCGCGACATTCTTTCTATAGAGACATCTTATGAATGACATCGAAGCACGTTTTATGATATAGAGTCATCTTAACTTGGGAAATTTACATATTATCCTCATGGCTTAGTGTATCATTAGGACAACTTCAAAAACGACAAAATTCAAAGTAGCCACCACCTCAGTGCAGGACCAGCTATGGTGTAAGGTGCCACTATCGAGGAAGGCTAACTTGACTGGATATGCTGGACGGTCGGTTTCTACATCGATGCATTTAACGATGAACTTCAATCTTTCTGAAAGGAACTAATTGAAGGAATGATATTTCAACATAACAGTACCTTGATTTATACCATTCAACGTTCGAAATCACGACTACTTCGGCAACATATCCGATTGCCGGAATGGTCTATCAAGTTAGGATACGCAGCCTACAGAGAGTGTGCGAGTGATGGTGAAGTATCTATAAAACAGGAACAGGATGCATAACTTGGTGTGCGGGTTGGCAGCCTATTTGAGACGTACTGAAGAACTAAAGAAAAAGTGGGGGTCAAAGTAGTGCTATAACAATGTTTTCCAGTTGCTTAGAGTGTGGAACTAGGAGTTGCATAACGGATTATACATAGCCCTCTTCCGCTGCTATTCAACCTTATGCAGACCTCAAGGATCGGTTGTGAAGTGTGATTCTTACAAGAATCAAAACCAAAGCTATGAAAAACCTCTAGCATATGTTTTTTTTCAAACCAAACCCGGTATGAACACTGGCCACCTCATGTCTTGGTTCCTCACTAAGAATCAAACTTACCACAAGTAGATCTCCATCACTTTTCGGCGTCCACACATGCGTACACCAAACACCATGACCACGATGGACGCCTGTAATGATCCTCCTCTTGTGCAGTGAGTCCCACGGGTACCATACTATGCGACAATCCTAAAGATCAGATCAGGAATAAGTAAAACGGAGCAGATATAGCAAACGAAAGAACTGCGGACTTGGTTGAAGACAAGGTGAAGAGAAAACCGGAGCGGTCCGTGTAGTGTAAAACCGCAAATTTGGAACTCCGGTCAACTATGAGCTAAGCTAGCAAGAGAGAGATGGCTCAGTGGTTAGAGCGCTAAGTTGCTAACCGGAAGATCCGTGGTTCGAACCCGACCTCTGCCTCTCGGCTTCTCCTGTCTAGGCTTGGGCAACTTGGCAGTATCCCAGCCCTCGTGCTTCCTTCTGGTGGCATGGCAGCTAAACACCGAAGGGGTGCTATAGCTTAACGATAAGCTATCAAAGATTACCTGGCTTCATGCATAACCCGGTAAATTTAGCATGTGTGACAGGCAGTATCGGCAGAAACCCTATCCCTGGGCTCTGGCTCCGAATCTTGTCATTCGCACAACCTGGCAACAGCAGAGCATGATTCTGTGCGATGTATTATAACAAGGAGGAGGTCTCCGCTTGATTACTATCTGGGTCTTTTTATGACGATGGACACGTCCACACAACAAGACATCCAACGGGATAACCGGAAGGGTAATTAGTGACTTTCCTTCGGTGGTTTTGTGGACATACTTTAAAGTGCAACCGGTACGGTTAGGTTAAGTCTGCTTGACACGATAAACCGCGCATATGAAAAAAACGGAGTTATCGAACTTTCAAGTAATCAGGCACAGGTAACGGTTTTTTGGGTTTTATGGTTCATGACTCTACGCTCGGCAAAAAGTCTATGGTCGTGTTGCTGTATTCCTTCTGAAAACCTGATAGCCCCAATAAATGCCGGAGACGCTCTTTCAAGAACCTGTGCTAAATAATGTCCAAGATCAGGTTGCTTTTTTCTGTATTGCACAAATCACAAGGTAGGAAACCTAGCTAGAGGAAATGCAGTCGTCGGGTACGTAATTCGCTTCACTGCATAACGGTTGACCGCAAGTGTCTCAACGAACATTGAAACTTAACAGCCAACAACGGGTGGTTGTGAGATCGATGCAGCTCAGTCCATTAGTTAGTTCCACTGCTTGCTGCTTCAGAGGCGTGCCCAAAGTCGCAGTGTTTTTTATATGGGCATACATAAACCATATGTTGGTCTCCGCACTTAAATCTACATATTTATACTCACTTATTGCAAAGATCTGCGTGTCCTAACAAGTCTAACTTATCCGACAGTATGTGGTATCATTCCACCGAGCAAGTAAATTACATACCTGAGACTTAATAACCCAGCTGTCATCAACATTAGCGAACCACTTGTTTTCATTTGAAAAGCGTACTACCTGAAGAATGACACACCTCTTGCCGAATTTCACTCCTCGTAATCTTCCCGGCACGTGATGAGTGGCCCATCTGAGAATAGTGATGATTCCCCGTATCAATACGGTCGTTTTTTCTTTACTACAAAAATGACCGCGCATCGGTCCAATCCATCCCACTGACGATGATCAAATAAACCGGCCTTCAGAATGCAGGACAGGGTAGAGCTAGGGCGCCCGGTAGCAGGTAGATACCTTGATTCACAAAAGTCAAACTTTGTTTTAACTTAGCGAAAATACGCACGGTAGTTCTAGCCGCCAAAGGCACACGCAAACGCAAACGCAGCTATCGCATTCTAGTTAAGCTGATGATCTGTCATGAAAATAAGCCCTGACGTGACTAACTGGGACAAAGCGAATTGGTCTGATGTGTGGTTAGATGGCATCTTATGGTCGCTGTCAGAATGCATCACTGCGCCAGCGCGTGATCAATTCAAAATCATTCGCCTGCGGAATCACGAGTCCTAATAAATAATGGATGGGAATACAGTAGACGCCTTTGAGACAGGTTTATCGGCCTCGCTAGCTATCGTCCAGCTCAGAAGGATGTCCCGAATTCTTCAGGAAAAGTAAACGGAAAGTGCAAGGGAGTGAGCAAAGCTGGGTGTCCCCAGAGGATGGAGGATAAAAAAATGTCTACACAGAAGGAAGCAGATATACTGAAAAACCTCCTTCGCCATAAAACCCACCTCACCCGAAGCGAGTAGTCCCAAATCGTTTGCAAAAACTCTCCATATTCTGGCCTCGAAAATCACATCTCCGTCTGGACTTCCACCGACAAGTAGGTTGGATAAAACCCAAGGTCCGAGATAGTGGTCCACAGTGGGTTCCTTCTCCTCAACACCATCCAAAGTTCTAGTCCATATAGCAATACTTCTATCTTCAGCAGCAGCTACCAGACGAATGAAGTGGGTTGATGTAGAGTGAACGATGGCGATGGAGAATACAGCGCCCTTCCAGAGTGACCGGGAATCAGGCAAGGACTTACCTTCTGGCAGCTCAAGGAAGTATGATGTGAAGTAGTACAAACTGGAGAACCAGAAGAGCTCACAAAACGAAACACATGTTGGTCAATTTCTATACATCCAAACGTAGACCCGGTGAAGGAAACACTTTTGAAGCAATCACCCTCCAACCTACAGTCCCCCACAACAGCACCCGAATAGCTTTGCAAACAGGTAAAAAAACACTGCAAAAAAGTGAGTATCCTACCACATGGTTGACTTCACTCTAGAGGTTGTAACTTTACCAATGCGAACAAAACCTTCCTTCATATGCATGCTTGTGCGTACTAGGAATATTTCACCATGTGCTGACAGATAGAAAAAGCACACAGTGTTTGCTTCCAAAAGGCTGATGGAACAATGTACAATGTTGTCGCAACAATATTCTGTCCATAGTTCAGCGATGTTCTCAAGAGAGGAGTCTGACGCCAAACCCGCATAAAATCGACATCCGCCGACTGCGATTGCAAAATGTGATCCACTGACTTTGACAACAGTAAGCATGAAAGAATGAAAATGGCTCACAATGCTTCAATTCCAGATGGTGGATATTTGTGAACTGACGAAAATGCCATGTACGAATGATACGACCTATCTGACTGTCGTACAGCTGAAGTTCACTTGCTGATCCTATTTAAGAGGAATGTCGGAAGAAAGCACAAAATACCTATCAAGAGTTTAGTTTTCGAAACAAAGTGAACGGCTGTGACAGGACATTGATACCATCGAATGTGAAGTGTTTCCGAATTCTGAAAAGGAAATGAATAGCATGGTACTCCACCTGCGCCACAAAGACGAAAAGTTAAGATAAAGTAGACGGCGGAAACTTTGGCTATACTAACATCCACCTCATCACCACAAGAATTGTAATCTGGCTAGTGAAAAAATCCGTTAAAATCAGCTGTATTGGAATCATTCACCAATCCAGCACCAGGTGATTAGAAGCAAAATACGACCGAACAGTGTTTTGTGCAGTAATCGCGCGTGAGGGGGTGAATGCTGAACTTCTTCCGTTGAGAGGTTGTTCTCGAGGAACTGATCGAAGCAAAACTTGGTGTAAACTCTCCGGTGACCTCTGTTGAGAGGGAAAAAATTACTACAAGTTAGAATGTCACTAAGGCGGGCTTTTCGTTACAAACGTACTGTCGCCTCCACCCCACCCCCTCACAATTGCCACTTGATTTTTATTGAGAAATTTCCGCCAGATATAACTCTCGTAACGACGGGCATCTAGAAACTTACATAGTCAGAAGCAGAAGAATAAAGAGGCATCACCAAGGCTCAAATGGCCGAGTACACTATTCGACGGGGACAGGCTAACCGCGCGGATAGATTAATACGAGAGCTATAGCGACCAGGAGCCAGCGCATATCACAAACCTCAACAAAAGCAGTAATGTTGCGCTGTGTACTCCATTCTCATGTTTTAGACAGCGGAATGTAGTTGGACGAAATGTCCAATCACTATTTTCTTCCCACGCCAAATCGAATAGCGAGCCGGTCGTTTCCGTGAGTCGTAGAATCGAGAGAGGCCGGGACCGGTACTCCAAGATACGTTGCGAAAAGGACTGCTCCCTCAAGCCAGTTATCCAGCATTGTAGATGCCTAGTGACTGTGTATTGTATTCCGTCTCACGTAACTGCTTACAGCTTTGATTAACTGTCTGCTGTGTCGTTCAACAGGTTGCTGATTCGTTCTGAACCTTTCTTGTCTCACTCATTTGCGATCTGCATACCTCCTTTCAATAAAAGTTATTTAGTTCACAATTCAACACATTATACCTCCCGAACGGTCTGACATTGAGCCCAGTGCAGCCGATGTGACCAGACAACGAAACCAATGGCTCTGCACATTTTCTAACCTTCCTAACGGGCTCAAAAGCGCAGCCCCCGAAAACTGGATATCCTTTATAATTCTACCTACAACATACAGACGGTCGAGAAACTCGGAAAGCTATATGCAATGCCAAGAAAGAGGTAGTAGCTCACCAACTACTACAAACATGCAAAAAGAAAGCCCGACAGACTCTTGAACGATTCATGCAGAAACTGATGTATCCAGACAAGAATTGTAGCCTTCAAATCCGCACTGCAGAAGTTTAGAAATGCTGCTTTTCGATATACTTTTGTTACTGATGCACAATCTTCGGGACTTCGGTAGAGATTGTCAGAACGAAATGTATTCGACTTCCAAACAGCATACGACTTTTTTTATCCCTTACGTTCATTCGACAGTAGCATGTCAAGAAAACAATTTTCAGCACCCCATAAACTACGCCGGAATCTGCTGGTGCTATTCTTGAACCCAAGGAAACCGTAGCGACAGTCCGTTCCCCTTTCTCTGGGGTTTTAAGATGATCTGTTTCAAAATTCCGTGGCGCGAAGCTGTGTCCATTGTAAATAGACTGCAGCTTACCTCTGTGACCCACTGAGCTATACTTGGGGCGTTTACTTTGGCAACCGCAGAGTCTCAAACCCGGCTCGTCAGTGGATACAGGTCTGACGAACACAAACTACCGGTCTTCCAGGTTGGTGGCTGGGAGAGGCAGGGCGAATTGTTCGTTTAAAAACTTCTGCTATTGTAGTAGTATGCTCACAGTGACATGTCCTGACAGCACCCCAGGCAGCGCATAACCATGAACGTCAAAATCAATGATACTACCATGCCACAACGGCCATCACGTGGTGTCATTATCTGGATCTCCCGGCATACAGCGAGGCGGATAAGAGGCGTCTCCCTTTGCACAACTCCACGTTTCACCTATTGTACCCCTATTCTACTTAACCTGAGTACTCTCTTTGCAAGCCCCAGCACTAGGACTGGTCGGTTTGATCGCCATGCAACACGCTCGGCTGCATCTACCGCGGTGGATGTACGCGTACATCCAAATTCACTAACAACCCTAAACACCCCGAAGTCTGTTTTCAGACCCTGAGAGCCAGTATACTTAGATGCCTTTAATGTTCGCACACTGAAGAAAAAAGGACAACAAGCGGATCTTAAGAAATTGAGACCCGTGTTACATCCTTCCTTCGCATGTTCAATTCTGGGGAACCGAAGCCACTGAAAGATAAGAACAAACCCGGCTTGCGGAACTTCAAAAAGCCTCGTTCCTGTGTATCAATCCGTGAGTCTTTGAGGCTGTGGAGCCGTGACCCACCACGGACATACAAGAAAGTGAGAATGGAGAATTGCAACACCGCGGTATTTAAGGTGCACTAGTGACCTTGAATGAAGGCTGTCCGAGGGGCGCTGCTTGATGGGTTAGTCGCGGGTTGATACAAGGATCGAGGCTTTCGACCAAGCTTCCCGGGTCAGGTTTGTCCTTGTCGTGCAGCGGCTTCCGTTCTCCTGAAGGGCACAAGCGAAAAAAGGGTGTAGCAGTGCCTTTCAATTTCTCCGCGTGGGGCAGTAAGCTTGCCACTTCGAGGACACATGAAAAAAACGTCTAAAATTGCTTTGAACTGGGCACTAGCTGCAGCGTGAACAACCAACTACCCGTGGGCACCAGCTATCCGAAGTGAGAAAAATTGCTGACGAACAAAAGTGTGCACTCTGAGCTTGAAGATGTTCTTAAAGGTAGCTCCGCCGTGGGTTGGGTCAGCGGTGGAAAACCTGTTGGTAAAAACTTGTTCATTCATACTTGTATGGTACTGTTGGCGGTCCTCAAGTTTGTGTGACCATATATTATGAAATATGTTGACGGTGGGGCGCCTCAAATGCAGTAACAAACGGGATCGGCCAGAGCAAGGAGAGCCAACCAAGCCCTTCTGAACTTTAACCCCGTGCTGCCCTTTGTGAGTCGGTGCGGAATAGTTCCAACATGACAGGTCTTGTTTTCGCCCCCCTCCTGTGTTTAAGATTCGCAGAATCAACGTTGTGTCGTTGTGCTGCATTTTTATAAGGCCCTCTCTTAGCTAACTTGGTTTAAGGTGTTGGTCGTCACTCAAACGGGGAGCCTTGAGACGTTTCTCTAACAGTCAGCGAACAAACCGACGGCCATCATTACACCACCAGCTACCAACATACTCTTCAGCTCCGATAGTAAGGAATGTTATGTCGTGTGCTGGTTCTACTGGTCCGTTTCTAATAGTCTGATGTATTATAGGATGCGCACAGTATATGGACCTTGCGACCATCCCTTCTAACAGTCAATGCACTCATCAGGTGCTCGCCTATTTTCCATGTTGCCTGATCAAAAGGTTCAACTCTCCGAATTTCTCCATTACCCAGATAAAACGGTCGGTAAGTTTTCCACACATTGATACTGGTTTCCAGGTTACAGTTTGCTAGTGAAAGGCAGCCATCGCAAGAAAGCAAAGTAGCGGAAACCTTGAAGTAACTAGTCAATAAGTGTAACCAGATGTTTCCACCGTGAAAAATTACTGATCCACTAAAGATTGGTGGCGTTGCTTGTAGCGAAAACTGCAACGACGCTTGCGTTAACCTTACGGTGACGCTTGTAGTCTGTGCTGTTTGCCCATCCAAATCTGTACTTTTTGGTTATCCGCTGACATGCATTCGGTTTTTAAGGCTATGTCCTACTCTCCTAAACCTCTGCAGCCATTTACAGAAAGTGGCTATTCAATCACTTGAAATGTTATAAAGCAGCGGCACAAAGTAGCCTGAGAAAGGAACGTCGCCCAACTGTGTGCAGTTTGGGGGTGAGTTAGACAGGAGTCTGATTTGTGCCCGAATCGACCGATAGAATGTGTATCCCTCAAAATGCCCAGGCCCATGCGCCAGAGCCCCACGGCGATTTAGAGATATGGTTTTGGTAAACTCTGGTAAACGGTATTCATCACTGTAGTCGTTGAAGTCAAAGGACCGAACAGTTCCAAACGTGGTCACGGACATTTTGAGTGCCCCACCCCGACATTTGCCAGCAAGCGTAAAGCACTCGTCTGGCATGCTTGCTACTACATTCCTGAAAGCCATATCAGTTGCAACGTCACCGAAAATTTTCAACCTTGCCAAAAATGCAGAAGGTAATTAGTCTAGCCCATAGCTGCTAGCTTGCATTCAATGACCTCGTCACACACCCATTATTACGAAGCGCCCGAAGCGCCATGTTTGCTAGGGGCACCGTTTGTTCATTAGACTTTTGCAATGTAGTGTACTGAGCTGGGTGGGGTGCTTTCCAGCCATTTAGACCTTACTTTATCATTTTCATTGCCAAAGGAGATGACCAACAATCTAAAACGAAGAGGCACGCGCTTGGCTAGTAAAATGGTGCTTACAAAATCTCGCCGATGAGAATAAAATGAATTCCTCCCATTACTTACATCGAGAGATCTCAGGCTGAGTCCAGCGACTGATGGTGAAGCCTTGGCGCCACGGTTTTGCTGGGAAAGCCTTGCATGCTAACGCCAATTGTGTGTGCCGAAATTCAGGCGAATTGGCAAAGTTTGTGGGCATACACATTTGCAGGTGTGTGTTGCAGGTGCAACACACTAATGTGCGAAGCACTTATCTGGCCCACACTGCAGGCGGGGTGTTCACAAGTGTTCACAAAAGCTGTTGCTATAAGGATGACTACGTCAAGCATAAGGATATACATGCAAAACTCACTTTACCTGGTTGTCCGTACCTATGAGTCCGCCTGAGGGTCATACTTTGGACTTTCAGGCAGTTTGCACGTGTTCTGGGAGTAAATAGCTAGACAAACTCACGGTTCTTCAGTACAGTTCCTAACTAAGGTATCTCGCGTGGAAGCCTTCACTGCGCAATACTGGCCAACAAAGTAGTTTAAATTTTCAGGAAATAATGTGCCACACGCATTTCTACACGAGGCCAGGACAGCCAAAGGATTTTGCACGTTTGCCAACCCAGTAGAAATATCTCTGTGGGTGCTGGATCGGTGAGATATGGCATGCAACTATTGGTATGTTTGTTTGCCAACATTTGGAGTACATCTCCTTTAAGGCAAAAGCAAACAGCTGCAGCGTAAGATGTCAGGAAGTCACTGGCACTCGACGTTCACAGGGGTGCAGTAATTGCACACGCCGGACCAAAATGAGCAGATATGCAATTTGGTGTTATTGAAGCCATACGGCCCACAAATCACACATTTGCACAGGTTGGTTGATGCAGGAGAGATGACCGTAGCGATGCACCAACGCTCGTATATTGAAACTGAAACCACAGGCACAAGTCAGGTCAGGTACAAAAATAGGTCAATCGGGTTACACTTTCCTACCCCGGACTCGTGGTGGCTCACGGGGGGTTCCTGTAATAGGGAGAGCAAGGTTTATATACATCAAGTCGTGCGATAAACACGTGCTGGCCGGTGCAGCCTAGAGTCAATTACGTTACACAGCTAAAGCTTGAACGTGGCGAGCAGCAACACAACCAAAACTGAAACACTTTGCTGACAGTGGGTGAAATAGAACAGTTGAGTTAACAGCCAAGGTTGTGAAAAAGGTGATGGGGATGGTAATTGGAAAATTTTACAGCGGAGATCGATGAGGGTTTCCATCCAAGGGTTATGGTGAACAATGAAATCCGATAGACCCACCGGCTATTTTGACGGAGAAGGCTCTTTGGGTAGGTGATGTATTGCAGATACTTAGGACAAAAGGGATAGTGTAAATAAAAGCGCTGAATTTGTGGACTGGACAGACCTAAGGTGCTACAAAATACCGAAATGGTTAAATCAGGGGGAAATATTTAGCGGACCACAAGGAATTTTCCTCAGAGGCAACTGGGGCCAGGGAAGCAGTACGTTCCCTTGTGCAAGCAGGCACATGAGAGGACGAGGGGAACAGTCGAGTGTAGAGAGAGAATATTATGTACGCATCATTGGATTAAGCTTGGTAGCGTCCTTGCATCACTGCACTGACGTGCTTTGGTTTCTTGACAGCCACATAACTGAAGTCACAGTTGAGGTGACTAGACAGTGATGAGCATTTCTGTGGTCAGCAAAGCAACGGGACAAATACATGCACAACTGCGCCGGCGCGGAACTATGGAGAAATTCGGTTTAGTCAGACGTGCATGTGCATCGGAAATCAGAGAAATGGCGGCCTTGATAGTAACCGAGCGGGGCGGTGCAAGCCAGGTTATGACGAAAGCAGCTGCAGCTTTGCACGTCGATGTAAGCCGTGGGCATCGCAGGCTATCCCAGGCGTGTTTTTCAAAAAATGTTTTGACACACGGAAAATCGGTTTTTAACCCTATATCGTGTAAGGCGTTGCCAGATAGGTGAATCCGACCCAGCAGCAAAAAACAGAAAACAGCCGTGCTGTTTTATGGATTTTCTGAATTGAAGACCAGACTCAGAACCACCAGCGATGGGCGATGCACTCGTGCTACTGAAGGGATGGAGCAACGTAAATGGGCGACCCTCCCTGCAGGGCGTAAACGACCACCGCACGAGATTTTCATCCCTCCTGCATGCTACCAGATTTGCAAAATGGCATGCCACCAAGCAGTCATAATTGCGGCTTGTGCAACAATTAAGAACTCTATCTAGCAGATATCTTGTCCGGTCGGGGGAAGGTCAGGCGAGTAAAAGCGCCCAGTCATTTCTAACAAGCAAATAGCAAACAGCCGCTGGAAAAGACAGGTCGTGGAGCTGCCAAATATATTTGCAGCTACCAACGGGACGATAGGAATAGAATGGTGATATTCTGAGCGAGTGCACTATGGCGCACCTTCACCCGTATTACTCGCACGGACTTCCAAATACTCTATGGGGCCTACGTCAGACCGCTTCTTGAATACGCCAACCAAGTTGTCTGCTCAGGGCGCACGAAGGACGTAACCCTCATTGAGCGTGCCATGCGAGCTGCTACGAAAATGGTTGCCGGCCTTTAATCCATGGGCTACGAAATGCTTCACGCGGCGCTTGACATCTTTTCCCTCGAGTATCGCCGCCTCCGTGGAGACCTAATTCTTACTTATGCCTTGTTTAAACAAGTTTTGGCCAACAGGTTTTTCACCGTCCAGTCAGCAAACAGCGGGGACATGGTAAGAAGATTTTTATGCTCAGAGCGAACACTTTTATAAGGCAAAATGTTTTCCCATTTCGTGTAGTAGCTGCGTGGAATAACCTTCCTCCGACGGTCGTCCAAGCCCCTTCTAGAACCCAGTTCAAAGCACTATCAGACACTTTCCTATGCGAGTCCTCGTGCTGGCAAGCATACTGCCCCGCGCTGAGAACATTAAGAGCAGTGCCACACCCTTTTTTCGCTTGTGCCTTTCAGGTGTATGGCAGCCGCTGAACGACAACAACAAAAGCCTCGACCCTGTGTATCAATCCGTGAATCCCTATGGCTAAACGGCGGTGGGAAACTGATGTGGGCTACCATGTCGAGTAGAGGCGCACCGCGATGTTGTATGCGTGAGTATTTAGTGGAGCACATCATCAGCTGGACTATGTACATTGGCGTATAATGCGCTCCAGTATTGAAAACAACGCTGACTTCCGTTTGTTTTTTTAGTTAGAGCTGAGACAAACAAAGCACCAGTCATTGGACACAACCAACAGAGTAATCCAGTATAGGGACTGGGCCAGAAGGAGATATATGTTGTGTGGGGGGGACGACCAGCGCAATAACGCAACACATTCAGATCAAGCAGGCATTTACCAGACTACAGTGGCTTGAAGCAAGTCAAGGGGATAGTAGGATATAATAACGGGATCTCTTACTTGCCCACTAACTGTGTCGCCGCTAAACTCAAGATTGCATCGGACCCGATTCATGGAGGATATCGGGTGGGAGTTGGGTGGTAAGTAAAGCAGCAGCAGTTTTACAAGTGAGGACTTTATCTACGGATTGCATAAAAGTACGATGGGGCGTGTTGTTTCGCAGCTGCTCAGGACGACTGTTCCAGACGCGATCGTAGGAAAACTAGAAAGAAGTGCTGGTGTAGGTTAATACGAGCTTGGGGACACATTCAGAGGTTACTAGAGCTACGAAATCTATAGCTAGGGCGTGAAGTAACGTTTGGTCTAGCCTCTGCCATGAAGACATTTTTGCGCGGCAGACGGTGTAAGAGGGTTAGGTTTGGCTTGAACCGTCTGAGCCATAGTGGTGAAATGCCTAAAATTTGTCAGCGGCACTTGTAGGAAGAAGGGTTTGGTTGTGTAAACAACCTTCTTGTGAATGAGCGTTGGACGCTTTGAAGTGCTAATCTGAAATTTTGCGTATAAAGGGAAGAGGATGCGGAACAGAATTCCACAATTGGTTGCACGCTTAGCTTAAAAGTTGCGACACCTTGTCTCGAAGGTGAAGGGAGCGCGATACTAAAAAGCTGACCCTACGTGCTCGGGCAACCCGGGACTGGAGTTGGTTGGAAAAGCTGAACGTACAAGCGTACCTGAAACCAGGATCATTGGTCTCTGTGGAGGGAGTGACAGGATCCACATTAATTGTAAACGCATCAGCCGGGATAGAGCAGCAGCAGGAAGTTGTTCGGGATTGTCCGGAAGGGAAAATTAGGCCAGAGTTATTTGACCAGGGACTCAGCGAGTCTAGGTCTTGCTGAACCTGGTGAAAGGTAGGCGCTCGTGCAGG
>SJOL01001494.1:68632-105901 GCA_004794785.1 Opisthorchis felineus | reverse complement strand
TGTGGATAAGAGTTGCCCAACTAAGATCAGATGTAACCTCGGAAAATTACGGTTATTTGTCCAAGTGTGGCTCCGAATAAAGCCTGCGAGACTGTCACTTCCAGAGAAATCAGACAAAATCATCTTCACCCCGGGAAACAAAAGCATAGTCTACAAAGCATGTGTTTGTAATCAGTCATCCAGTCATCAGCCTTCATCTGCCCCATAGTTGGGCAGAATAGTTTTGTTGCAACGGCCTTACGGGCCACGCTCAGCTGTGCTTCCATGGACCGATTGTGGTGGACATCATAGCACGCTCTCCTGGCTGATCGCTTGATGGACGGAAGGCTACGTTTCCCCGACGGACCGTCGACTAAAGAAAATGGATGTATTGTTACGTATACACTTGCATGGTGGACGTGCCTGAAGATCTTCTGCATACAGCGGGAATTGCTCGTTATCACAGCAGTAGCCGTGATCTGTCAATTAGTCTCGCGGACAACAACAGTCGGCAAGGTTAGTCAGCTGGCCACAGAGACTACAGGGCACGCCGTCTATTACCGTAGAACGCCACTTAGGTTGGGGACGGTTGTCCTCCAACACCTTGGGGCTGACTGCCCAGTGCAGTGAGCGAATGTTGACATAACATCAGCTGCATTTGTACAACCAGACGGTTAATGCAGCTTGTGGACTTGCGTGGCTCCAGCAGCTCCAATTTGCCGACCAACCGTTCAAGCTGCCTGTGCAGGCCTTTCGCTGGTGATGGCTGTGGCTTGATAACCAGAGAGGGGTTGTACTCCCTCAGGTAGGTTGTTTTCGACTAGCCACGGCTGATGAATGGGAAATCGAGCTACTCAATGTATGTTCCATTACTCAACTTACTGCAGGGGTACGAGTGGCCTCTGAAGACCGTAAACAGGTGCACGAAGGGTAGCCACATAGATTTACAAAAGGTGCACGTGTAGGTATCAGCCGAGGTATTAACCGTTTTAGAACGTTTTGGGGTTTGTACCAAAAACTGACTATTATAGACAACGAGTTTCGCACTTTGATGCAACCTGTCTGATGGTACATTAGATTTGGTGCGCGCCTGCCCATGTGCCTAAGAACTTGATTGGTGGCATACGTAGTCATCCGGGAAACCCCACGAAGAAAGTAGCTGCAGGATCTGTAAATCGTGGCGAAACCTGCGTGATTACTGTCCGGTACAGCTACTTACTCAGTCGCGTTATCAAAGCGGGTCATGCGGTGGAATATGTGCCGGCTGCGGTTGGAAATTGTTTGCAACGATTACATCTACTTAGTGAAACGTTAGCGCCTAAGGATGGCTCGCCTGCGTGAAAATAGCACAGCTTTATGTCACAGCCAAACACGACTTTGGCAGCCTGATTCTGCGACGTCATCCTATTCATGACGGACGTCTTGACGGCTTACTGCTAACCCAAAATGTCCTCAAATAAGCTGAAGAGCTTGCGCAAGGCGCAAAAATGCTCGCTTTCAACGAAGCCATGCATGACGGGTCGCTAGATGCCCATGACATCCACCACAAGGAAAATTTATAGCTTGTACCTACACATTGTACGTCCAATGCGCAAAAATAGTCCACCCAAGATGTTTCGCGCCGTGCGTAGAATCAACGTTTATGACGTCCGGGAAACGAAGAAATGATGCGATTTGCTGAGCTCGTAAAAACATACGTGGCTGAAACATCGGACTCCTCCACAAGTACATGACCACATTCTCGGGGTTTGGCTAGAACGGACGATATGTCATTTAGAATCCAAAAACGTAACCATCCACCGTCAGCATTTGACGCAAAGGTTGTGGATATATTGGATGGTCAGCACATTCCCGGATGGATCCGCGTCATATTGGCGAACTTCCGACGATGAAGTCCAGTACTTTAAAAGCGAACTGCGCTCTCTTAATTCATCACTCGTTAGGCGCCGGTTGATGGAGAGCCTGTCAGAAAGAAACTTGCTCAGTAATGTTGTGCTCTAGGTAGTGGGAAGAGTATAGAATCTGGCCGAGCAACCGGTACAGTGCGTGCCATCGATCATAAACAATAACGGAACACTTACTAGCTGTGAGGAATTTCGCGGCCTTGGCTTGGTCCACAGGGACGTCTGCTGCAATGGGAGAAAGCTTTTTCATACAAAAGCCGCAAATAGCTGCTTCTCCTTGAGTTTACGCCGACAAAAATCACGAAATCACGGATCATGTACTGCTTCAAAGAACTTTCGAATGCATCGATGGGGAAAAAATTCGACGAACTAACTTCACTACAAAATCATTCACCACTTTCAAGGGCAAATCACGCTGAGCCACGGCAGCCATTTAAGATATGAATCCAGCGCCTCCAATGGACTTTTAGTTAGTTTAAACAACTTCCAACAAACCTGCGGCCTCATTAGGAGACTCTAAGGGTCCCACTAAATACCATCAGATGCCAAAACTTTATGCGAAATTTGCCCTCCCCTGAGGTATTGTTTCAGAGAAATATAGGCTGCTTCTAAAGGTCGCCCAGAAAAATGCCGCCCGGTATTCGCACAATGCGGTTGATTTCTCGAAAGCTACGTTTTAATGGTTACCACTTCATAGTGTAGAATGCTTGTGCATAATGAATTATTCTGCAAATTATCTACATAGGTGATTTGTTTGCGTGAGCGAATCTTCAAGGTCCTCAATCACCAGCGACTATGAAAACGTTGCCTAGTGTGATAAGATATCGGGAATTGTGGTAAAAGATGAATCGCATGCAGTGGACGGAATTAGCACATAATTCTGCAGATGAAAACTTCATTGAGATTCATTGAAATTTCTAGAAATTTAATGGCCCTTGTGGGTGCGAAACATGCAAAGTGCCACTTCTGTAAATAATTTCTCCTATCTATATCTGCTTGCCTTGTCGAATACCGAAGTATGTGTTCAAGGCCTCGATAATTGCTATTCCGAGTTAGCATCGGGGAAGCTGCATTCGTCACTGCGGTCTCCTCCGTGAAGGACAAGTTGATTAGAAGCTGTTCGTAATTACGCCTTGGCAAGATTGGGTGTGACGAGATCGCTGGGGCGGAATACAGGCCTGCAAGGAGTTCTCTGTAGATTCCAGATGCCAGCATTGGGTCACTCGTCACCCGTTCCTGTCCCTCAAGGAGAACGCGGATGGCTTGTTTCTACGGCGATGCCTCATGTACTTAAACAGAGCATTTCTGTTTTTTCGGGCGAGGTCTAGTATGGTGGCTTGTTTTCATATGTTCCATTGGCGGATTCTCCTAGCGGTTCTGCATTTTACGAAATGCCAGCTCATCTTCTGTATCTACTGTAGTCTACTTTTTGAAAAATAGTTGAGACCTCTTTGCCAGAAGACGCCGAATCCGTCCAGGTAGATTGCGGTCCATCCGACTGCGTGCTGGTTTTTTGGGACGAAGATCGCGTCAGCTTTGCGAACTTCCTGGACAATAGTCCTGTACAGCTCTTCCACTGAAGCTGGTCCCAGTTTAAATTGATCGAGAAAGATGCGCATTCCTGAGAAGTCTTCACGGTAGAAGTGTCGAATCCACGTTTGAGGTTTGGGATTTCCAGCCCAGTAGCGGATGAAATCAAAGGTCAGCACATGGTGGTCACTATGTTCCAGTGGAGCGTTAATTAACACCTGATCAACGAAGTGTCTTTCGTTGGTGATGGCCAAATCCAGGGCAATGGTTTTTGGCCTGCGTTGCGGCTGGTGCAGACAAACGGTTCAGGTAAGTTTATCTGGCTTATCTGGTCCTGGTGTAAACCCGTACGTTTAAAGTGCCACCAGGCTTTGCAGGTGTGACATTCCATACCACGTCTTACATTCGATGGACACCCGCTTTGTCCACATCTGCTGTGGTCCATCGATAGCTGTAGAGATCGACCTGTATTGATCTGGCTCATGATTGAGACTGCGTGCTCCGCAGGAGTTGGGTGCACACTGTCAGGGGTTTCCACGCAAAAGTTGTGTAAGAGTGAAAAATCAAACAAAATGGCACATGTTAACTCCGTTAACAGATTGAACAGAGAGAATTATTTCAGAAATTTGCACTAGCGAAACCAGTTTCGAACGTACCGCGTGCACAAATACAACGTAGTTATCCTTCATGTAATGCCTTCTCAATCGCCGTCAGCAAACGTGAACCATTTCTGAGTCCATAGCGCAGCGATTTCAAAGTCGCATTAGCGCCAAAACTCTATAGGGGAGGTTATTTAAAACAAATTGCAAAAAATTGAAGTAGATTTAGAGGGGTTTTGAAATACGCGCATATGCTGCAAAATGCAACATTTTGGCGTTGGACGTTTTATTCTATTCGCAACGGTTTTGCAGATAAAAGAATTGTGCTTTTAAGGTGCGGCTAGTAAAAGCTCTTTCTCAGACCTCTCTCACCTATAAAATTAATAAGACGGCAGAAAATAAATGCACTGCTATTGCCATGTTCGCATTAAATGGAGCTAATAAGATTTCTGAAATACGATCCAGTAACCAATATTAGCGACCGATTACATGAAGCTGTTTGTTTTATTTTGTTACTATGACTCACTCAGCGTAAGCGGTATTTCAAAAAATCGCGGGGTGTCACTGGTTATTGGTTTATCAACACATCCCAATTTGTTGTGGTAAAAGTGACAAACAGATTGCTGTATCTCTAATTTTTAAGGTATGTGCTAACTTAAAAGTTGAAAACTCTTGGTCTGTAACATTTATGTGAGTCATTTATTGGGACAAGTATAGAACTGATTCTTGATATGTCTGCCAAATGTCTTGACCCTGTGAAATCCTTGAATGCCCGCGGGGATGGATGAAGCAGTAGTCACGAAAAGTCTTTGCTGATCCAGGCCACATAGCTTTGCTGGCTTGGTCTATCTAAGGAAGCGGTATACATTCATGCAGCTTTCACGAACATTTTCGGTCTGTAATCGTACTTGGCATGGCACAGACCGATGGTTCGGACAATACAAGGCGATGTTCGCATCATCTGAAAGCACCGTGGAGGCTCATATGTGGCTTCCATTATAGGATCTGGCAAGTTATGGTCGACCAGGCATTTTAACGAGAACGGCGTGCAACCACAGGAATAAACCTGGGCATCTGCCTGGGTCCAAGTTTACTCAAGTTTTACTCCGTACTTTATCAGACCAATTAAACCTGACAGGCCTGATTTTGGTCGACAAATCAGAGATCTGGTTGCCATCGATGTTTGCGCTAACAAAGTAGAGTTTCAAGCAGAGATGAACCGGCTTGCTGAAGGAGGGCTGGTATATGGACCGCCTTCCAAAGGTAGGGCTAATGATATTTGGGTCGACATGAGGTACTAAAGTATACAGCTCGTATTCGAAACCAATCTTTGAAATGCATAACACACGCGACTTGGGAGTACTCATTCAACCTGACACAAAAACACACCCGCACTACAGTGGCATTGATCGGGGGTCCAAAGTTCCTTTGGACGCCAAAGTTAACTTTTTTCACACGGATTCCGACTTCCTTTGGAATGCTGAGGAGTGGAATACGGACAGCTGGTGGGCCATTAGTGCCCATAAGAATAAGTACACAAGGTAGAAGAAGGATTCATACTGGTTAAGGTTTTTTTCTCCTGACCGAAAGTATGAAGAAACCGCCGCTAGACTGGCGTGCTTAATCTTACACGAGGTACTCCCAAAAATTACAGGAGCTTCTGTTGTTTGGATAAAAACTGAAATTAACTCTCTTAGTAATTAAAAATTCAGCACATTACAAGAGAATGGGAACGTTAACCAGAATCAGCAAACAGGATGAAAATCGGGAAAGTTGATTGGTGAAAGTGACCTGAACATCAAGGACTTTCAGAGGATATGAAACAAGTTGACAAACGGGACTTTCAAATTCAGATTTTAGGTATGTCGTGTGACAAAATTTGAAGCCTGACAAACAAAATAGAGGATCTCAATAAGTAAACGAACAAAGAAGTCCAGGCACGCTCTGCTGCCAGAGACCCTATTACGGTAGGCAATTTACGACATAGGATAGGGCTCTCGAGAGTAAACTGTATTTGAGAGCAAACAAGTGAAGCAGAGGGCTGGATTATACCGGATTTCGCATCGGCATTATGCAGCAAAGTTACTAAAAACTTCTTGCAGTTTGAACGAACTACTTGCTTTGAGGGTAGGAAGGGAGCGGAGGTAAATATATTGTCTATAGTCTTTTACCAGTGTCCAAAAGTCTGGATGTAGGGTAAATAAAAGCTAACCAAGAAGTAACACAAGCTCTCCACTACGTGCACTACATGCTCTGGTGTACTCAGTGCGGTTGGGACACATAATGACTATAGACACTCCATGCGTAACTCCCTGCTGCGTGCCGTAAAGGAAGAAAATAATGTTACACAGTACGTAGTAGAATACATCGGATGGTTAACAGGTCAACAATACTCCATTTACGTTTATGTACAGGAGCACAAAGAATGTTGGGGACCGCTTTGCTGTATTAACCACTAAAAATAGACTAATACCTGAGAATGTCGGTTCAGATACCCAAAAAAGCTTAGTAACAGTTATTACTATCATTTCAGGCCTAAACAAACAATTTTGATAAGATGTTGAAGGATGTGCCACCGATGACGCAAAATCCGGTATCTTATTGGATTAACGAGGTTGTTGTGTTGATAAAAGTCATTGCAGAAGTGTACGTTTTAAAATACTAAACGAATAAATGATGGTAGCGGGCGGCGAGCTTTGTTGATAAATACGATTGAAGAAAGAATTCATGCACCATAATGCACTGATCAGCCTGTGAACCAATCTACTTGCAAGCACTTACGTAACATCCATATAAACTAAAGGAGAATGGTGCCGGACCGATCAAGCGGCAAAACTCAAACCCAAAGAAGCATATTTTCATATCACTTAATGGTTTTGAACTTCCGTCGTCTTGTGCCCTCAGTTTTCCTCTTCAGCACCAAAACACTTGGAGAACATGAAAGACCCATATGCCAGCGAGCACTTGGATTAAAAAGCAAATTTCGTCAATGCGCTTTGTAAATTGTGTGTACCATATGTGCATAATCCGCATAGAATTGAAGCAGCTGGGTAAGAGTAAAGCCCTTCTAAACAATTAGGAAGAAAAAACGGTTTTTATTCAGTAAAGTTTTATGTTTTTTGTCATTTTTGCGCTAACCACAACACTTCAGTTCATTTATTCAAACTTGTATGGTTATGTTTTTGAGTCTGTCTTATAGACCCCCTTCGCTCAGTCGTGTATCGGATGGAGACGGCCCTGGGGTGGCCAGTCTATGACCTGGCAACGAAGCATAAAAGTCCTAATCGTCAACTTAGTCACTTCGCTAACTTCCGTCTCCCACAATGGGGTTCTGGGAACAAGAAAGATAAGGGTTTAGTGACCTTAAAAGATGCGGCCATTTCAAGCAGCCAGTGAAGGTGTGGCACCAAAGCTACTGCCTCAACTCTGAACCTGTCCCACTTCTTGCCGCACCAGACAAACGGAACCACTAAGCGTCAGTGAACTGATTTAGACATTGCCTGCAACAGGCGGCTATCATTCTTGCGTTCTTTCTATTCTCGGGAAAAATATCTGTAGCAGGTTGTACCACTGTAATTCGGTACACGGTTTGTGTCTAAAAAGCTGACCGACTAAGCGGTACGACGTCTGTTCTAACGATCGCAAGACCATTATTTTTTAGATATGATACATCGGTATTAAAGACATTTTTGAATAACCAGTTTACTGATTTGTCCCAAAAACCTCCCAATAGGATCCTCCTACCAAGTGGTACTTCTGAACAACTATCACTTTAGTTCTTGGTGAAACATGACATTAAATAAAGAAATTCACTAGTCTGGTTATCGGATTCGACACACACGGAGGTGTGTGCACCGCGGAATTAACGTAGTAAGCTAGCGCTAAGTCCCTTCCATGTTCAACTGTATTTTTTTCACAATAAGGCCATCAAAAAAATCATGGTTGTACGGCAGCGAAGCATCAGTGATGAACACTGATATCATGCTGGCGATGATGGTGATGCAGTGTTCTGTCACGGCAAAGGCTGAGCGCAGGTCAAATGGACAAGTATATATTCAGGTGAAAATTAGAGTTACATTATAGGGTCAGTCTTTCCACTCTTTGTCATTGTACTGTGATGCCATATTATTTCGACCGTCAAGGGGGACTTGCGATAACTTTGGCTACAGAGAAACGGATGCATTTGGTTTGACTGGATCCTTCCGGTCTACACAAATTAATGTGCGATCTTAGCATGGATCATCTGCAGGAGGTTGCTAAGAGGCGATCCCTTGAAGTATATTTATTAAGTAGCCCCCGCCACAGAAGAGAACAATTTTGGTCATCCTCTCAGTATGGCCATTACCAGCAAACTCAGCTGCGCCGTCATCGCCGTCTTCCTGGATGGCGACCTCGAGACGGGCCACATCAATGGTTAGAGACATTGTCATACATAGCCCATTCGCGCCCTCATTGGCGCTCGTGCACCCAAGCTATTTCCTTAAGTGCATATCTCCCTTCCCGATTCCCCCACCTAACAGTCCATTGACAGTCCTGTATTTACGCACCAATTTACCGGCTCCCTCCTCCAATGCACAGCTACCTACCCCACCTCCCCAAATCATCGGTGAACGAACCTGTGGCAGCTACAACCACTGTACGACAAATACGCGGTTCTTACAGCTGCTGCTGATGATGATGGTGATCGTTTTGCGTTCTTCAGTTGAAGAAGGGCAGCTGTGTACTCTATTATATGCTATGTTTTCCGTTGCTACCCAAAAGGTAAAAAACTACTGTGCACGGGTGGTAACAGGAATTTTAATGGACCAACCCATTCTATTCTGCACACCCTCCTCCTAAATCACAGTCTACACTTGGTTCTGCAAAGGCAAGAGGTACAATCTTGAACAAAGGCCGTGTCGCCCTAGAGACGTTGTTTGTACACAAATTCCAGTGTACTGCGTGAACATATCCCGGATGCGGAGCTTTATTCTTCTTACCTTTTCCTTCGTAAGCTACGCTACCGACGCTAACTCAGTTGTCATGGGACAAATCTGTGATCTGCGAGTCCCTCATCTACCCTCAAAATAGGGAACTTACTGCATATATGCTGCTGGATGCACATAATCTGCTATACACGTAGAGCTAGTCCCACCTTATGAAAGCTATCTGGTCATCAAGTTGACATTGCATACCTTTCAGAGACAAAGGTCGCCAGTTCCAGTTTGCACCACATAGAAGTGCCCGTGGGAAAGATGTTTCCTACTGGCTGTACCATAGCGGTCCAAATGACAACTTTGGCTTGCACAATGTGTGACTCTGTCCCAAAACGTAACGTGCCATCGACACCTCACCCTCTTAGAAGCCAGTATCTTTCATGATGGCGGCAGTATATACTAAATGCTCTCCAAGGAGCCTGACTGACATAGCCATCCACGCTCTTACGTCTTAATCTGCTCCCTCTGTCAAGGCAGATTTCTATGACTAACTACAAGGAGTGATTATTCGTGTGTCCAGTGACGATGTACTGGAGGTTGCTGGTGACTAGAGCGCGAGAACTAAAAATTCAATCAATGTCACCCGTCACGGTCTTCTCAAGTTTGGCTTGAGGCTACGCTGTAAAAACAATGGTCGATTGACGTTTCCCGCCTTCATTCAAGTCGTGATATCCAGTACAGGTTTTCGGAATCAGAGGAGGTATCTACCCACCTGTCATTCTACTAGCGGTTGCGCTGCTCCAAAATATACTATATTATGTTGGAAACCCCGTGGGCGTCGTCCACTTAGGAATATAGATCATACCGTGAAGCATAGACCACGGATAAATTCATACCAGGTTTAAACTTCACCTTACCGCTCGGCACAAACTGCAACCTACAAAATGGATCAATGTGAACTGCCCCAGTGGCCCGGAAAATTGGTCTCAACTCTCAGATGCAATCAAAAGCCTGCTTACCACCAAGTTACCACTTCTATCAGTTCAGCCCGTCTCCCTCGAAAATTCCTGGCTTTGTCTAAAACACTTATACAACAAGTTGTCACATCGAATCTCTGATTTACATCTCAAGGCCACTACAACAAGTCTTAAAATGATCATCCATACGTCTCAGCAAGTTGCCCACGCGCGTATGACCAACGCCTTTAATTTCCGCCTATTATGTCGCTAGGCCACCCGCTCAACCCTGAATGATCGTGTAGATTACTGGTCAGAAAGGGCTTCTAGCACAAATGTCGGTGACCAGTCATATCTCTTCCAGCGGATCCGTAACGCTTTAGGCCAACATCAAGATCACCAAAATAACATTTGAGATGCTGACGGTCAGAGGATAGCGGACTATGACAAAAGCTGGGGAAATGGAGTGAAAACTTTAGCTTAACATTTGGTTGTCCATCAACCACAAAGTATCCACCACAAACAGTACAACCTCCAAGACAAACGCTGTCAGTTGCGTTGCCCCTGATCAAAGTAAGTTAGCCGATATAATCAAGCTATTAAGTTCACAATGTCTCCAAATGAGGGTAATATCATGGCTACAGGCTACAGATCCTGCTTGCCGGCAATCCTTGGACCCCTTTACATGCTTTTTAATTTTATATGTGAAGTCAGGGTGCTCCTTGTGTATTTTGGCACCCTTCATCATCATGCTTATCACCTCTAGCTGTAAAAACTGCGTACTTGTCTTACAGTGAATATAGCTGCCCTACTTTTGTTTCTGATGGGTAGGATCACTTAAGGCAGCATTAATTTGAGTGATGCGTGGATACAGTGGCGCCAGTGAAATTTTCATTGGGGATATCATAAGGGCTAGTTACGCTACTAATCCTAAAATGTGACAGAACCGTTTTTGGGGATTACCGAGCTATCGTTCTGATAGATATCATAGCCAAAGTATTTGCCATATTGCTGCAGCGCCGCCTTAGAGGATCGAGGCCTACTCCAAGCCGAATCAAGGAGACTTTCAGGTAGGGAGGGGTTGCGCTGACAAGCATTCGCATTAATCCGTTTTTAACCCCACCATACGTTTTAACAACTAAGCAATACTTACTTTATTGACTTCTGTGCAGTATTTGGCCTAGACAAAATGGAAATGCCTTTGACCTGTCTAAAACGCTGATGCGGTACCAGCTAAACTACTGAATCTTACCACGGCCTAATATTTAGTTACAAAAGGCGGCATTAAAATATGTATAAAAAAATAGTACGGCGGCTGCCCAAAACTTAAATGTCCGGCAAGACTTACCAGAGTCGCTTCTTAATGTAGATATTGTTTAGATAATGTCACACGCCCTCAGCGGCTTTCCCAAATTACCATAAGGCCCCCGAGTTGATCACGAATCTTTAGTACGATGATGCAACCACAGTTCTGATTAAATTGTCGGCAGAAACACAGGCTCATCGTCTGAACTTGAAATAAATCTGGATAAAACGAAATTATTCACCAAAAAGCATAGATATCCAGTCCAGCCTGCTCAGAGTTCACCAGAAATCCATAAGCATTGTCAAATGCTTTAATTATTCGGGCTCAGGTGTCTTCTCGAGTTGTCAGGCGCAGCGGAAAATGAACTTTTGCACCGATAATGTCAGGAAGACCTTCATTAACTCGCAGGCGGCTCAGCAGAAACACCCAGAAACCAGTCTATGAAGGAAATACTATGTGTACTCCGCGACCATCCTATTCGCAGTGAAATAAGCCTGTGGAACCAGGCCTTTCCAAACCGTTATCCTTCAAATGTTCGACGGATTTGAGCACTTGTGCTTAAGGGTAACTCTTATAGTACACTTGGACAAAAAGATATCCAATGATGAAGTCGGAAACCGCTGTCATTACATCCAAACCTCTCCAAACTGACCCAGCGACGTAGGTTAAGGTGGCTGGAACAAGTCCTCCACAAATCAGATTCAGAACTTCTAAAATTTGCTCTGTCACAACTGTGCTGCTCATAATGACACTATCACATCGAAGGAGGATTGAAAATCTGGCTATTCACAGCTAAGGCCGACGCTGAGCTAATTGGACTGCGGGCGGTCTACAGGATTCCACATTGGAGCAGAAACTATGCAAGGTTGAGCTTGGAACCTGCAGAAAAAATTGTTCTGCATGGGGTGCAGCGATCCGGGCATAATATTGGAGCTAACTCATTCTTCTGCAACAGAAAGTCACCGTCGCAACGGACATCATATGAATAGACAAATTTTCAAATATGTATGTATATATATACAGAATATACAAGGTTGTCCCTTCCCAAATGTGTGAGCTGTGCATGGTATATGTGTCAAGTTAAAACTGCAATTTTTGTCAGGGTTGCTTTCATGAGGCTGTTGAAAATTGGAATTCTTATTGCCGTTGGTAGCACAGAACTCTAAGTACTAGAAGCTCTGTTATATTCACGTTTGAATCCAAAGGTGAAGATTTCATCTCGTTAATTTACTTCGTACATCTTGAAATTTATCTCGTAATTTACAGGTATTTGTATTTTTCGTCAACCTTAGCTCCGTTTTTTAGGATGCCTTAGTAAATTGAGCATCACGCTATTACAACTGCCTCAATTGAAATAATCGCTCCGGGGGAAAACGTAACAAATGCTTAGTCAATGGAGTTTTGGGGAGAAATCAGGCTATAAACTTTTGAATGGATGAGAGTACCTAACTCGCTTTAACAAGGAGAAGAAATTCATCATTGAACTGGCTGGAACAATAACCTTCCAGAAGTTTTATCTATCAACTCCTTGTACGCGAAAGGCTATGTTTTGTTTTACTCAGTATAGGTTTGCAAGGTCTGTTGAGCCTTCTAATGCGAGGTTGTCAGCATCATAAGGAACTACTCTCTCAAGGAAAAGGATAGACAGGTGCGATACTCTCAAATGAAAGTGTTAAAATTTTGGACCCATACTGAGTGTGAAATGATAAAACGGTTTAAAGACACTCTTCACGCTATTAACAAAAGTGCATTCGCCGGAAGTGAGCAGGTGGTTCAATGTGGAATGTGAAAGTTGTCGAAAGCTATTTTATCGAGCAGATACCTTGGATTCTACCTTGACAAAATTATGTTCCATAGGCAAGGCTTAACACGGTTAGAATTGGTCGTTTTCAGCTGCTCAGTATAAACTGAAAACTGCACGAACATGACATATTTAAGTGTCCGTCCAGAGAGGAAATCAAAAACCAGGACCAAGCATTCCATTGGATCACTCAGTACACAAACAGGCCTGCTCTCACAATACTAGTTAAAGGAACCGTGTGGAACAGGATCAACCGCGACCGGGACAAATTAGTCGAAAGGACATACCCACTGCGAAATGTAAAAACGGTGGCCTGCATTCGGAGGAAACGAAGAGAGTGATAGCAACGTTTGCTATACATGACCATCAATCTAGTGGAAACCCTGCCAAAAATAGTATACGATCATGAAGAAGAAATAAAACTGCTCCTCTTCAATCACCACCCAATCTATTATCTTCGTGATTGTAACTCGTAGTTAAGAATGCTGCAATGTCTAAGGTCTTGACATAAAACCCTTCAGTAGCGACATAATTCCAGCTTAATCCCCTTTATTGTCTTCTCACAAATACCGTAAAAACACAATTTACCACAGTTTGCCAGTCTTCAAATTGGATGTCAATGTATTCGTACGTAATGACAACAAGTTTTCCCCACTTTTAGCCCCCGTCTGAAAAAAAACAAATCGCCATCCTGGACTGATCTTCAATGGTATAAATGACAGCAATTGAAGTTGAACCGACCATTCTCAGAACCTATGAGATTAACAAGCGGCTCGGGAAAGGCGTAAGCCAACATGCCACAGCTCATAGATGTTTCTTTTCAGGCGTACGGAATCGTTTGGAGGGCCAAAAATAAGAAGACCGGTTCAACAGTGGCGCTGAAGAAAATTTTCGACGCATTCAGGAACCAAATAGATGCTCAGGCAATTCATCCTTCACTGTTCGAACTCAGATCACATTTGCAATTTAGAGAACATTTCGGGAAATAACATTTCTTCAAGAGTTTGCCGGTCATCCAAACATTATCAGGCTCTTGAATGTGATCAAGGCTGAAAACGATCGAGATATTTATCTAGTGTTTGAATTTATGGGTAAGAACTCTGAAACAATTCAACTGACGGAAATTCAGAGACGGACCTGCATAACTGCATCAAGAAGGGGAATATTCTGAAGGAAATCCATAAGACGTATATTTTTTATCAGCTCCTTCGAGCTGTGAAATTTATCCATTCAGCAAATGTGATCCACCGTGACCTCAAAGTAAGATTCCGGTTGAAACTGCTGCAAGTGCCACTCATTGTTAATAATAAAATCTTGGAACTCATTCAAAGACACTTAAAAAAAATTTCAAATCCTTTCGACAGCCCACCGCCCATTGTGGGCTACGTAGTCACTGGTCGAGATTGGAATTGTGGTGATTCTTCCTGTCACAAAGACAATGTTCCCTACATCCAAGAACGACCGCGCATCGGATGGCTTTATCTTTTTGACCGTACGCTGATAAGCCAAACTTCACCAATCAAGATGGCTTCAGCAGCAGGTAGTCGCGTCTACGTTTACGAAGGCTAAGTTAAAATAAACGTGGAAGATAGAACCTTGAATGTTAGCCGTGGCCTGTAAAATTAGGCGCATATGTGCAACCGCAGACATCGTGTTTCGATTTGGCCGATGATTGGCTGTGAAGATAAGCTGTGATTCACATACCCAACGACAGCTATCTGAGGAAAAATGGATAGTTTTGAAGCGTGATTAGCGATCACCCGGTTAACTCCTTTCAAACACCAACGTTTCACACATTTTCGTCCTAACAAATCGGAATGAATAGAAAATGGTTAGTAAGCAGAAAAATTTGCCATTCAGCAACTTATGAACCCTCCGAGGTTTACAGTCCAACCCCTATGCTTAATTTTCCTTCTCCGGTCCACCGAAACGTCCTAGTGTTTTAAGGATACAGACCATCCAGTTTAACTTCATTTCAAAAGTACCCCCAAGTGAGGAATATCTCCAGTTGAGTGGTTCCTTATTGAGGGTTAGATGCATCACTTGGTGTGCCGGATGGAGCCAAATTAACGAGAAATTTATCATCGTTGGGTAAATTATTCGCCTTGTTTTTCGGCGTTTATTATTGCGCTTTTATCTCATCCATTTTAAAGTAATACATAATCCAGAAGGTGCATTTTTATACCCTATTTGAATAACGCAGGCAGTAGAGCCGTTGTAAGAGATTTTCATTTTTTGTTATTATTAGCATTATGCTGGCTAGACGCAGTAGAGTTGAAAAACACTCTTAATCCTAGCGTGATTATAAGGCACCGCTTGATGCGTAGATAATGAGAAAATCCTGTTACCTTGTTAGGCGTGTGTATCTCACTTTAATTTTAAGGACAAACAATTCGAACAGGACCAGATAACAACACCAAGTTTTTGTTTCGTACTGACGTGCGTAGCTGCTGACCTTCTGAAACGAACGATAGGGGTTGGAGTTCCGCATTCAACCAAGTGAATTCGGGTGCGTCTCTAAACATCAGGATAACCTGATCTGGAGAGATTTCCCTAGAATTGGCCATCTAGTAGCTTGCTTGTACTTCAGAGTCTGCGGTTAAATTATAATGCAGGTATGTTACGAAAATTCATGTCACTTATTCAGTTTCTGCTAGTCGATTCTACACTCATTTCCAGAGTGGGAGCCATGAAGGTCACCAAAAATAATCGATTGATTTTAGTGCCCTGAGAGAGCAGCTTTTCAGGTTCTACTGACTTGTCCATTCAAATCCCAGTAATTGCGCAAAACCCTTCAGCTTAGAATAAGTCATACTCCATAACCATTGAGCCAATGCCGCATTATCCTCATGGCCGAAAGCTTCGTTGTCTTCAGGGCATACCAGTTTATCGTACTCCGTTCCCAGAGTGCATAGCTGTTTTTACAGTTGTTTTTGAAGTTGTTTTTACTACTTCTCACTGTCAGTAGTATGAATTTTATGACTACACTACTTGGTCTACCGGTTGAATATCAAGCAAGGGAAGACGATTATCATCGAGTGCCACGCATTACTCTACCATGGAGTCAGTCTCCCTCCATCTTATTTATCTGTTCTGATGCATTTACTACTTATCTTGTTAACAAATTTTCCAAGGTAACCTTACCTAAAGTTATCCTTTTGTGAAAATTCTTTGCTCAGCCTTCCAACGTCCTCTTGGATTCAGACTGCCACGTCAAACTTTGCGACTTTGGACTTACTAGGTCACTGTCTAGTCCGTCTACTGGAAGTAGCTTTTCTGCGGAGTCAGTTGCTGATGCAGATTCGGACGGTGGGGATCCAGAACTAACAGAATACGTCGCCACGCGCTGGTACCGTGCACCGGAAATACTGCTTGCTTCAAACAGATACACCAAATTTGTTGACATGTGGAGCTTGGGTTGCATATTGGCAGAAATGCTGATTGGGAAGCCAATATTTCCGGGGACTTCAACGATAAACCAGATCGAGCGGATCGTCTCCGCTGTTCCAAGGCCTAATAGACAAGGTAATTTGTAGCAACCTAAATTCAGTAGGTCTTTGTGAGTACGCACAAGAGAATTGTGCCAAATGAAAAACTGTGGGTTTATACTAAACTATCCCTTACAGCTTTGGTTCGTTCTTTCGTTTTAAGCAGACTTTTGCTTGCTTTGTTTAAGTCTGTATTTTTGCCATAGAAACTAAGTGTCCTCACACAAAGGTTTCCTTTAACTACAGAATCCATGCACGACTTTAATCCAGCTGTTGATATTACCAGATTGCCTCGTTTGTCTCTTCAGATATTTTGGCCCTACACTCTGATTATGGAATGTCAGTCTTAGAAGAAGCTCTTCGAAAGTATGTCGGATCCTTATCATTCAGTTACGTCTTGATGTGTCTTTTATCCAACCATTTAGTTTCATTCAGACTCCCCATGCCTTCATGTAAAATGATTGATATGCTGGTTTGGTTCACGCCAAACGTTATCATTGATAATGGCGGTCCTTAGAAATAATAAGCTTTAGAACATCATATATTCCAAGAATAACCTCTAACTGACTGACCTCTAACAGATCAACTCGCATACACCGTGAACTCAGTCATTTGATGAGCACCAATACTGCGTGTTGAATAGGTTCATAGTGCTGTCTTTGGTATTCTAAAATTCATGAAACTTTGGATGTGTTTGGTCATTCGTGGATGCTCTCTCCAGCCCATCTCGTTTTGGTCTCTGTTTTGGGACTTTTTCGAATAAATTGACGTGACTGTACGATAGTCGGGCATCTTTCTTTCCAAAATGATTTCATTTTAACTGACGATGTGATGTGACGTAGCTGATTTTGTTATACCACTGCGTTGAACTTCAGTTAGGAAAGGAGTCTTGACACAAACATTTTTCTCTAACCACTATTTTCACTAACCCCAACTGGGAACCTGGTGAGGACTCTGATCCGTGCCTTTGCAGTGTACTTCATGCAGCTTCCAAGGTCCACCTATGGGAGTTTCAAAGTTAAAGCCAATGCGGACTCAGAGTTAGCTCATTACTGAAGAAATATCCTATAACAATCAACTGGAGTGTCATTTCTTGCTACTTAACTAACGGTGAGGAGTGTGTGATAATTACTCTTGTTTCAGCAAACGTAACGCATCCCACTGATTACTTGATAAGATCTTAGAAGGAGATTTCGGCGTTCTACTCCTTGAAAGTGGAATCAACTTACGTTGAAAAGCCGGGAATTATTAGCAGCTGTCTTCTCATGTTTCTGTAGATTTCGTGATATGTGCACCACATACAAGTCCCAAGACGCTGCTTCTGTGCTTCACTGGAATTTCTCCCTCATATTAGTCTTTAATGAAATGCACTCACCGTTTCATTCTGATAAGGAATGCAAGCGTTTTTACCATACACATCAGTTCAGAAGATGGCTGTCGACTGATAGTTTGGCATGAACCACAGCTATCTGTTTTAACGGGGACAAACAGTCAGATTTGCATTTTGTCCTACGACTCGTGCTTCTACATGGCTCCTAGAATACCCTACCGAAATTTCAAGAACTTTCAAGGCTATCGTGAAAGCAGTCAAACATGTCGCGTTCTATACTCTCATCAGTTCCCTACTGTTCAGAGTAGCGAAGAATTCCTCTTAGAGAGATTTAACGTTCGGCTGAAAACACGGGCACTTCGACCATAAATCTGTCTAATTTGTAAACTTTGTTGTTCTGACTTAACGTGGCCTCTTATGCGCACCCAAAATGTTTATTCAACGCTTCCAAAGCAGATAAGTTGTTTCACCCATCCTACTGATACTTATATACCGTAGTGTGAAGCATTAGTAACACATTTCTTGGAATCCCCGTTTCATTTGGATAGATTAACTCAGGAAACCCTTATAAATTTTTTTAGACCAAGCAGCACGTTGGACTCCCTATTTCCGGAAACTGTCGAACGTAATGCAGTCGAAATGGCAAAACATTTGCTCCAGTTAAATCCGTCAAAACGACTGACAGTCGAGAAGGCTTTGGATCATCCTTATGTACAGAGGTTAGTCAGCTTGTTTTAGGTGCATTCGTCTTGCTGTGAAGCTAACACAGAATTGCAAACAGTTCAGTTTTTCATGCTATTTTGCCACAAACCAGCCGTAGGGCATGTGGATGCTCCAAAGTAGATTGCGTCAGTCGAACTGCTTGTTTTTATCTGTCGATAAGGGTGCATAGCATACTAACTGCAGAAGAAGGAAACAAGAGTGAATGTATGAAATAAAACGGAGCCGTAAAGTTTTTGTCTTTTAAAAAGTAATAATACAAAGGCCTCTTGTCATCCAAACACTGGAATTGGGTCTTGCTAGTGAAACTGTTCCTAATCAGCTTCACCAATTGTTGCTACCTAGACAGTCAGTGAGAGGCTTTAATAAAAGTCCCTGAGTCACGTCAGCAAAAGCATTTGCACAATGCAACAGTGGTAAGCTGGTAAATTTGATAGTTCGGCTCGGTGCTGACGAGACCGAATGCATAATATGCTATGAGTAAACACGTTGTCCAGATGACTCTACCCGAACATGACTTCTGTCGTCCACCACTCTCAACTTCTTACATGCTTGTCTATTAATTCTTGTCAGTCGTTCAACTGACATTTACCATCAATCGAGTAGAAGTTATTTGCCTGCAGATCTGTGTCACTCGTTCAACTGCTGCTTCGTATGCATAAAGGAGGCACCTACACGAAATATATTCACCTGTGTCAGGAAGGTAGCACCGGAAACCGGTCATTTTCCAGGTTGATAAGTAGCAGCCTTAGTAGCTACATCGGTAGCAGCATAACTAGAATCGGGTTGTAACTAAATAACTATTATCTCATCTGACTAAACTAACCTGGGGAAAAATATCATGGCCTACATCAAAGTGATTGTTCATGCCGTCGGTCATATGCTTTGAGCTTGTTCTCAAAACGGACTTTTATTTCTACCGGTCTATTATGTCCAGCGAATTGCTCGCACCTAGTTTAGGTTTTTTGTTTTCCAAGCAGGGAGTAAATCGGATGAAATTAACTACTGTTTCAAAGCCACCGTAGTCCGCACCTCTCATTTCTTCCCAAACAGGTTTCGCGACCGCCAAAGTGAGCTCGTAATGGATCATCCTGTGACACCCCCACTAAATGACAACCAACAGTTGAGCGTGTCAGATTATCGAACAAAGCTATATGAGGTGAGTCACATAAAACTGGGTTACGGTCATTCAAACACATTTTCAGGTTATTTTGGAAAAAAGGGCCCAGCGAAAAATCCGTCGGCTCCTCCGTTCAGTTCAAGAAACAGAAAGTCACCAGAAAACTGAAAGCACGGTTAGTATTGATCTTTGCTTATGTGTACATAAACCAAGTTCTATATTTGGACGGACTTATAAAAAACCAAACTGACCTGCAAAACTATGGAAAATCTCTAGAACTCTTCATACCAACCCCTTTTAAGCTGCTTTTAGCTGATCCGAAGAAGGTATGTATGTTTTCTTGGCCGAACACACTAGGTATGAGATTGCCAAAGACTCTTCGACAGTCCACGACTGACTTTACCATTCCTGAAGATCGTCAGTTTGGCGTAGTCTTTGGCTTTTCACCAATCCCATATTCAAATTGAACACCAAATTGTACGCAACTGACAAAGTATACTAATTAGCAAACAACCTTGGTGTTGCGGAGGGACTCAAGTTGGTTTATGATATTCTTCAACCAAATGTACTGCACATAAGATTGATGGAACCTGGACAACTACGCCTACCTGATGAGATTCAAGAAGGTCAAAACCGGTCTTGGGATGGCGGATGGTTTTCTGCAACCTCATGAATAGTGTGTTCTGTCAAGAGAATATACTGTGGTATCTCAAAAGATGTGTATGTTGTTTGTCACTGCTGATAGCTCGTTTTCTTACCACAATTAGTTTGACGAACAACCTTTGCTTAGAAATACATGATAAGACCCACTAGCCTTCGTCTCACCTTTCTGTGACTACCAGTCGTTTTAACGGCTTATGGGTCTGGACACATTGAAGAGCAAAGAATAACACTTAAAACTGGAGAATGGTCCGAAAATTGTAGCCTGATGCAATACGTCAAACATCCGTGCCCTGGCGCCATACACTACAAGTGTTTGTACAGCTTATCAAAACCCGCAACCAACTCCCAACTGGGCACTTTCTGCAGTGGCATACTGTAAGGGGTTAGGGGGGTGGTAAGGGGAATATATGGTTTGTGAATGCTTTAAAAACACTCCGTATTGGATACGGTAGCTCAACTGATTACTTCATCCTTACTTGTTGTTTATTGGTTCGTGGCCGAGCTAGCAAAATTAGTTGCATACTTTTCCTAAAATATTTGCTAGCTTTTGTTTATTGCCAACATCTAATGATTAGTAGTCGCATTGCACCGGAATCATCGCTCACTTTCTAGTGTTGCTGAAACTCTTCTCCAGAAATGTCCTTCAATTTCGACATCAGTCGCATCAGTCTTCCTGACCGAGACCTGTTCTGTGCGCAGTTTTGTGAGAATCACCTCACTAGTCACAGTGGTTTGCGCCATGACAATCTGAGCGCCTCAGGTATTTCACCTTTGTTCAAGCATTCACGCTGAGTATGTGGGAAGTATGTTCACCACAGCCGCATGAATTAAACCGCAAGTGTTTTCGGTGAGAATTGCGTGAAACGACAATAGAGTTTAGAGATTCGGTAAAATATACGCTCTTATTTTCCTTGCAGCAGGAAAAATCACTGAAGCATTCCGGGCCAACATCCGACGAAGGTACTCAGACTACACCCGAATGTACGTTTGTTCTTCTTATTCAGCCTGCATTTGAGTGAGAATAACGTAGTCTATTTGACGAACTTTTCTGTTACTGGTGCCAACAATCTGACCTTTCTTTAAGTGAATGGTTCAGTTCCGCAAACAGCCTGGTGTGTCGCAGTGTATCTGACGTAAGTGTTGACAGAGCTGCTTTAAGTATGTGACCATTAGCACAAATTTATGACGAAATTTCAAGTTTCCCTAGTGAGTGCTGACTGGTAGGATACCACACGGAATGAATTGATTTCGTAAAACCAATCAGAACATCATAAACGAGAGATTCAGTTGGGTCTCCTGTGAAAACCAAACGAGTATGCAAATGAGTGTATTTCTGCTATTAGAAAGACGTTCATGCACTCTTTCGATCAGTCAGCGCGCCAAAATACATTATTGTTGCATTCTAAATCAACAATCTGCGTCTACACCTTTTTACACGTTAAGATGTCTTGGCCTTTAATTAGGACATCTTGAAAAAAAAATCGAAATTTGACTAGATGGGCGTATTAAAGTGTGTAAGTGTAAATATAAAGATGACGCTGAATCAATTTTAAGGTGTTAAAAGGGGAGCTCGATAGCTTGTGTGTAACCCGAAATGCTGCACACCTCTCAGGACACCTTATTGTGATGTTAAGCCTCCTTTGAGTCCCATAGAAACAGTAAGTTCCCTGTAGAAGTATGTTTTTATATATACCGGGATGCCTTAAAAGAAAAAACAAGTAGTGTCACCAGGCCGAAAAATCACAGCGACCTCCCTAGTACACACAGATAAATTTGAGTACGGAACGCCCGCTTTTGCCTGCAGATCAAAAGACCTCAAGAAAACTAAATTGCTTCGGTTAGCTGTATCTAGTGACGATTTCGGTGCCAATGCTATTCAGTCTTGACACTTGTCTTGGACAATTTTCTGGTGATCTAATCGCTGCTTTATTGGAATGAGACTCTGAATAATTGTAGTCAGGAATACTCTAAAAGATTCGTATCTTGTACACAGAATTTCACCTTTGTCTGCTCTGGTCTGCAGGCACGGGAGTGCAATGGCAAGAAGTGGCACTTATGTGACACACTGCGACCAGTTCTAGCCACAGTAAACTTTTGCAATTAAACAAAAATCACCATGCATAATCTAGTAAATTTAGGTAAAATTGGGTAGAAAGATTTAACTTTCTTGATATGTTATTACTATAGTCAACTAGCATTGAAAACCAGCGGATGATCTTAAAAATGGTCAACAGTAAAGTTTCTCGCTGAAATTTGACGAGTTATTGAGTAATTTCTACGGAGTTCCGAGACGATCGTTACAATGGAGCAAAGTTGGAGGAATCTAACGCTCCAGTGATTTTTATCGTTTGCTTGTCAACCAGCCAGGGTTGTGTGGCGTATTCAGGCCTGGAACATGGGTCACAGAAGATTGGGTAAAACTCAGATAGAGGTTAAAGCTCCAACAATTTTGGCTGTTGCTATGACGTAAATAGGCTTCGATAGCTGTGTCCTCTTACCTGATTGACCACCGCACAACACGTATTCGGACTGTGCTGGGCGTAACGGTATTAGTTGTTCATTGGGGTATATGTAATCTCAAGATTCATTCATCAGGCCAAAAGACTGGAATCACTCTTTTAACAAGTTCAACCTAAATAGGGTTTTGGTTTTAATTGACGAAGTACCAGTGGTCTGGTTCAATCGAACTTGCTCCCCCCCCCCAAGCTGTACCCCACCATTCCCAGTAGGAGTGGTGGTGGTACTTCGCTGACGTCTGGGCTTGCTTGGGTCTGACTGGGTTCGACTGGGACCAATGCGATTCGGTCCCATTCAATCCCATTCATTTCAGTCTTCACAGATTTCCAAATGGCCGAATCAACCGTGGCTAACCGAGGACCTACAAGCATCGTATTACCAGAATAGAGAAAACATTTCTCGAAGACCTAACAGGTTCAGATTAAGCCATCCAATTCAGGGCCCGTTTGCAAGGTGGGCAATCAGGGATTGCTTTGGAAGGTCCCGGAGACAATGACAAAAAGAAATCGGTGCTGCGGTTTTCAGCTCACCAGTGAAGTCTCCGGGAAGCCGATACAGATAATGAAACTGGTAAACGTTCTACTGGATGGCTATCCAGCTACTCCACAGGAGAATATTGGTATACTGGTGTTTTCCCTGTGCGACTGAATCAAGAAAATGCTCGACTCTGAACCCCATGGTATCAGTCCATGTCTCGCTTTACTGAGACTGAAACTGATAAATGGAAACTATGTGAATGTGGCCAGTGCATGCGTTTCAAAATTATTATAAACAGAAAACCGTAAAGACAGGCTCTATTTCAAAGATGACATATTCCTTCGACCCGATCCAAAAACTAACCGGATTCTCCTACTCGGAGGCTTTAGTGCATGTGCTGGTTTAGATACTTCCCTGTGACTAGGCGTCCTGGGATACCACGACACCAAGGCTGTGAAAGTAGACGGTGATCGGCATTCGGAATTTGCGGTATCCACGCGCATGTCATCACTGTTTTTTCTCCGCATATCAACACGTTGCTACAGGTACGCACTCACGCAGCGGCCTTTTTTATCTGTTAGATTACTTATCACTCGTCAGCAAGACAGTCACGGACATTCATGCGAGGCATTTAAGCAGACCACCGACTTGTCCGAACGAAGCTTACAGTTCGGCTTCGTGAGCCACCTTACGCCAACTGCATCGGTGAGCGCACAAAGATCGACTTGAGTCGTCTTCAAGGTCCGAAAATTAGATTGATGAACCAGCATAAACCGGACTCCGCAAGACAGCCTTTAGTTCGTCCAGCCCGCTGAAAGAAGCATAGTACAACTTGAAGCATCAGATGCAGACGACGGCAGTCATCTAAATCTGGTAATTCTATCCGAGGCGTAATAACCTTAACAAAAATGAACGGTGGACGCAGCAATGTAAGCAGATAAAGGAATTCACTGCTCCGTAGCGGCACGAAGAATTTTAAAATTGTCTGAATATCAGCTAGGGACCGAGCATTCAACTGACCCAAACTCTCCAGAATGCTGATGAGGGATTGAAGCGGGTTTTACCTGCAGAAATACTGAAATTATGATGAAGGCATTTTAACAAACTGCTGAGCCGACCGACAGCTTCCACTGCACTGCAATGACTAAATGAGAGGTGCAACTGTCTCTGAGCCCTTCTCCAACTGTCGAAAAGCTAGAACAGGCGAATATGCGATTGCGTAATGGCAAAACAGCCTAAGAAGACATTCGTACAGGAAAAGCTTCAGCCGTGGTGGTTCTAACATTGAGATTGCAGTTCTTCACCTAACTAGCATGATCAGACAGGCAGAGAAAGTGCTACCGAAATTCAAGTATGCTCTAATCGTACCACTCTCCAAACGAAAAGGAATTAAGACATCACCCTAAAATTACAGAAGCATCGATTTGCTAAGCTCCGCTGACAGGCTCAGTGCTGCAGTATGTGTGCTAGTCAAGTGTCTGAAGCATAAATCCTTGAAGAACAGTAAATATTCCAAGCTGGTCGCGGCACAACGGACGTGATAACTGTCGCATGACAGCTCCAAGAAAAATACTGCAAACATCGCCAGACCATCACGGCCCTCTTCCTAGCCCTAATAAATGCGTTCGAATCCGACCACCAAAAAGTCCTGTGGACAGTTCTTTCCACTTTTGGCTCTACCAAAATTCGCCAAACTCATCCAAAGCCTACATGGTGGATTGAGAACAAAGGTGCGTATGAGTAAGCTGACTTCAATTGACTTCAAAATTCTCACTGGCCTAAAACGGGGTTTCACCCTTATCCCAGTGCTTATAACCTGTATCTAACAGCCAGCGTAGGTGCGGATTTTGCAAAAGAAGACGCTAGTGTACGGTCCGACTACAAGCTGTGTGCGCTTCTGATGAACATTAGACATTTTGGCCTGGGGCGTCTGATCCACCAGACCAAGGCCCGCATGCTCATGTTTTCGGATAACTGCATATTGCCCGCATATATACTTATGAGCCGCTGCTCTTAGCTTCTTTTTAGACTGTTGCTGCGCAGTTTATTCTGTGCATCAACCTGGAGAATACTTTCGTTCTGCAGCAGTCTGCGCTAGATCGAGTCTGCAGCACTTCCCCGTGCACCAAGACTGAAATAGGTAACAGGAAATATTGCATGGGCTTCTGTTATCTTGGATGCACAATGTCTGCTGAGTTGACCTTCCTCCCGGAGCTGGGATTCCATGCCGCAAAAGTCAACGCCGTCTTTGGAAAACTAGATAAACGAGTATGGAACAACCGGAACTTAAGACTGGAGACTAGGCTGCATGTCTACAAGGCGAGGGTTCTATCTGCCTTCCTGTACGGCACTGAAAGACTGAGCATATGCCGGAGCAGCCCCCAGTCTTGAGCGGCTTTCATATTCAGTAACTGAGGCGGATACCTGTTGCTCATCCGACTGAAAGAGTGCCGGACACGGAGGTCCTTCGACGAGCGCGTTGCTGTGTTCAGCCGTTTACGGTGGATGGTACGTTTTTTCCAAATGCAGCGGAACAGGATTCCCAAACAGTTTCTATGTGGCCAATTGAATACGAAGCAACTGAACTCTGACAGCAAGTCTTTTATATCTGGACACCTTGGTCGAAAACCTAAAATGTTCTGATGTGGATCTCGTGAAGTGGTAAGCGGAAGCACAAAACAGGAGAGCACTAGGCGAACGATGTGAACTGGAGTTCATCAGCTGAATGACTGGCAACTTCAAACCAAAAATATGAAGTCTGCAAGACACGCGGATATTATCTGAGCTGTTGGACCTGAAAATCGGACACTCAAGATCTGCATCGACCACCTTCATATTTGTGCTGTTCACACAGTACTAGTTGACCACTGGCGGACACAGTGATCCGTTCGCAACACTTCTGTGAGCGAGATAAGTTTATCAGATCAGCCTTGGCTTTCTGAAGACATCAGATAGCTAAGTCTATGACAGCACTAGAGATGAATTTTCATGACCATCGCCGTACAGACCGAGACCGAAAATACCTTAGCACACCTAGCATCATATTATGCTAAGCCCGTGATAGTGTTGGAGGTGACTTTAACTAATCATCATCGAGTGAATGGATCGAGCCGAATCATGACTAACTGTAGAAAGCCGTGCGTTCTGCTTTCGGCTTATTACCAATGAGACCCCGAGTCTATTCAAAACGGATACCCACCGGGTTCAACTGCTATGCTGTTCTTATCTGTCTCACCAAAGTCTTGGATATTCCGGAGCGTTAAGCACTGCCAGAAGTTACTTCTTGCAAGCGTCGTTGTATAGAGAAAGTTAAATAATGGCTAGCACTAACTAACCATATGTGCCTACCTGAGATATGCCTCATGAGTGGTGCAGTCCAATAACGTGCTGTTTGGATGCACTCTGGAAGTCAGGGCGTTTGATTGGATGCACATGTTGCTAAGCCTAATCCGCTTGTGGCTTTACGCATTATGCGGGGGGTGGGGGAGGGGTATCGATATAGTTCAGTGTCACAAGCCAATCCGAAAACGTAAGCCAGCCGACCATTCCGTGCACGCTTGGGTCTACATGCTGCGACACATATGGATGAAGGTTCGTATGTACACTTTGCGGTAATTTCTGTGCGCTATTTTTGACTGAAGTTTAAACAGCTGAATGTAATTTGTCCGGCTTAAAGCCCGCTGATCGGTGCTTATCAGATTCTTCTTGAAGAAAGACGACCAGTTAAAAAACTTGGCCATCCATCATTGACTATGTTGATTTGCCTTTGTTGCTCGTTAGACAATGAGGTAAATGATTTTTGGACCTCCTCTCAGATGGGTTCTGGTCGAAATTTCCTGCACAAATCGATTTAGGGTCCGAGCTGAGAGTCCGTCTGGCTAGGATCCTGAGGGGAACAGTCAAAAGAGGAGCACTATCCCTTCAACGGTCCTCTTCCATAGGAGAAGTACTATGACTTGTGTTCCACATCCATTTCAGTCCACTGTTTTGGTATTGGAGCGCCAAAAACTCGTTCGTTCTAGAAGGTGACTGCAAAATGAAGCAGCTTGGGCTAACACAGGTTTACCCGCAGGGTGCGTTAATCCGCTCGGGCGCCAGCCGAACCCAGTCGCACGTACCAACCGGGCTAAGTTTCTACTGAAGTCGGCAGGACAGTGAACCCGAACAAGCCCAGTCGTGGTCGTAACTCCGACCACGATTTGGCGGTGCCGCTTGCCGATGCGGCAGGCTCAGCGTGCGATGCAAGTTCAAGTGGAGTAGGAAACTGACACCGTCTCCTTAACCCGTTTGAGCCTGGCTTACTGGAGTTTTCTTCCGTATGGCTGACAGATGCGTGAGAGCGCATGTACCTAATGAATGCACAAGTTTGGTACGACCAATAGCTATAAAAAAATACATGTTACATGGGACGACCGATCACTTATGTCTGCCATTACATCGTTGGCAAGTTTATCTCAGGCTAATTGGTTAACCGGTTTACTATAATCTAACTTACTGCCAGAACATTTTATTGCTCAACCAGTCCATTGTAATACCAATTTACCCACAGAACAATTAAATATTGAAGTACTACTGTGGAACAAGGAGGAATCCAGTGGGCAGCTTACGGCTAGATAAGAATCCGTCGACCGTTGGCGTACCGTGGAGCAGCCTGTGTACCCGTGTATTCCGTGAATTCAGAATGTTCAGTACTCTAGGTCATATATATATATATATATACTTCCCCGGAAGATTTTTCAGCAAACTTTCGGGTAGTGTGTTCTGTTGATTCATATAAGACCGTCTACGTACATATCAAAAAGGACGAAAATCGATCGTTTATCTCCAAAAAAAATAACGCGGTTTTGTGCCTAACCCAAATCAACATACTTGTTAGCCCAATGTCCACTATCCTTCCAAAACAACTGCGTGTGATCTCATAATGACTTTCTACAAATTCAAGCAGCGGCGACCGAATTACATGTAACTCTTTCAATGTCAAGATCCATGTAAGCTTTCCAGCTTTGTTCAGGCTGGATTCCTTCACTGTTAACGCCTAAGTAAGGACACAGTACATATTTTTTGTTTCACTAAAATACACCCATAAATTTATCTGATTTGTTCAGCGACGAGTCCACCAATTTTCAAGGTATACTTAGGTCGGTAAGCCATTTCACAGTCTACTGTTTTACCTTGAAAAAAACTCAACATAAACCGATCACTCTTGGTTGGTTTTGTATAACTTTCTCTCTGGTCAAAACAGGCTCAAATTTTGTCAACGGAACTGCTGTCATGGTGTTGCTTCGCCAAAGATCCCATGGGAAAATCTCTTACCTCACAGAACTTTTACAGAGTGATTGCAGAATTCACACTACTCTTGTTTCAACGGTCCTCCAGCCATCCTGGCTTTATTCTTTTTGCAAGTTCACACCAAAGTGGACGAGCACTGGACTCAGGTTACGCCCTTGTTAAGGCACAGCAGTAGTGTACATGCTCAGTCATACCGGAGCAATGTTAATATGAATTCTACGAATCCCGCAATCACATACAACTAATCAAAAATGGTTCAGCATGCTTCCAGCCTTTGTGGAGCTATGTGACTAAAAAGTCCTGACAGACGTGTTAGTCGATCGACGCAACCAGAACATTTGCTGGGTTGTCGTTCGAGGCTTCGGGCAGATCACCCTACTGACCAAGCGTGAACACATTAGCCCGTTCATCAGATGTGGGAACCAGCGATCCGTAATGGTTTGATGCTGACTTATTCTCCTGGAGGAGTCAGCTGTAGTGAACTTAGTTTTTCCACGAGACTAGCATTCTAGAAAATGTGAATAAAACCAGATCTAATTGCACTGACGTCTCAGACTGTGGCAACGAACTACTTGCGTATGTTGAACCAGCAGCACAGTCCGGCTTTACCGCCCAATGGGTATTGGTGATCAGCTGTTTGTAGAGTAGTGCGGATAAACCTAACCAGACACTAGCTAAGTCACTCAGTCAACAGTAGCGAAAGAATGGTCAAGAAGCAATGAGGATATCGTCTAATTCGGTAAATGTTCCGTGGCCATGGACTGTGATGAACCACCGTATTTATAAACAGCTCACAGTGTTTGGTTCCGTGAAATCGCTATTCAGTTGAAAATCAAAATGAACCTAACCGCTACCTTGTAAAACGATATTTACAGAGATGTTCCTATTTTCACCTTCTTTTATGTGCACCTCTGACAATGGACGTGCGTAACAAAGTATCCGCCACATATGGCAGTTCAAAATATGTTGTACCCTATCGGCCAGCCGAGATGAATGGTCGGGCGAATCAACGTGGACACCGTGAGCGAAATGAAACGAATTATCAAAACATTACGGAAACAAAGGCCTCGCCAGCAAGAAAACACGCGCATTTCTCCCCTACTACTCAAAGTCCTCAATCTTCTAAAAATCCTGAAAGTAGAACAAAGGGATTGAAAAACGGCGTTCACGAGGTAATCGCGTGATTGGACCTTTTAACTTTAATTTAATTGATTGGTTGCTCTCGTTCAAATAGAAGCCTCGTTATTGAGTGAGCACCCCAGTTCTTCTGCGCTGAAAAGGTTTATATCTCACCAAGTCTAAAGCCTAGAAGAAACTCCGAAACCGTCGTCAGTCATCATCGGTTAAAAGGCTCACGGAAACATCGCATTCAAATATACTGACTTTCGCGGTCCGGTTAGCACGTGTCTGCTTGGTCTCTGAAAGGCACAAAGTCAGAAAGCAAAACTTGTGATTCCTGCTTAGATCGGAAACTCACAGGATCGAAGAAAATCGTTCTCTGTTTTAGGTGGGGGTGCGATCTCTGAAAGAAGACTTGGAGTTCTTAATCATCGTGATTAATGGTCATGGGGCCCAGAACACTCAATAATAACTGATACATACACTCATTTGCATATCAGTTTGATTTTTACGATAGACTCAACTGAATCTCTCGTTTATGACATTCTTCAACTGAATGTGCTGCTGAAGAACATCATAAACGGGAAATTCAACTTAGTCTACCGTGAAAACCAAACTGATATGCAACTGAGTGTATTTGTCGTAATCAGTCCAATTTGGGTTCAAATAGAACATAAGGTTGACGGAAACTCGGGGACTGTGCCTACCTGATGAACCCCAAGAGGGCCTAACTGGTCATGGACTGTTGAAGCATTTTCAGCAACCTTTGAGTAGTTTTCTTTATGAAAACTTAACAATAATGCTTTTGGGGGCTATTTACTTAGGTATTTGTCTATCTGTAAATGTTTCATTCTCATTCAGTGTGGTTTACGAAAACAGTGTGAGCATTCAGTATGAACATCCCCACAAGCTGAGTGACACTGATTTTTGTTGTAAGGGCAAATTCCCGGTTGGTTGAATCTATTTTGCTTTACTGTTAATTTTTCAGACTAATAACTGTCTTCTGTAATCTAAACCGATGGATATGTACACACCGACGATACTCCACACTTTGCTGTTGTTGTCATACTATGTACCTGACATCCGATGGATACCGTTATTTGTTATTCCATCTTTTATCCGAACTTTGGTACTGAGTACTAATTACTCTGCTAAAGCGGTCAGTACAGGTGAACGGAATCCAGCAAAGTGGAACAAGTTGAAGCTGCGAGTTTACTGGCAGTCCAAAAAGTGGGATGTTAACAGTAGCAAAGCTCATTTCTGAATGGAACTTTCTGTTGACTGGCATCAGGTTGGCGCAGCTCGGTGAAATCGTATAGCTCACAAGGTTGGTTGTTTTCGTTTACGAGTCGAATCCACGCCGTCCCTATAACTATGTTCAAATGGTCAGTGGAACCAAACATTTACCAGACGATAGGGCTCTTTTGTTGATGACACTACGTGGTAAGCACTGTTTACGTGAGTTGATTTCTACTCGAGTACCCTCTCTTGCAGAGTGCCTTTTTCTTCTACTATCATACCTTTCAGTCAGTTCTGCTGCGAACACAGAAAGCGTATATTTCAGCAAAATTATGAGTAGTGCATTGTGTCTGGAAAATATAGGAACACTTATCGTTGGTCTACGTTCCGTAAACCATACATACGTTGCCTCTTGCAAACTCACCACGACAGGAACACTTGAGAATTGACCTGTTAGCCCCTATTACACCTCCTTTTTCATGTGAAAGGTCCCTCAACGTAATAGAGTCGGTAACCGTGAGATCGACTACGTATCCAGCAACGCAAAGTCTGTTCAATGTCCCCTGCGGAGCTACAGTCGTGAATTTGATAATCCTGTGATTCTTCGGTCTTTATCGGGGTTATCTACGAATCCTCGCAATCTCGAAGGTCATAGAGCGATTGAATCAAGGCAGGTGAGTTTTGCCCACAATTAGTAATTTTCTAAGCCCAGTAACTTACTTCGCGTTCCATCAACACAGAGCAGTAAACAATGTTGACACTGATGCTACTCCGTTGTATAGCCACAGCAGTTAATTTTTTTGAAAAAACGCAGGAAGAACAGAACTAATTCCCAACTTTCCACAAGCATTCTGAAACGCTTGCGCTCGATCAGACTATCCAGGTAAAGGTGGACAACATTAAACCCTGACGATATCGGTTGACAGCCTTATTTTACAGCATCTTGATTCAAATGCAGGGATTCCACAGGACCATTCCAAAGAAGGTAGAACGAAGAGCAGTTATCCGGATGGAAGGTGGTTCAGCCTGGGTGGCGCATGATAGAGTTACATTAGCTTATGAAGCTGGACCGTATTCGTAACTAAAGTTCAGTTTGTGATTGTTTCTATCTACATTCATTTTTCGTGATGTTGTTGGATGATGCTGGACTTAAACTCGTACTACAATACTTCAGATATTACCTGACTTGCGGAAGGTATACCTCAGTAAAGCTTTATTCGAATTTCAGTTTGTTTAGAAATAGGTATTCCTCTCATAAAAGCAAACAGTGGATGCGATGTACCGTTGTCAGCTATGAATTTCTCTAATCAACTTCCTCACACAGAAATCGATCCAATTAGTGTCTTATTTTTTACCATCAGGTATAAAAATTACACAGCGTGTGCAAGGTTGCTCCAGCTGAGGACTCATGACCCCAATCTTAGCCCAAGTCGGTGCGATTTTCTCCCCTAATTGGGCACACCACAGTGCATGTTACAGCGGATGGTGGGAAGAACGGTACATGATGGAGTTAGGCGACACATATTCGGAAGTCGCATGGAGGGAATTATGCCTCACAATCCCTATCAGTGTTCTCCTGACCTCGCTTTCTCCCTAACGATGAAGAATATATTAGGTTCCACACGCACCTGATAGCTACGAAGAACAGCTTTGCGAACAGGCTGGCGTAGTGCCTTTCTAAAACAAGGCCTTCGCCTCTTTTAATAGCTGCATTACAGTTAAAAACATAAGCTTTTACTTGATGTTCCCCGGGAGCTTGCTTAATTTTCGCAAGGTAAGGAGCTAACTAAAATTTGCCGTCAGACCGGATAAAGGATGGGAAGTCAGTCATTGTCTATCTGTTTTATTTTCCGTTACATCAAGTACCTAACGATTTCAGGGCTTTGAACTATAGTTAGCCGGATTTCAGAGCTTAGTAGTTGTTTTAGATGTGTACTATTAGTAGGCTATGCTATGAGAAATATTCGAGTTTAAAGCTCTTCCTTCACTGTTGGCGATCCATATTTAATTTAATTTAATTCATGAAAAAGTTTTAAAAGAAGGTGGTATTAGCAAAATTTACTCAACTAGTGGAATCGCTCAAAAGTGGATTGCCTTCGTTTTTTTAAACTACCTGAATGGGTGGCTCCGAATTTGGTACCCAATGTCGGAACGAGTCACTTTGAGCTGCATGTTTGGTTGAACAACATAACATGTCAAAACCAGTTTATTTGGTGAATGAGTTAGTTATCTACTCAGTATAGTTTAGTGCCCGAGTATGAAAAAAGACTAACAGAATTTGGGTAACTAAGACTGCTCGAGGAACTGCAAACAAGGTTGAAATAGTACTAGGCTGTCGGTGGATTTTGCACAACCTTCTCATATCGTTTGTGAATTGGTGCACTTATTTGGCCTCTCAAAGAAAAGAGACTAGTGCAATCGCACCGGTGAGTTCAGATATGACAGCCTAAAGTTGTCCGTACAACGCCCTTGGCGTACTGCCTACTGCTTGTTGTCAGAACGTCTTCAAAGAGCAAAGTAACAAGCGAAGCTGGATTCATTTTTTAGAGTCGTGAGCACTGTGTCTAAACTACTTGCGGCTGATGAAACAACCGATTGTGTGCAATGATGTGGAAGTGAAAGACAGAAGATAGGATTCGTGACTCGGGTTAACAACAGGCTTGCATGCTGATTGGTTTGGTGATCAAAGCAGTTATTTAAACCTGATAATCCGGTGATCGACAATCCATCAGCATTACTGAATAGCGTGAGAGAACACCAGAATTTGCAGAGGCAAGGTATCTCTGTTGTTTTCAGGTCATAAAGAAAACCGCGCAGCAGAAGAGACTGGAAGCGAAACAGCCATAGTTAAATCTCTCACCACTGTTCTTAACTCCGTTTGAAGCTTTTTTGCTGAACTGCACCGTCCGTAGATCAACGAAGGTAATACAAAACTCCCGAACGCCCGTGCAGAGTAGGAAAATTTTTTAGTGCTTTTCGTTAGCACGCAAACGCTTAACCAAAGTGGGTTGGGCCGTTTGAAGATCGGCTCTCTCAGTTGAAGTAGACAGCCGTACGGAGCGCCTACAATTTCATGAGGTTTTTTTATATATCCTGCTACTTGATGCCCTGTTACTCTCTGGTATACGTCAGCCCCTTCACAAGAAGAAAGGGACAATCTGACTTCCAAGCATGGCCTCTGTTTTAGAGAGAGTTCCCTTAATAGTGGTTGACGGAAGGCACACTTCTACTCTGTTCAACGACAGAGCTCCTCTTATTGAGGATTTCTCCGTAAAGTAAGGAAACAGTAACCAACTCTTGTCAATTTCGAACTGATACCTCCACGCTTTTTGGATCATTTTCTTTGAGAGAGTAATGAACACGTCAGAAATTTAGCTGACCGCAGTAAAACAGATAAACACGAAATACGCTCGCTGAGTAATGACTCGAACTATTCCCCAGAGCTGAAAAATGATTTACATATGCGACCAGCTTTCGGGCTTCATGTCCAGTTCAGTAGAACTCCTAGGCTGTTTGATAAATATCGCGACGTACACAACTGATTACTTTGCCCACAGTTCACTATCGTACTCATATATTCTGTCAGGGCTATAGCCGTGTCTACATAAAATCGACTGAAAAGTGCAAACACATTGTGTTGGTGCACATATGTTAAGCGCGACGATGGTAATCGCAACATCTTCATGCGCTACGGGCGTTTATGAACTAATAAGGATTTGTGTGTTCCTTCCACGGTTGAGTAAAGTTCACTAGCAAGTAACAGTAAAAAACTGTGCTTAGAGAGAAGCCGGGTGCCTTTACTTCAGCCATGCCAAGTGTAGCAGCGAGGTTTCCCATGATGAGTGAGAGAATTAGGAATCCAGAGTGTATAGTCGTCAGGAACACCAAGGTCTTCACAGTTCTGCCGTTAGTGCATGCCTAGTACACGAGCTTGACTCCAGATACATGTGCATTGCGGGTACCAGGAGAGTGTTGAGAGGTTGGCTGGGCTAGTTTATCCAAATTAAGCCGTACCAAGTTCCATCCGATTTTGTCAGAAGAGGATTTAAGGGCTTGCACTGATAGTTCCCAAAGAATTGCCATAGCATTGGGAAGAAGCTGTGGAACGACGAAAAAGCATACTTTTTGAATGATAATATCAGAGATGCTTCACGGCATGGTAAGTGTTAAAACTGAGTGACAAATTTATTAGCTGAGAGTTAAAATAGGAGGTTATGCAAAGTTTGGTCCAATCCATGACATTCTTTTAACAGAATTTGTCGGGCTGTTAAGCCAGCTCTAGATAACATTCTCGGAGAAGACAATAGGCTATCAAGTCATCCGACATCATGTGCCTCACCATTCTAAGAAAATGGTCGAACGAATAAGGACGTTTGAGCACAAGACTTCACTTCCTATGCGATCATCCACTGGGTTGGGCCGGACTCTCTTTGTCCATCAATAGGTTAGAGTTTTTTGTCGGAAAAGCTCCTTGGATGCCAAGGTCACGTCCTGTACAGGATAACCGCTGTCACGATTGAAAAGGAAGTTACTGTGGTTGATCGAATCCGCTGTGACGTCATTCTTGAAGTTAGACATAATAATCCACGGTTCCTGCACTGGGTGAGTGGGTTTGCCTATTAAGTGGCAGATGAGGAAAGTGAACAAGAGGATTCCAGCCAACGACTTCATAATCCCGGAACGCATGAAGTCCAAAGTAGGAGAGCTCTTTCTTGAGACGACAGCAGGATACTGTCCCAGAAAACTGTTGAGAGTAGGTGCTGGTGTCCATTTTCAAAAAAAGGGCTCGTAGTGAGTGTGGTAACCACGGGGGAATCAGCTTGACCCCGGTCGTGACGAGGCTGTTGGCGTCACTTGTGCTTCGTTGCTTTATGGTGGCTCCTGAAGTACTGACTCGAGAGCAGCAAGCAGGATTCCTGCCTGGTAGGGGTTGCTTTGACCAAATCTTCACACTCCGTCAGGTTCTAGGACAACGCCATACGTGTAAGCGACCCAAAATTCTAGTGGTCCTGGATTTCCAAGGCGCATTCGACTCGGTTGACCGGTCTGTCTTCCTTGACACGCTTGCCCATCAAGGAATGCATCGGAAGTTTGTGAACATAATACGTTATTTGTATTCTCAGACTTCCGGACGTGGGAGTATACTGAGAGCTCTCCAAAAGCTTCCGCAATGCGGTGCCCGCCATAGGTGCCCACTCTCTCCATTCCTATTTAATTTCGTGATAGATGAGATAATGAAACGAATGCTGCAAGGTCTTGAAAACCCCGGTGTTCAAATAGCCTCTGACGAAAGCCGTGCAGATCTGGAATACGCAGATGACATAGTTCTCACCTTCGAAGAGGAAAAGGCGCAGGTATTTTTGAATGAACTGACCAAAGTCATCCCGTCCTTTGGTATACACTGCACCCAAAAAGTGTAAGGTCATGCTCGTGGACATGCAGTCACTGGATACGCCACTTGCAATCCAGGGAGAGGTATTCGAAGTTGTAGAGCGTTGTAAGTTGTATTGGAAGTTGTATTGGTTCTGATTATAGTGTAACAGATGAAGACAATGCACGAATCTGCAAGACTCAGGTCGCGTTTGCTAATTTGATACACTTATGACGTCAAAGCGGTATATCGCCGAATCTCAAATGACGTGTGTATCAGGCTGCAGTACGGGCTGTTTTTGCTGTATGGCTGTGAGACTTGGTCTGTTCGAGCAGTGGAACTGAGATGCCTTCAGGCGTTCTACAATAATTGTCTCAGAACCATAGCTCACGTGGGTTGGTGTCGGCGAGTCCGTTGTGCAATGGGAAATTCCATTGGAAAGTGTCCAGCACCAGAAGCTGCGTTGGCTAGGCCATGTATCGCACATGTCGAACCATCGTTTGCCGAAGAGAGTGCTGTTCTCCTTGCCCAATTCAGAGTCGGGCAAGCAGAGAGGTGACCTACCCTTAGCCTGGCAGAGGAGTATAATAGAGATTACGAAACGTTTGGATGCCGTCGGTGCTACTCGCCTTGTAGGATGGGGACCGCGTGATCCCCACTGCGCCTGGTTGGAGATACTGCAAGATATAGATGTTAATGGATGTCATGACGTTCATGTTGTCAGTTTCTATCCAGACTGCCTCAGTGAGTGTCTGGAGGTGTATGCACCTCGGAATGTTTATAGCAGACTGGCATTCAGTCCCCTACATGTTCACTTTTATTCTTTTCTCCACAATGAGGCTTTCAACTAAATCCTGGTGGTACAGCAACAAAATATCAGTGTTGAACACTGATGTCAGGCTGTCGATCCTGCTGCTGCTGCCGATGCTGATGATGATGAATGTG
>SJOL01001494.1:10082-68332 GCA_004794785.1 Opisthorchis felineus | reverse complement strand
ATCAAAACACCGCAAAAGTCAGTCTGGACAAAGATCGATGATGAAGGTTCGCAACTAAAGGTGGGTGAGCAGCTGTACGGCCACGCATGACTCACTGTATGTACAAGGCGATTCTACACACGAAAAGTAGGACTAATACTACGGATATCGACCAATTCTCTGACAGATGTAATTCCAATTCTTATAAACATTGACGCCTTGAACTGTATTCCGCAAAGTGACCGAAAAGTGGTTAAAATGTCAACCACGTGTCCAGTGTCAGAGACGTGGGATCGAATCTAACAGTTTGCGTTCCATCAGTGTCCACCTGTGGGGCGAGGTGGATCAATGGGTAGAGCGCGGATTCACTGACCGGAAGGTCCGTGGTTCGAAGCCGACCGCTACCTCTCGACTTCCCCTGTCTAGGCTTGGGCAACCTGGCTGTATCCCAGCCCTCGTGCTTCCTTCTGGTGGCACGGCAGTTAGGCACGGAAAGGGTGTTACAGGTGAACGATTTCTGATGATTTCTGAGTGTCCGGCTGTCGAGTGGACGGAATATGCTCAGATATGCACCTTGACTGTCACTTCGCCATTCGGCCGACATAGGCTTTCTCGGAGGGGCAGATATTCGCTATCACACAACAGAGTTCTCACAATACATATATTGCCCTTCAGCTGTCTGATACTAAATTGACATGTGAAGGCTGCATTTGGGCATACGGTATAAATTGCTCTAGCAAAGATCTTTTGTAGTCTTCAAGTTAGCACTGCACTAATCATATCACCTTTGAACAAAAGGTGGTGGCAAATTATCTTTGGTTTTACTCCCTACATAGTTTGTTTTGGAAGTCAGGTGTTTGGGCTGTTCGGTAGGGGTGGCATAGTAGGTTCTGTTTAAAAAGGCTGGGCATCTTTGTTATCACATCCCATTCGAGAAGCACGTCTGGGAACTCGAGGTCTAAACCTTCGTTCCAGTCTGAAGCCTACAGGAAAGCTTATGGTTATCAGACTCCTTTCCAGCTAGTGGCATCTATTCGAGAGAGGATTAATGAAAAGTGGGTGACGGTGTGCACCCCTGTGGTGGTCACTGGGCTTCACTCTGGTTAGTTTTTTCTTCAGTATGATATGCACTGTTTAAATGTTTGTACTTCAAGCTGCTTGCTATTGTAGGGTTCTGCTTTGCCTAGGCGACCATCAACAGAACATTCTTCACTTGTTTTCTTGGCCTTTCACACCTATCATAGTCCCATTTCTTGGACAGTTAAGGATGGCGAGTCTGCATTCAAAATCAAATTCGATGCGGCGGTTTTGAATTCTACTCAGTTTTCTCTTCTGTTCCCGTTGGCTAACCACGGTGAATAAGGAACGGTGGGGTGAATATCGGTAGTTATTTAGGGCGCACGTGGCTTCACTGTGCCGAGGTGAAAAAGCTTCCTTGTAAGTAAGTAAACAGTGCCGAACTATAAGCGACATGGGAACCGCTACCTGGACGTGTTATCCGAAAGCTTTTTACTCTCTTACAAACTTCTCCGATCACAATGTTCCTTGGATTGAGGCGGCTCTGGTTATTTCTTTCTGTTTTAGCTCTATCAACATTTATCCTTTAGACCCACATTTAAGGCACACATATCTCGCGTGTCTTGCAGTCCCAGTCTATTAAAAATAGGGAAGAAGCGAGATAATGATAAGTTCTTCCATCGTCGATTCTGCTCCCTTTTTCCTGTGAACTATCAGTAAGCCCTGCGCGATCGCAGTGTCACTCAATTCATAGACCCACGTCAGGCTCTGCTTTACACCAATATCGAAACACAGTGCAGGTATGTTTACGCTCTCCCTGCCACTGGATTAACTTTATAACTTATCCGGGTGTGGGAGAAAAACCAACTCTTTATTATGACTTAATTCTTTGGACAAGATGACGTTGACATGTTCAATATTGTGTGCACGAACATGTTTCATTCGCACAGCCACTACATACGGACCAGGAAGAGGACACCTGCTGTTTTTGGCCATCCATTATTGTATAATCGGTCCACAATAGGTTGTGGGGCCGTAGTGCACAGCTGGAAGTAAACACAGACGTTTGATTCACAGAGTTCCCGTTTAGTTTGCCGGCCTAAGACCGTTCGTCAATCGCCTCTCTGGTCAGGGCACGTGCAGTGTAGTGTGGAATGTCGGTTACTTTTTTAATTGGTCGTTGACCAGGAAAACTATTACGAAGTACGGAACACGACCTCTTCATGAGTTTTAAAGCTTGAAAAACAGAAACTGTTAAAAAAACAGATGTCCTTCTATCAATTGGAAAATGTTTGGGACCGATTGGGTAGTCATCGTTTCAGAGAGGTTTGGTAAATCCACCGATTGTTTACCAAACCTCTCTGAAAAGATGTCCTTCTAGCTCATAGAAGTTTGTTCGAAGACTATGTTCGGTGGTTAAGCCCACTATGTCTTTCTTCATTGTCCCTGCCTTCACAGCTCCACGCCAACGCCAAGAAGGACGGAGTGCATCAGTCACTTACACCGTTTACTGCCGTCAGTCCTGCAGGGGATGCATACACTAAGGGTGTTTCTCAACTTGGCAGTTATTCACAAACCTATGGCACAGTTTCACGAAGTCAACTTTCGCAGCTTCAGTCGCGACAATGGACAAGATGAAATGCAGACGAATCTGTTGGATATTTCTGCCTGTCTACTGTCGCTTCTTTTTTCCAGCCCATCTATTTTTTGACTGATCATCAATTGCAGTCCGTCAATTCCATTACTAGTATACTGGTGTGGATACGGCTTGAACTTCTTAGTCATTCAATGCTTTTGAGCAAATAAACCAAATCGGCAGTTTATGCAGCTTGAGTTAGTTTTCTAATCGCCTACCCCAGCTGCTGTTGTTCGCATCAGTGTTGTAGAAATTTTCTAAGTATGGGGATTCTTTACTCCCGATAAGGTAGAAAGTTGACTATTTCAGGTTTGAACTCATTAGAAAAGCAACTGTATTCAATAAATACACTCATTTGCAAATCAATTTGGTTTTGCGAGAGACTCACCTGGAACTCAGCTGAATCTCTCGTTTGTGAAGTTTCCATGCAACTGAATGTGCTGCACCAGGCTGCCTCATGTTCCAGTTGCTACGATATTCGAGATATCGCGATGCATTAGAAAAGTAACTGTATTCAAGTTATCTACACGCTAAATTTTGCACCGAGGAAGAATGGGGCAGACACTGGTGGTCTTGGAGACCCCCCGACGTTTCAATATAGAGCGGGATGTCAAGTGGGTGAAACAGCTGGAGAAATCACGATCAGTATGAGCAGCAGGACACAGCAACTATCTGTCTTTTCTTATTAGCGCTGCGGAAAGTGATATTTCAATATGGTGATTTCACGAGAACGAAATAACTGTTTTCTCGGAGATTTTTGATAGTTGGACTGTCCTGCACAATGATAGAAGCACAACTCTGAACCGATTTCGTGGGACATCATTACGAACAGCTGAAACAGGGATGTCGATTCGTTGGAGGGTCTGAAAAGGGTTATCGTGGGTGTTTGGCGGAACCTGATGGTAAAGTTTCTACATAAATTTACTATTAGTATGTGAAAACACCACCTGGTAGTGACGGGTTACGAATGAAGTCGCGCACCTTGAGGTGTGCTGATTTACGCATTCAGTCTGACTTGGACTGCTCGTCTTACGAATTTCATTAGCTGGTTCGTTTCTAAAAGGGTGTCTGGTCAAGTCAGCACGCTAATCCAAAGAGTTCTAACCACCTTTCTGAAAATGCGCTCTTTGTGGCATCCAAACAGGTAGACCGAGAGGAAGGTGGACCAGGTGGTTGCGAGATATGTTCTCTTTAAGTGGAGATCTGGATGCCTTCGGTTCTCGATCACCGATGCTGCGATTTCTAAACCGCTGCCTGGTCCAAAGGGAGAACTGAGACCAAACAGGACAAAAACTGTTTGCATGGCTGGGTTGGGAACGTGACCGAAGGCGAATCACATAGACATACAAAAATGCAAACCAACTGTCAGTCTCCATTCGTTCGACAACCCAGGGACTACGTACACGCGAATTCACGATTAGATCCACCAACTCACTGGCTGTTTTTGACGCAACGATCCTTGAAACTGAAACTCGCTCGGTATCCCGAAACACTGAAGGTTAGCGTAATGGAAGCTTCCTCGATCTTAGATGGAGACAACGAAATAGAAATGAATGATAGGTGATAGACGTAGTGGGATAACCAAACTCCAGCTGAACTTACCCACTAAGAAGAGATCAGTTCAACCACGCCGGATACCTATTATTGGCTTACACCGATAATGCAGGCAATTACCTAATAATCTGAATAGCTGACTGTCAACCCGTGATCCCGCAAGTTGCAGAAGAGGAAAGATGTGTGACAGTGTTTTGTGTTGTTGCAAATGTACTTTTCCAACCGTATGTTCATTGCCCAAGAATCATCACGGCACTGCAAATTTTATACTTTACATAAATCACTGGTTTTGATAAGCCGTATCTTTCACTGCCCTGCGAAATCAAGTTCTGATGCGCCGAACAACGTTACTTTCTGAGTACTTTCTGTCCATCACTCCTTTGGTGGTACCAGACACGCAGTTTGCAGCGTATCTCACTGCATACGGATTAGTTGTCTTTTGATGGGGAGGGGCTCTACTGAGCTATTCTGTTTTTAAAATACCAGCCACTGTATTTCACAACTAGCGATTTGTTCTATTAGTCCCGTTGAGCTCAATCTTCCTAAATAGTCGTCAGGAGAACACAATCTAGTGTTGGATACCAGTTTCTGAATCATATGTCAAACGGTTGGTGAGGCAGAATAACTCAATGTTACATATGAATCTGGAATGAAGTTATAGCAGGATTAACTATAAGGGCAATGAACGGATTATGGTTGGGCCACTTGATCACGCAACAGCCATCCAAATGGGACCGTTCATTTGGGGAGCGAAACACGATAAGATTGCTTGACCAACCACGTTTTGGAGGACAGTTTCTTTGACCAGACACTTCAGGATTCATTGCTTTCTGATGAAAGTTCATAAATGAACTTGCTGGTCCACTAGTTCCTCGCATTCCTGTGACCCAACAGATAGCAAATTATGGTTTCCAAGGCAGCTGAAGCCAGTGAAACTCACAAAGTAAAAAGTAGAGCAAGATATTTCCTGGCTTGACTGTGACTTCCGACCAGCAGGTAAAAAGAGTCTTTTTCTTGTTGCAAAACGGCTTGTTCTGCGAACTGTGGTGAGAGTGACAAGTGTGTGGAAGAATAAGCACTATCTGTGCTGTCCACATAGTGGCCATTACTCTGCGGCTCCTCACAACGGTGGTATATGTCTTGTTTAGACAAGTAAATACAACAAACAAAAGCAAATGCAACATGCATAAGCCACCCCTCTCAAAGTCTCCATTAGAAAGTTGTACTGCGTCGCCATGAATGCGCCTCGAAAGCACAACTTCCCATTGTATCCAATGTGGGATGGAGGTCTAATACCATAAACTACCATATAGCGACGACTCCATATTCTGGCACAAAATGTTCCACTAATTGGCGACCGAAAATCCACCCGCTGCCCATGTTCACTGTAACAGAGGAAGTATAGCCTAGGCTAGTCTTCAAAAATCGGAATTAACGTTGCTTTGGCTAACCACGAGCTTCAGCTGGATGTAGCAACTTTGCCCTAACATTTAGCCTTATTCCAGTAGGCTACATTAGACGGCACTGTTTCAGCGGCTGATGTATCTGGGCGCCCGCAGTTAGAAATTGAGGCCATGTGGAGAGTCAGTCTATAGTCTTTAGAGAAAAAACAACTGGAAAAACTGTGTGAACATACGAGGCTGAATTGTGCTGAAGTTCCGTGTCCTACAGTTGAACTTAAAACCACGGCAATCGCGTAATCCGGGGAAGTCAGAGACAATAAGTGATATAATATTATTCCCCACTTCTTAGGATTACGCGGGACTAAGTGGAAAACATTGGGTAGTTTTCCGCCACAGTAGGTCAGACGTGAAACAGAAAGCGTAGAGTATAGGGAGTGAGCTACCAATCGAGGTTCAATATCACCCTTGGCTATTTCTTGCTCGTGTCGACGGTACGGCAAGGTCACAGTAACCCAACCATCGTGTTTTTGTCGGGATTTATAGCAACTATGACCAATAACGTGCAGCAGTTGGCAACGTTTTGATACTAATAATTCCTGTGGAAGAATAATCTGTGTGACTATTAACTATCTGACTATGGTTGACCATTTCAAAAACAGAATACCTCCAGTTGTTAAAATAGCTCACTGACTTAAACGCTTTGAGGAAGACCGACTTGCGGCTGAAAAAATACTTTATTAAGTCAGGAAGGAAAACATTTCAGAAAGATATAATTTCAGTACCACGTGCAAACTCCCATTTGTGGTGGGCTTGAATCTTCCCACTGTTAGCCTTGGCTCAGATTCTGCTTAAAGTTCAAGATTTGTGAGCACGGATTGTCAGTTCACATTTACTGTGAGCACATAAGTTCGGGGACTTGACAGATCTTATTATAGTTTCCGCCAAAGTGAAAACACGGGAGAAATTAGCGGGGAACTTAGTGTGACCTAAAGTCAGGAAACGAGGACCCTAAATGTTTGTGAAAGAACTGAATTCCCTAACCTATGAAATGAAATTTAGGGGATACAACAATAAGTCGAGGTCAAAATGCCAAAACAAATCAACCTTAACATAGAAACTGATTGTATTCAAAATTTCCACTTATCCATTCGGCGAATGATGAAGCGGATGACCTCAGTGTTGTGCTGTACAAGCACAAGTATAATATAGGATCACTGGGGTGGTTTAAGTGTTAACCTTATCTGGCTTGTTTTCGGCTGCTTTCGCTCAGACTATACATTTGAGGAAAGAGACTCAATTGCTGGTCGCATATTGACTCGAACCGAACTTGCAGGTGTGGTAGAATGATCCAAATTTTCCACACAACGCTTGTCAGAGTAGCGGGGTAATAAATGATTCGTTTTGGGGTGGCCATGCCGTTTGAGAAAAATGAAAGGAACAGGATATTACTGACATCACTGTGGGGTTCCAGACAGACAGAATACAAAAATGCCCGGAAGCATAGGGGGGAGTGACAAGCCACGATGCTAGTCAATCACCTGGTGTTTGTTACTTTAAAGTTTGATATGACTACTCATCCCTCTTCTGAACTTTGAAACCAAGTGTATTTTTTTCACTCCCATCAGATATTTCCTCGTTTTAGAAACCGCACTGGTACTATGAGAAATAAGCTGGACAAAGAGGTTCATGCATTTTTTCTCTTACCACTTTTTATTCAAGATATATTTTGTTAATGACTGCCCTGAGAGACCCTCGCCAGCTGCGAGGAAAGCAAACCAGGGTGGCTTAAGGGGAGCCACTAGTCCACACGTTAAGTCCTTCAATCAGGATAGGTAATGGATGATGAATTCTTTATGGTAGCTCGGCGATTTAACCACTTTGTTTGTTTATGTTAGATAATGGCAATAGATTTTCGGCTAAACTTCATAAAGGGGCTGCTGGGAAACATTTGGGGAACAGTTACAACGCAGCACCTCTACACAGTACCTCTGATAAGAGATTGTGCTTGAAAATCTTAGAAGAGTTGAAGGTACAAAAGCCCACCCAAACACTGGGTTTTCACATGTCTTTTGCCTATTATGCTCTGTTTATCTATTCTGGCTCGCGAACTTTTAGGCAAATGAATTCAGAGTGCTAACTTACTGGCATAATTCTGCCTTTAGATAAAAAAAGGGTTATTCGTCTCAGTAAGGTTGACTTCGAAGTTTACTTACCTAAGGAACCTGCAGCCTTATAAGACCCACCATTCCCTTAGAAGTAAATACTACTTTCAGCCCTGACTTCTTGCTCATCGGTGCATGAGACTTTGCACCTCAGTTGAACCTGAGGTCCGTCAGTTATTCGATGTGATAAAACACACTCATCAAGTTACTCAACATTAGGCTCCAAAATTGACCAATCAGTTACTCGGCAGAAGGCACTTGTGCCGTGAAGTTGTCAGTACACGGCAGTGTAAGCACGGATCGTAAACAAAATTGAGCATCAGACTGTGTAGCATAGGTTCTGCATTGTCATAAACCCCACTATTTTCACGAAGTTGTTGGGGTTTGGGTAGCCCAGTCGATAGCATCCTAGATAAACTGGACTGGAATCCCCAAAAGAACATCTCGCAGTAGAATTCTGTCCTTTAATCTGAATTATTTTGCGCTTGTTGTTGGTCCAGTAACGACACAAAAGTGAAATATAACGGTTCTCACGTTTACTGTTGGTTTCTATGCTGACTGGACCAACCAATATAAATTCTACATGTCAGTTATACATCGCTGGAATGTCATACTGAATATAATAAAGCCACTGGATTTGAAAGCCCTGAGTGACCTAACAACCATTATTCGTTGTCTCGGAGACCTAGGCAACTTCGGACAAAGGAGCGGAATCGTGAAAAAATAAACCAATTTGAGGAATGGGCAGTCTCGAACAATTCAGAAGACATGTATTCTTACGTTATGGATTCAACGTACGACTGAGTAGGTTCCTGTGACGAAAATCTAGCGTTCAAATCAGATCTAAAAAGTTGCGAAACCTGATCATGACGCCTGGAAGTCTCGCTGTTGACTAACAGCGGCATGATATTACCTGAAATTCCAGGTTACGACAAACTCCAAGGTCAGGTTTGAAAGTGTCGTCTTCTCCTTGCCTTTCTGTAAACAGTTGTAAAACAGAAGAATAGCTAACCAGTGCTGAGCTGCACTGGTAGTGCACTAATCGTTTCAAAGAGAACGTAGTTCGGCTTAAGGCTACCGTTGGCCGGCCGATTTGACATGATTGGTAAACTTTACTAAATATGTCTGGCGCGCCCACTTCAATGCGCTTGCGGAAGAATCACCTTAAATTTTGTGAAGAAGAAACTGCTTTCTAGTGAAAATTTCAGATGAACACACTGGCAGATGAACTACACCTGGATGAAAACGTATCCGCATATTACCAGAATTCCTATGGAACTTCAGTGGAGACTATTATTAACTGCAGTAGTGAATTCTTTTTCCTCTCTCTTGTTCTTTTTCAGTTGTTCGAAGTAGGTAAACAGGACTAATAAGCGTTTGTTTGTCATTTTCACAACCAGAACGTGCTTGATGACCCATACTCATTATCTCCCAAGAGAGTTGGGATTCGTGCAAAACCGCAAAAATGGAAACGCGGTTAACTGTCTTTTCGTCTTGTCCCAAAATTTCTCTCCCTTTTGCTGATGGACAGCTTTACGGTGACATGTCGATTGGCTGACATGAGGGACGCACGTCCCCACTGTACACCAGTCAATCTATATTTGTTTGCACAGTCACGTAACTCCAAAATGCACTGATTTTCACCTATTCCCCCTTCTCTACCTTTGTTGATAAACTCCAACTGTGTCCTGTCAATTTGTTTTTGTCACGTGTTGGTGCGACTGGCTTTCCGACCGAACATAGCGGGGAAACCTTGACCCCCCTTCCTGTTTAGGTGATCACGCACCTGCAGTGTAAGATTTCTGTTTTCCTGTGATATCATTAAGTAATGCCCGCATATGTTGGAACTGTTTGTAAACCATAATGAGGCACAGACTTTGTCAAGTTGAACTCTTTGTCGAGAAGGCAGGCGGGAGAAATAACGGGATGCAGTTGTTGTGCTTTTAGGGCAAGTAGTGGTAATTACTGTACACTCCTTGCCCCAACATCATAGACTGCTTTCTCCCTGAGAACTGCCGAGGTGTCACGTATTGTCACTTCAATGCGAGCGGATTTAATGGCCTAATGTGATCGGGTCTTTCTCGTCTGATAGTCCGAAGTTCATTAGTCCTTTACGTTAGTCTTCGGGGCACACCACAAACCAGAGATGGGCATGGGGTTCATGCACCATAACACCCCTTTTTAGGAGGTATCATTAGTTTTAGCCTTTGTAACTGGAAGTACGCAGATATATTGCCCTATCTAATTCCTATAAGATACGAAAATAAAATAGTGTTAGAATATTCGGTAAGCTGATGAAAGCGAATCGTTTTCAATGTTCCTTATATCATTCTGCACTGGCCACATTCGTGCGGTTAGTTCCTGTTAGATTCAATGACTCCTTCGTTTGTTGGCGCGCTTAGAAGCTTTTTAGCAACAGGTGGATACAGCTGCTCGGGTGAGAGATGGTGTAAATAAGAGGTGAGTGTTTTTATCGTTCACGTCGGAAAACGCACAACACGCTGCAAATAGTTCACAGCTTTTTGATGCAAGGAAACCCGTGAGGTGATGACTGAAGCACTGCCTACTGAGATTGTTCTGTGTGAAATATGGTTGGAAAATTTTTACACAAATCCTCTCGCTGTGGCTGTTGGATGGCACTCACACTAAGGATTGTTGAAATAGGAGATATAAGGGGTCTGTATAGTTAGATTCTTGTATTTGTTGTCGTTTAGACGTGGTAGGCATACTTCGTGAGGCGGATCTATGTAGCAATTACTGACCCATGGTTGGTATGCTCCAGAGTAAAGTTTGAAACAAGAAACACTTTGGCCAGTGTGCGCTTGTGACATGAGACAGTTCGGAGCTAATTATGGCAGCCGCACACAAAAGCCAACTATCGCCACTTCTTTATCAAGCTCTCGCGTATATGGTTAACGATGGGTCTAATGAAACTACTGTGAAATTATAAAAATATTTTGTCCACTGCAGGTGATACTGGTATCTGTCAGATTGAAGCAGCCTGCTTGATGGTCATATATGGTGATTGAAAATAAGTGAACTTGAACGCTCAGATTCTATATGTTTCTTTGGTAGAATTTATCTTCTCACCTCGCACAGTTCAGTGCTAATCGTGGCGTGCACTTTTCAATTAGGAGTGAAAAAACCTTGCGTTTACCAGTACAAAGTAACTTATTGGGCTGGTTGCCGTCGCACTAGAAGCCCCAATTCCTGAACTCTTGGATACCGAATCGTGTTCTGGAGGTACCGAAGGCTGCCTTGAACGACTCGAAGTATGGTGCGTGACCCAGGCAAAATGATCTACTTTCCCCGTTCGTTCAATCAGAAAGGCTGCTTGCGCATTTTTAAAGAACTATGTGCACATTGCCGACTGTAGTGGGTTATGTGAAACTCCATTTACAGCTAACTTAGCTCTTGAGGTAGCCGCAAGAGCTAAATCCCATTTGTTGGTAGTTGTTTGGACGCAAGATATACGAGAATTCATCCTATAATTGTAGACACAATCTACTAAATGAGAATGTGATGATCAGCTAGATATGCAAATGCGAGGTGGACGCGCTGTCGACGTTAACCGTCCAGTCTTCCAGCAGCTTCGTGATGTTTCAGTCAGCCAAATTTCATCTGGACACCTCTGAGGCGTTCCCGCTGATGCACTGTTCCAAATATGGAAACTCTTGAAGTGCATTCAGTGTTTTGCAGTTTCACTTGACCCAAACATCATGGTAAACGGCCCTGATTAGAGTCAAACAGAGCAGAAAACCGAAGATCTAACTGTCGTACCTACAGTAAAATCTTTTCTCTGGAATTGTGCTTCTTGTGGCAAATGGCAATGGCGCTATACCTACCCGCATCGGCATTCTAAATATCACGGGAAAGCGAGTTACTTCACAGCGGCTTGCAAAACTCTTAAACCCCGGGGAACCCTTCTCAGCCACCTTAGGTCAGGATGAGAATTTCATCAACCGAGAATTGGACAACACTGAAGTATATCAGACTGATCTTCTCGATAATGCTGCCAGCAGATAATAACACGATCATTCGCGAATGAACACTAGTGACGTGCTGACCAAAGTGCTCCACTTTCTAATGCTTCCTGTCCGGCAGACATTTATGGTCAATGAAAGGTTAAAGGTTTACTGGCAAATTTCACAAAGTGGGCGTTCTGGTTACCCGATTTGCTTGCCGCTAACTTTTATCAATGGCTCCATTGTCATAAACAATACTTCATAGGCGTCTTGAAGTTCTTACAGAAGGTTTCTACGTCCGTTTTCACCAAAGCTACATTCTATGCCGATCACTTATGCTCGCCCTACCGGCTTCTTGACCGTTTTGTGCAATACGAGGGATTGCTGTTACTCAATGTATGATTCTATGTCTTGGCGATACAGTAGTGATCCTACCTAGCTTGTTCAGTGCTATGTTAGAAGATGAGTGGAGAAGTCGTACGTACCAGCCAGATTCATTTGCTGGTAGGCCACTACTGATTCTGATGCGCACGAAAAAGCAATGTGTGTGGCATGGTCCATATTAATCCTAGAACTTGTCATCAGAATAGGTATCCTTGTCATTTCAAAAGGAAGCTTGGTAAGTGGTTCATGCAAACTAAGCTGATTCACTTCTGAACGAGTATTATCTATTTATACTTATCGAACCTTATTTCAAACAGTCTGGGAAACCATTGGAAAGCATGCAACTGTCTAGCTGTGATTTCCCTGAGAAAAACCTTTGGCCGTGAGAGAGTGCAGTGCAAGGCTCTGTGACCGACAGTAAATCAATGGTATAGCCCTTGATAACTGGCTCAGTCAGATTGGATGCACACATCCTTGTTCCAGAGGATGAACTGAACTCTGTCACAACACTGAACGGCATCAGTTCTTCGTGTCAGATCTTTGCACCCAAATGGCTTGAAAGATACATTGACAATCTTCTCCTCTGAATAGCGTAATTTTTCTCGCTGTGCAACCAGTAAAAGGTCTCTAGGACTGTTTAAGGAAGGTGTTTTTTGTTCCAGTGTGCATAGTCTAGATTCTGCAAGGAAATTGAATTAAATTCTCTTTTTTACGTTTATTTTAACAATCAGCCATCTTTTGAGGACACGGGTCAGTCTGTTCCCAACTCTATTGTCCCTCCTCTTTCGGTCGATTTTCCTTTGGCTCGCGGGTTCTCAGCCGAAGATGGGGATGGGAACCTCAAGGGGAACACTGGCCACTCCAATTTACTTGATGTTTAAATCATTCGACGCTAATCTCCACCAGCGTACTGTCAATTATACAATGGTTTAACCACTTATACTTGTCCGTGTGCGCGCCGCCCTAAGTCAGCATTCCGCTTGCTCTGGTCTGTCCGTACCACATTTATGAGGTGATGGGATGCAACGTGCTCTCCTAATCACCTGACTCAGTTGCACCGGTGTACTGTTCTACCCAATAGATAGGTTGAATGACCTCATGATCTGTACTTACCTGCTGCACAAACAGAAGAGGAGAGCGATCTCTGTTGTTTTCTATGCACTGCTGTGTGCACCGAACAAAGGCGCGTACGTGAGCACATTTATTTGAAAATGCGATGCGCAGATTGGATGATCGGAACACTAAGAAAAATGCCCGCGTTTCGAAGATGCGGGGAGTCACAGCAGACTAAACCGTGTATATTTTACAACGCGGGTGGTCCTCCATATGCTACGTTTAAGACTCAGGATGCCAGACATTTGATTAACAGCACTTAGTTCCGATTCAAAACACGTGGAGATAAGGGGATCTCCCCTGGTTTATCGTTTATGAAACGACATCTTCAAACCTAGCCATTGGTGTTGTATCTATGTTTTTTTTACAACAAAATAACAGGAAACAAAACACGAGGGTAGTCTCCGGTCTGCCTGCTGAGTTGAGCTCCTTTAAATGACTGCGATCTGCATTAACTTACTTTACCCATGTTATCAGAATTTCCAAGCCTATTCTTACGCGTCCATAAGAGTGAAATACGTTCAAGGGTTTTTATTCCCTCATTGTCACACGATGAAACGGTCGAGGTTAACTGCAGGAATGGCCTCCCCCTGGATCCTCATGGATCTGAGCCTACCTGGACTCAGGATCGATATGCCGATTGAGTTCAGGTGCACTAGGTTTTCCGCCAAATGACTCCTCCGATTCAGAGCGCATGTAACGAAGCAACCCTCTGTAATTCTTACTATGGAAAAAAAGCTAAGACCTACATGACTGGCCTTGGTGCTGTCAGCGTCAATTTCTGGTGCATGCTACTAACCAGTATGAGAACTGAGGCGGAGTGATTTCAAGTTGAACACATTTAAACTTCAGCACGTCACTGAGACTGTCAAGAATAAACGCTTCGGTCTCATTGGACGTCCATGTACAACCGGCGCTGGACTGCTATCTTTTTTATTTGGGAAGTTGGAATTGACTTTTTTCCTTATGTTCTGTTTTCCAGTATAAAAAATCTTTTCGAGACTACTTGATTCTGCTAGCTAGCAAATTATCTGCGCTTTGTCGGTAGAAAAATTTGACATTTCAGCACACGACGGACGCCTGTTTGTTTTCTCAAATTTTGAATCAACATCACTCAGCTAACGTAAGCCTCAAGGTGGCACTTTCAGATTTCGCACACGTATCCGTTTCGAGTGTTTTTAGTTCTACTCAGATTTCCGTATTGTACCATTTCTCAGACAAGCTTGACACCCCAGTGTGGTGGTCACAGCATCAATACATGTGTCGCCGCCATAACCTTTACTGACTTGAAGAAATCTGAAGGAAAATTGGTGTGAACAAACTGCATAGACGTTCACTTTTGGCGGGAAATGGTCTAGAGACCTTTCTTATTCCGCCGTCATCTTTGGTCATTTCTCGTCGCTGTCATCAGTAGTGACAGCAATTCTATCCATGAGAGAATACATGAAATTTAACCTTTGGGAAACCTAAATCAGTGACCAAAAAATGAATTGCCCATCTGTAACAAACACCTTTTCTATGTTGTACAGTAAACGACCACAGCAACAATCCAAATACATTGACTGTTTGTGGCCATTCCAGTAGATTTTCTGTTATTGCATATCAGATATAGGTTTCCATGTTCTTGAAATCAACAGATTGGGCGAATTTTTCCCCGGTAAGCTGCCATGCTATGTCCCTTTTAAAGTAAAGAACGAGCGCGTGGTTTACAACAGGATCTTTTAGTTTCACAAACAAGAACACGGGTTGGCATATTTTGCAACCTTTTTTGGTCATTCCTGTCATCGGCCGCTCTTGCTGGGTGGGGGGGCAGTTCTTACAAGAAGCCGGAGGTACTACAAAGAAACAAACCACCAAATGTCCCATTGTAGCCAACCGAAAATAACATTGGTTGTCCCTTCGAGAACAACTACTCCTCAGATAGACAGTGTTTCGAAATATTCTAAGTGATACAGATTGTAGTACGTGAATAGCAGAGTTCCTGACTTGAATTTTTTCTCCTTCCATAAACATGGTAGTCGAGAAAAGAAAGGAAGAAAGAAAGAAAAAGAAAGAAAAGAAAGAAAAGGTAGTCGGGAAAAGAGATTGGTTGCAGTTAATTTAGCACACGTTTGTTCCAAAGGAGACAATCACCAACTGTGGTGATTCTCACCTTTCGACCAGCATGGACAGTCAAACAACACCCTTCGGTAATTTAATAGCTCCCTATATTTTGTTTGGTGCCTGATGACAATCGATCTTTAAGACTGCCACCCGGGATCGCTTTTGTCCGGTATTTATTCGGTATTACTCTTGGGCCTGTATCCTATCTACGGCTTGTTCCACCAGTAACACTTTCTCTGGGGGGGGGGGGGGGGCTGAAATTGCCCTTTGCATGAATCTCATTGCTTCGGGAGCCTTTTCCATTTCTTGATTACTGGGAAGTGTGTACAATTTTCCCCTGAGCTAAATCGAACCAACTGTACGTTTTTCATTTGCGAAAATTTCGATGACATAGGCAATGACCTATGAGTCAGGGTTCTTTTTGCAATAAGAACTTCAAAAACCATCAGTTAGGACATGAAATACGATATAACACCATCTCTTGGATTCATACACTTTTACTTGATAACTCAGCCTGCCATCTTGCAAAACGATTAAGATATTGCTAGCAGGGCTTTCTAACTACTCGCCGATAAAGTGACCTAATTGGAAAATGAAAAGATAAATTAATTTCACTTTACTGTTAATATATTTTTAGGCCCATACTAAGGAACCAGTTGCCGATACATTTGAATTTGTGAACATTGGAAAAAACAGAACTTGCATCCCAGGTATGCACATATATTAATCATACGAATTCCAAACCGTTGGCTGACCAACTTACTAATTCAATTTAAATTCTAGCCAAGTTTATAAGTTTATAAGTTTAGAGGATATCTTCCATGATGGTGTAGAATGTTAGACTTTTCTAAGAAGCAGAGAGAATGTTTCCGATACTATCACGTGTACAAATTACAGCTTATCATAGAGGTCAGGCTCCATCTGTTAACCAGATCGCACAAACACGGACCAAAGGACAGTCAAATCCAACATGCTCTGGTTGGAGGTTCGGGCGTACCTGGATTCTTGTGCCTACCGAATGACACTGAGACGTTCAATATTATTGTTCATGGGAAGAAGTCTGTACGGTTCACCCGCTGATGTTTCGGAATCTGTTTTTCTCTGATAACCCCCCGCCGTCCTGGCTTTCACGATTGCATCAGTTCTGTTCAGTTGAATTTGCCTAATATGAACAGTTCTGGGAGCCACCCCCCGGATGTTTGTTGGTCAACTGATTGCGCTTGTGTGGCATGCATAATTTAGTATGCTGTCCGGAAATTTTCAATTTCAGCACTTGCTGACATTGTTGTACGCTTCAATCGTTCCCTTCTTGACTGACATGTCAAACATTACCCGCGCGCCAGGGTTATATTGGAAATCACGGTGGACTCTGCATGTAACTTCTGATCTGGGTTGAATAAAAACCAACAGAAAAGGTGTGGGATTGAATAGTGTCAGCTAAATATGGTTTTGCATACAAAGACGAGTGGTCTACTAGAAAGATTTCGAGTCTGTCAGTGCAATGTCGCAGGATGAACTTCATGGAAGGCCGAGATTATTACACTGCTGTGTCAAAGTACTTTTGGGGTTCTACAATACCACCTACTATAAGAGGCTCCACCCATTTAATACCTCGAAAAAAGAAACATTTTCTGACAATTCCCACTTCATTTGCATTGCGCCTAAGGATGAACATCTTTGGGTTAAAACCCACTGGCTCAGAGGAAGGCGGGTCGTGTAGGAAAATGCTTATTCCCAAAACTAGAGCTAAGGTTTAAATGTTTAACGGTCCAGCTTTTATGGTGACTTAGGCGGTTTTGCATAGCCTATTGATTTTTGTGGGATATTGATGCGGTATTGAGTCAATGACCTGTCTACTTGTGAGACCTATGTACAACCGAAATGTGGCCGGAAAACCAAATTTTCTTACCTCCGTTGGATCCTGGCTTCATTTTTGACTCAACATTCGTTTAAACGACACCCATAAGTTGGAAACCGCTTAGGCGTTTCTTCAAATGGTATTCCTCACAGGACGGAATTACTGTGTTCTGTTTGAGATGAACTCAAGAACCGTGGTACGTAGCTGATACCGACATCACTGCCAACTCCAACGAGTCTCGTAATATGACTTTGGCTAACTGGTGAAATTGTTCCGTTTAAAAGCGCACCAGAGGGAACTGATATCAATAACCATTTTTAGGTCTAAAACTACTGATCAAGGTCACCCTCGTGACGGGTTATAAGTACCGAACAAGGAAAATATGGGGAGGGGTGCATCTAAGAGGGTTTCTTTTGGTGGCCAGATCTGCACCCTTCTTCAACCAATTTGGGCTGATGAAAACGGGACCAAAACACCCAATGAACTTTAAATCTGCACTTTTATCTGTCTTCGACCTTTAATCAGAATGTATAGAAGCACGTAAATGATATAAAAAACCAACACAGATAGCTTACTGATTAACGAATAATAATGAGCATGGTAAGTGCCGTGGATTTGAAGTGGGGAAATGACAGGACAGATGTATATATCCAATGCAAATCCGTTATCCCCACCACCTGTTAACTCACAGTATCCTTTTACACGGTTACATGACATGGATAGACTGCCACTATTAAATTACGACGCACTGTAAGGACGCTTGCCATATATCTCAGTTCATATCTGCTTGACGACGTACGTGTACTGGGCGAAGTGCTCGTGGTATGTAGCCCACTCCGCAGTAAAATCCATCGAAAATGCAGATGGCACTGCATTGATTGCCATGTGAATATTGAGGTAGTTTGGTGCTGTTTACCTCTGCGTCCGAAAAAAATACTCGTGCATTATGGCGAGAATGAGCTAATCGCCGGTTCTGTTTGCTATAAGTTTATGCATAGGCTAAGACTCACCGTGAAGTCCCAATGCCAAAGCAGCGTTTTCTAATCTTAAAGAGCTTATCACAGAGGTTTTGCGCGCCCCATATATGAAGCGATATCCAAAATACTGACGGTGGAATGGTAACGCATTATAGCTGCAAAATCTGAACCCTTTTCGGAAATAAGTAGAAGCGTATGTAAAACTGGTGCATATGTAAGACGACAATACAATGTCGGTGGTAGTACAGTGTGTTGTTTTCTACTCCCGTTTTCTTCGGATTTAAGTTACTTTTCTTCCTATTCGGTCTGTTAGGATTACGGGGAACGAAGCCTTTTGCTTGCCTTAACCAACCATACATATCGGACACCTGAGAGACTTTTTAGCATAAAGCATAAGGAGACAAACTGTTCTCCTGGTCAGGTTACTATAGCTTCACTGATCCTCTTGATGTGTTATGATACCGCCAAATCTCTTAGAAAATCCTATTAACACGGATCAAAGGCTCAATGCGTAAACGAAGCGATTGTTACTTTATTAACGTAAGCTAGTAAGTTTCCCTTCCTATTCATAAACTTCAATAGTCATCTGCGTACATGCCCAACCAATTGTACGAATTAGTAGACCACGTGTTCCGGAATGTCACTGCAGGATCAACTTTCAACTGTTCTTGACCCCTTTGCCAGGACAGCGTGGTTCCGTAATCACTTGACCAACCTACCTGTGACATTTGTTCTCATACTGGTCTCCGGAGAATCTCATAAATAATTTTTAGTAAACCACCGATGCCCCGATCAAACTGTGTTCTAGCAATACAGCACACTCAAAACAAACAACAAACATCCAACGCGTAAACGCCAATTTAGGGAACATAGAATGTGTTTGTACAGAAAAAGAATCCAGAAGCCGTTAAATCAAGCACTTATGTGGGGCTGCGCTTGAGTCTGGAGTATCATATTTCTCCACGTCCGTTTGACATATGGCGAGAGTGTTGCTTTTTGGAACCGCTGGTGAGAGCAGTTGCCTCACACTTCCTTCTTCCCGTGACGCCTACCAACAGTCTGCAAACAGCGATGGCATTATACAGGATGCTGCCATGCGTTAAACAAACAGATTTAGTACTCGCACTGTAATCGGATTGATATTGCTCCAGCCAAGTAAGAACCGTTCGAACGGAACAGCTAGAAGATATGTCCCAGGATTCCGTGATTTCGTTCACTTACTACATCCGTAAGCTACCGAATTATCCGTGGTTACGAGATGATGATAAATAGGGGAGGCCTAAATTTTTCTTTGAACATCTTCGTGTGGTAGTATTCTGTCGTAGAACTTGCGCGACTGGGGTTTTGAATCTTGTGGAATGACCGCTTGAGTTAAAAATTATGACCACTGCTCAGGATGGGCTCCACTAGCGAAGTTTGGATTCTGAGTTTGCACCTGTTGTGTTGTGGCAAGCGAACATGCTGCACCACGAGATGTGAGTGATGGTGATCTGCCTTACCGATACCATCGCAGTCAGAAACAGGCTGATCGGACACATTTTACAAATGGCTTTTGATACGTACGTGCTGGTTACCGAAGCCGGGCAACCGAAACAGACTGATTATACCACGGGACTAACACGCGCCCATTCCCGAATTTTCATTTGCATCCGCTCCTATGGTTTTAACGTGTTTTCAGTGTGCAAAGCTTGTAAAAGCTTGTTTTACGTGTTCCTCTAGAAAAGATGAGGAAAATGACTGTATCCGGAAATTCATCCCTTCTTGCTGCTGTATCCAACTAAGCCTTGACTGATCCATTCTTTGACTCCTTGTGGATAACGGCTCATATCTGAATTATTCCCACTATAGAGAACCGGCGTTAGTTTTATTAAACCATGAACTAAACCGCAGGAGGTCGGTAGACGCTGTTTACGCATTCTGATTGCTAGTCACTTACGATTTATATCAGGGACTAAAACAAAATATTCTGATGAGATCCGGAGGAAATCCTGGTGCGTTTCGATAAAACTAAAGATGTCCTGACGCAAAGATATTTTGTTTGGAGGTGTGCAGCGATTCAGCTTTTAGGTCACGATCTGAACAACCCTTGGGACAAAAGTCTTCGTGTTCCCCCCTTAATTTCAACAGTATACCATGTCCGTAGTTTTGATTGCTCACTGAATTATTGACCCCTCTAGATGCATTCTCAAACAGATTATTACATAGTGTGGCGGTTCAAAACAGCTAGCTAATGGTCGTACAGCTCTTTCGAGATTTTCCGCTTGTACCATTCAGTGAGAAACTCTGAGAAACTCCACCAGAATTCAAGGTTTTATATAAAACCTTTCGCCATCTTGGTTGAGGATTCAGTAAGTACCTCGAGGATCTGAGGGTGCACATATGGAGGCAGGAAATTCTGACCTCTGTGTGTGTACCAGGCTGACGTAGCTTTAAGGGACTAGTTCCAACACTGTATGTTCACAAAATTCTGTCAATAGTCCCTTCGCGTTCCGAAGTATAATGGTACAATAGAATCAGTCTAGCTGATGATGTACCGCACCAATAACTGTGTTCCGACTCAGTTTGAGTCAGCTTCTTTTGATTAATGTGCCCGGCGGGAATGAACTGTGTAAATTTCGACTTAGCTTTGAAACGGTAGTCCACGAGTGGTGTGTGAGAATGTTAATTTTGGTTCTGAATTGTTTAGATGCACTAGTACTAGGTCTAAGATACCCACCTGGAAACCAAATCTGATCCAGCAGGGGATGGGAAAATCCTTTTCAAAAGGGTAAACCCAAAAGCGGAATTCCCTAAAACCGAAGCCATTGGTTAAGGACTATATGTCCATTAAATTCACGGCCGGTATTCGACCATGAATCAATCGATATCACGAAAAGTAACCCGGTTCGGATACTGTTGTCTCCTTTCAGTGTGTGAACATTGATCTTCAACTTTGCAACGCACATGCTCGTAGCACTCATCGCTGATTGGCTATGCGTCTTGGACACGGCCTCGGCGAATGTCGCGTGTATGTGGTAAGCTTGAAAGGGGTGAAGAAAGGCGGCGTTTGGCTAGGGGGTGTGCGTTCGCATCAACCATCCCAGAAACCCAGCCAGTACCTAAGCGTCTATTGGTTGAAATTAAACGCGCTATTGTCCACCGCCTAATATGATTGGCTCGTGTTTGTTCACCCCGATTGTGTATACACGGAAAAAATTCGCGGGTCAGTTGTACATGAGGGAGAAGCAGATGGTTGGTTTGCAGTACCGTTATCCCATTTATCGTGGTCCTTGCAACAGTGTTTGAAACACTGGGAGGTGACTTCCACAATGAGCGACTCACTGTTGGTAACTTCGGGAGGCAAAAGACGTGGAAGGAAACCGGGCTTGAACAGTACAGTTGCCCAAAGAAGTGCGGCGAATGCTCGCGAACGCTCTAGAATGCGGGTACTGTCTGGTGCATTTGTGGAGCTAAAAGGTGCCCTGCCTTGGGTACCAAAAGATACAAAGTTGTCAAAACTGGATACGCTCAAACTTGCAGCTGGTTATATAGCCTATCTTCGTCGAATTCTGGACACCGCATCTGATTCAGATGACAGTCCCCAAGAGGATGGGATGACTTGCTCCAATTCACCTGAAAAATCGTTGGGCTTGTTCAGTCTGACAACACAAACAGAACAATCCTTGAAAAGCTGTCTGGAAACAAGCCGACTACAACACTTTCGAACAGCACATGATCGATCGTCGAACGAATTGGAGTTTTATCCGGGAAGAGCGAGTTGTGAACTAGGCTCATCTTTGTGTCAGGAAATACGGCCATTCCTGGGTATTCCTTCGGACTGCATATACTCTGAAGACATCTTCAGCAACGAGAACAAGGCAAACAGAAACAAGGATATCCTTCCGGAATCTAAGTTTGGATCAACACCTCCACAAGACTACTGTTTGTCTACAGTTCACTCAAAGAACTGGCAAACCTACCATTGTAGTAACAAGGTGAGTAAAGCTGTATGACGCGTGAAACACTTGTTCATCAGTTACCACTCATTTTTGCTCTGCGCCACTGTTGCTCGAGGAGTGATCAGCAGATGTAAGGAGGCGAAAGAATGAAGCTGGAGAAGTTGGGTTCATGAGGGATGGTAGAGATATGTTTACTCGCACTGGTAGTCATATTTTACCCATCGACAGTCCCTTTACATTTATCAACTTATCATTGGATTCATCACGGGTACACCATGTAGATAGCCGTTATCGCATTGAGTTTGTAAATATACCCAGGTGATCTGAGACATTTTCGTGTTTTCAGGCTTTGCCATCGACACTAGTGGCATTAAGCCGTGCTGCCACCCATGTAGTTAGTACAGTTTTGTTGGACAGATTTGAGCGCGAAAGTTGCTTGCCCGAAATAGGCCTTAATTAGTTCATTGAGATTTCAATATACCTTTTTTAAATGAAAGCTATTCATCCACAGCTAACCATATCTGTGGTGGGTTGACAAAATATTATGATTGAAAACAACCGTGGGTTATGACTTTCGTTCCAAAGGTTGTAGCATGACTTTGGTTTCAGAAAGAAACCCGAATTCCGTATTCAGCACCATTAGAGAGCAATTTTCCAGTGTGTTCACCATGATTTTTTCAGTTATGCGCAACGAAACACGAGTTTACCAACAAAGGAGTCCCGGATTTTTCTTCGGCGTGATACTCACCCACTAAGCCACGGTTTATTACATGAGATAATATATAAAGCAATATGTATATAAGATTATACAGTTATTACCATATACACATCACCTCAGGGGAAAGATTTTAGATTTCTTATACTGAGGGTGCCCCATCCTTGAAGGGATCTCACATTAGGAGTAGTCTAATTATGTTGAGGTCTTTGTTGACAGGTATGCATATACAGTGCTACAGTATTTTGTAAACTGGTTTAACTGGTCCACTTTCCATGTTTTCGCATTGCACATGCACTAAGTAGCGATTGCGCCATGTTAGGGGATCTGAGGAGGCAAGTAGGAGAAAATCTGAGAACCAGCTCCATGACATAACCACAAATGTGCCTTATGTCACCTGCCTGAAGTTTAGCGGTCAGAGTAGCTGTCTGCATATAACTGTCTGCATAGCAGAGCAATCACGACATACAAATGATTAAATATACCGTTGACTTGAGCTTGGTTCGAAAGCACTTAAAGTACACGGATCATGCCTGTAATAACTTACAGTGGATGTACGAGGCAGGAAGACCAGGACAGAGAGCAATCATAAAAATCCCATGCACCGCCACAGTTATTTTTGACAGTGAATTGTTAGACTGTTGGTTTCAGAGTCAATGTTGATTAACTATAAGCTAGCAAAAAATCCATACATTTCCCATTAAATGGTATCTGAGTATGAGTCTCCGGTAGGCGAAATAGTTTTCGCTGTGATTCATCGATCGAGTATACTTTGAAGAGGAAATATTCTAAAGCACATGGAGGGGGTGACCTGATTCCACCTTTCCTGCATCACAGAAAACCTATACTCTTTCATCGTCGAGAGCGAATAGTTTTACAAAGCTACTGATTTGTCCACAGTGGATGGTGCCCACCGATTGTTTACCAAACATTTCCGATACCAGTCACGCAGTTCTAGGTGTTTTGACCGTGTCCTACAAAGTTGAGCAAAGTGGGGCGACGGTTAGGATGAGGTATTCGTCCTTTTCTGTTGAGACAGTGAAATGGCAGGCCATCTCCTTTTGCCACGTTGGGGCTTCTTGGTATTTTTTATGTGTCAATAGAAATTAAAAAGTGGCTCGTTGTGAATCTCGGATGGTCGAGAGAGCGTTTAAAATCTGACCTGAAACTCAAACCGTTACAAACTCTTCACGACAAGTAGATTCCGATCAAGACCTTTCAAGACGCCCCATCCCCTTGTCGATTTTTATTAGGAATTTTATTGAGACATGTTAGAATAGAATCGAAGACTGCTGAAAATTCTTCGACAGCCCACGACCGGTTTCACCCTTCTTGGGGCTCATCAGGTAGGCGCAGTCCCCGAGTTTCCGTCAACCTTATGTTCTACTTGAGACCAAATTGCACGAAATTAGCGAAATACACTCATTCGCAAACAAATTAGGTTTTGCGAGAGACTCACCTGGAACCCAGCGGCCTGGTGCAGCACATTCAGTTGCCTGGAAACATCACAAACGAGAGATTCAGCTGGGTTCCAGGTGAGTCTCTCGCAAAACCAAATTTGTTTGCAAATGAGTGTATTTCGCTAAAATCGAAGACTCTTTAAAATAAAGGTGTATAGATACATGTTTTCTGGTTGGACAATTTTGAGCATGCGTTGTATGTAGCCTGTGTCTTGTGCACATGTTTGTTCCAGTTAGTCTCAGGTGCAATGTGTAGGTCTGATATGGTTGTTTCTCATGCATTTTTGCTGCTTCTCTACCTTTACTACACAACCGCGAGAATAGCTAGAAATTATGACTTGGCACGACACAATCGTCAATAGTCTGCCACTTAAACCACAACTGTGAAATTAAGGATCACTTAAACCCCGTTGTCATGACTTGTTCGCCGGCCTTGCTAAGTGGTTTGCACGCGTTTCGATGAGGCACTGAGGAGAAATCACATTAACGTAGCCGAGTTCAGTCCAAGGACGAGCACGAAGTTTGTTGCAGGGTTTCAGTTCTGTTCACATTTCATCCTGCGTTTCATATTCGACAAACGTTACAAGTTCGGTAGGGTAACACAGTAACCTTCCTGAAATCCGGGTACTGTCGATATTGGACTTCAGAGGGATATCCGCTCTCGGGAGAAGAATATTAATACCCAAGCTTAGTGAGCTGACTCCATCAGTAGATAAGTGATAAGTTACCATGCCTTAGGGCCTTATTGTGGTCTCGCCTGGTCTGCTGAAACGTGCGCTGCGGAATTTCCATCCCAAACTGGAGTTCTGCCAAAACACTACTGACTTTGACTAAAAGCCCTTCCGCTGTCTTTTCTTCATCCTAATCCTGAACAGTTAGGCTGGCAAACTGATCCTTATGAGGATTCAGGGTCCTCACGCAGAAAGTTATATATGTTATATATATGTACGCTATATATATATATATATATAATATGCATACATCCTCAGGTGGAACCCTGTTGCACCAGTTGTGCTGTTTGTACGACTTATCGCGACAATTACCAAGACACTGCAGCACTTAGATTGATGTGATATATGCTTATTCGCCATATGGTACACCTGAAGAAAACTTGCGTTGAAACCCCTGTCGAATATTCGTAACCAGCTACATTTGATAATAAAAAAACCTTTCTAAGTGAGAATAAATCAAACTGTTGTTCAACCGCTCGTGGTCGACCGGTTAAGTTTTATAACCACTAGCCGTGAGGTCGAGGGTTCGGGACTCTCCGGGGTTTTGTGAGATGAGCACTGCTGATGATTCCCAATAAGGATGAAACAGCCGCACGTCTCATCTTTTCAGCATAGATTGGCCTCACTGACAGGATGGTATCTCAGTTGAAAATGATCTAATCCTACACTACAGTTGAACTACTACAATATTTTAGTCTTGCCACCTTGAGCACGGGCATGTCTTACGTTGTCTAATAATAACTTTCAGGTTGGCTTCAGCCGATCAGTTGAATTATCAGAAAGAGCTACAGTACGCAATTACTCGCATTCACATACCAAATAGGTTTTCACGGAGACCTGTCTGAATCCCACATGAAAATATACTGCGATATCTTGAATATTGTACTAGCTAAAATACGACGGGGTCTGATGCAGCACATTCAGCTGCAGAACAGCATAAACGAGAGATCCATCTCGGTTTCAGGTGAGTCACCCGTGAAAAACAAACTGGGACGCAAATGGGTGCATTTGTCAAACTTCGCGCAATTTGGGTTCAAGCAGAACATAAGGTTGACAGAAACTAGGGAACTGTGCCCGCCTGATGACCCTTAAGAAGGGCGAAACCGGTCGTGGGCTGTCGGAGAGTTTTCAGCAACTTTATGAGTAGTTTCCATCATGCAAACTGCAGTAGGCGCCCGTTGGAGAGGAGATCCACGGGATCGACCGAAATTGTTATTTCTAAAGGGGAGTTCTCCGTAAAGAAGTTTCAACCACTTCGAGCTTGTGTGGGTGTGAAACAATCCTTATTATACCCAAGTTTCTTCATCGGGACGATGTGTCTATTTCTAAAATTTATCAAACTTTTTTCATATGGGACTAATTCGCCAAGGCAAATTAAGTGGAATCATGTGCATACATTGAATAACTGACCCTTGCCGCGAAGGCAAACTCCGGCGAGTCACTCCATTCCACCTTTACTGCCGATTTGTTCAGACCCATCACCTTCAGTTGCAACATCACCTGGTGAATGTGTGTGAACGTACAAGTTGCTACACTTCAGAGGTTTCACCACATCGTAATTGGGAGGCCAAAAGACCTTTCCTGTTTGATAATCCACTAATCGGTCACATCGTTCGCAGTCCGTATCAGTTACTCAGATATCGCAGCTTCTGTGGGTGAACAGGGTTCATTCAATATTGGCAACCACACGACTCGGAATCGAGGCTTAAAGGTGTTATCAACAGGTCCTAAGCGAAAATCAGCGTCAGTCCTCACTACATTGACACAGTCAGGTACAACCAGGTCAGAGTTGGCCGTCCTATTTTGCTGAGTGAAACCGTTCGGAGGCTCTGTATTTGTTAGATTTATCTAGTTAGTTGAACAATGTCGTCCACCTGGACGATATTGGTCAAGTTGTTATTGTGGGGAAATGCGGGAATTTCCAATAGGGATTTCGTCCTTTAGGTATAGCACTGTAAACCGAAAAACTGAGATGCAGTTTACGGCTGTTTGATCCTTATTAATCATACTGTTGATCAACCTCCAGCGGTCGAACGGTTTAGTACTAGCCGACAGATTGTGAGTCTGGATCTCCCTTGAGGTTTTTGAGATGTACATTGTTGATGATTCTCAGTAAGGACGAAACATTTGTCAGCCTTTTAACTTAGACTGTTTTCACTTGCAGGACGAAATCAAGACCGAAAATTCCCAAATCTACTCACACTACCGACGCTCTATAAGTAGCTCAGAAGGAAGAATAATGCAACAACAATAAACAATGATCACTAGTGTGACTAACTTGTAAATAAACAATATACTGGTCATGCTTGGCTGACAAAAACGGTGCGTAGTAGGTACCATTGACACTATATTTTTTTTACCAGAGTGCTCTCACTGAAGAGGAACCAGTGATAAAACACTAGGACAGAAGGAAGGCATCATCTTTTAGAAAGCACTGTCTACGGGGGCACTCTATCCATGTTCTGTACGCATCTCATGAGCATAAATGTTGACCCTGGTGTTAGAAGAGAGATTAGGAGCCAGGCCGTTTGGACACGTGACGTAGGAGAGGAGAGTCAGTTAACACCATGCCGAATCGTCTGTGAAGAGAACGAAAGAAGCCTTTTGGTGACCTACTGCCTGTTAAGGTGTGCACCTTTTTATCATTGGACAGAAAAAAATCGTTACACTCTGAAAAATGCCATTCAGATATGCACGAAAAAGGGATAACTAGGCAATCAAACAATTCCCCATTAGAAAGAGGGCTAACGGGATCAGCCCGGTTTTTTTTCGGTCGCGCACTGATTGTACATAAACATCAGTGTGTCTAGAACGCTCTTCTTCATCAGTTTTTTAGAAATACATTCAGTGTCACTGACTTCCTGTGAGATCTTTACTCAGTTTTACTATTTACGCTTGACTTCTCAAAACTTCTGATAATTGAGTGGCAGACTTCCACACTCATTAACTCATATCGTCACTTACTCCTAGCTGACAAAGCGTTCTCTCACTGGTACTAGTCTTTTCATCTAATCGACCTCAAAACCTGCCTGAATGCCTCATCCCACGAAGACAATAACTGCCTAAGTGTACATACTTTGGCCTCTCAAACGGTAGGTGGAAACTGATGAGAAAACAAAGTCTATCTGATCTATCCTCTGATATCAGCCGTTCAAAGCCCACTATGAACTACTGCGTCGACGGTTTGGCAACATGTACATATGAACAGAACTCAGCAAAACCATGTACGCTTGAAGTTGCTCTGTAAATCAATGCTCAGTTTGCCACATCGATTACACCGCTTTTTTATGGGCGCAGATGGTTGGCAGTGCTGATGTTCTCTTTACTTGGCGTTTTTTGTACGGTGAGACCTGTGATCTGACGCGACTGCTGTCTATTCACCCGGCTGAACAGGATGGCCGCTTCGATTTTCGTAAATCGCCTATGCAGGTCAGGTACAGAGGATAACAAACCGCCGTTCGTGCCATTTGCACGGGGCAACTTACCGTCACTCCCTCTCACATGTGGAATGGTTTCTACGTGGAAGAGGGGGCATTGTACTCATTCGGTAAACTTTATACTAAGCGAAATCTAAATTCAGACTACTGCGAAAATGCACTTTCACTTAGAGGAATTTACTACAGATCGATTAGAAATTGTACAAGAAAGTTATAGATTTATTTTTTAGCATCCTATGACACATGCAACCTCGGAACTGAGTGCGATCTTTGACAAGAACATCGCGAAACTTTGAGACAACTGACTACTTTCCATTCATAGTTTGTGCCATGCAGCACGAAGATAATTCGATGTCCCATTCTTGAGTGCTGAAAAATGATTATAGGTCGGTGTGGTTAACTTTGTTCGGCTCAGGTAAACGACAAAATCGCGCTCAGTTTACTTCACCTCATTCGGGGGGCTGAAAATAGCCTGCAACATCAGGCATATATTTGGCAATTTCAACACTTGACTCTGGAAATGCACCAATTGGTGGTTCCATCCTAAAAAGTTCGTTTTCCGCGAAAATCCCGCTACCTGGAAGATGCAGGTTCCCGCTGTTGACGCTCCACACGGGGATTGTAGTGTATCGAAAGCAGGCAGGTGTCAGCATTCAGATGCGATTGACTACCTGTTCCGGGAAAATCTACCTGTAGCTTTTATATCATACACCAACCAATAAAAATGAATTAATTCCATGTTTGTGTTTCCTCCAATTTCAGGACAACAAGTCCTTTACTATTTCTGCATCGGAAAGTCCCGATTATTCGGGTGACAGACCTGAACATGGGGTTTCCCATTTTCGCCCACTCATGCGAGAACACATTACCTCTTCTTACGGCTCAGAAGCAGCTGTGCTCAACACAGAACTTTCCCGTCTCCTTTCACCAACAATCAAGACACTTTGGGGTACAAACCGTCTAGATGACATATGTCCTGACGTCTCTCATCTTTCTCAAATGAAGTATACGACAGATTTTTTGAATTCCTCTCAGTCGGTTTATCCGATACGTGATATCAATGCGGACAGATTGTTCACAGCTGTGGGAGCTAAGTATCCGGAAGCCTACTTCACGAAAGTTTGACCCCAGCAACACAGGAGCAGACAGACGTTTTTTCCACCTAAACAGAGGACACAGCTAAAGAACAGATGCCGCAGTTATCAAAATCCATGGATCATCCTTCAACTGTACATAATGAACCATCGGAAAAAATCATTCCTCCCCACTACTTGTTCTAAGTTTCTTTTGAGCACAATAGCAGTGGCATATCAGCCTCTTTACCCTTTAACAGCAAAGTCTGAGCTGCACTAAATTTAATGTAATAGATTTCAAAGTTAAGCACTTTGCCGGAAAACTCGGGACGTTGTGCGGCAGACCCTGCCCGAAACCGGTCCGCTATGTTGTTGAACTTAGAAATTGTCCTTGATGGTTAGGAGATTCACATTAGTTCAAATTCCAACGAAAATCCTGTTGATAGAATTCCATCTTAGTGATATTCCTCTGCTCATTGGATAGTGAAACGCAGCATCAGGCCTCCCTTGTTAGAAGAGAAAACCTAATCCAACACAAGATGTAGGAGATGCACACCACTTACAATTACTGAAGCGATGGGCAGGCTGCAGGTTGCCTTCAGATCATAATACTCTACAGGAGGTCATTTTTACCAATCACTCATTTGTGTGGTGAAGGTTCCTAAACGTTTAACCTCCTGTCTATACTCCAACCCCTTCAAAATTTCTTCGGATGCGTGCCACTATTGCTTAGAAAATGAAGCAGCAACACAGTGATCATCGGCTTTTAAGCGACACTTAGCCCGCGGGATGAGTGCTTTGGAGTGCCCCCTTGAACACAGTTATGCTGTTTGGTCAGGATCATGTGTGACATGTTGTTAAACAAATTAAAATGACTATTCAATGTGAAATCAAAAACAGTGTCTTAGTTAAGCTCAATATACACGGTAACTGAGTGATAGTTCAACAGAAAGCTAGTTTATGACGTCTGTCCACTTTACTGCATCTTTAGTAGGAGTTCACAAGGCAATTGAGCGGAGTATGAAGAGTGATGCATCAAGGTAAGGAACAAATCAAAAGGATTGAAAAGTTCTGATCAGCAGCGGACTTAAGAGGCTATCACAGCGCGCGCAGAAGCCAAACAGTCAGGATAAAAAGAAAATATCGGAAAACCTTTGGCAGCCTTATGCACACTGTACTTAAAATCGTGTCCTCCATTATGCGAAAAAGAACTAATTCGAAAGGTTTACTCAACAAGCTAACATAAACCTTCGTGGATAACAAGCATGTGTCAGTTTTTGTGAGTCCGACTTCAGCGCAGCTATCAAGGCTACTCAAAAGTAACGTATTGCTAATTGAGTTTACTCCTGTTCGAATGTGGTGAGCACGGTGATCACCAGAACTTTGGCATTCGTATGATCATTGCTACCTCAAACAACAGACGTCTGAGTCACAAGTGGACCCGATGTATGGGGGCACAATTAGAGTTGTGGTGATACAAAATGAAAACTCCAGACAAAAACCGCCATATGACTCGTGTTTGGAGACAATTACCCTCCAGAGGAAATTTGTTGAACATTCACAAGGTAAACAATTTGGGCTTGGAGCGAAAAACAAGATGAACGGGAAGATACAAGTGCAAATGAACACAGGTTTCGCGAGAACTGATAAATCTGAGGTCAAAGATGAATGGTAAGGTATGAAGTTTCATTCGATGCGGAAGTCACTGATCATTGTTGGGCTGTGCAGACCATTAGTGTGAATTATGGCGGAAAATGAGACACGTAACTTTTCTTAAAGCAACCGAACGCTAGGGTAAAACTGACCAAGAACAGTGGGGTTTGATTCCTTATGATTAACAGGTCCACTGAATCGGCTATCAGCACTGACCAAATAGCTCATGCACGGATAGTCCGTTTTGCGATTCCTATCATACGCTTTTACACCACAAATCCTATAGCTGGTGCGCAGTTCGGGATCCGCCAGCCATGGAATGAAGTCATCAGTTTTAACAGATTCCATCCATTCATTCAGTTACAGTTGAAAGCCGGTTTTGAAAAGCTTTCTTATGCCTCAATCTCCTGACCACTCACAGGTGCACCGCTCTCCAGAGAATAGTCAAAATCAGTTGCACCGTTCTATGCTAGCATACCTTACGGTCCACCACAATCTTCAATGATGTGACGACTTGAGTACTTCATCCCTACAGAAGATGAGGATTTCACTAACGAACGGCGTAACCCCAGCTCGGATTTTACTGATGGGATTCGCTATGGAGAGCAGGGTTCTTCAAACTTCTTTCACCTACTCCACTTTCTGAAATTTTACCAACCAGAACTCGCCTAACGTTCCCTCATCAATGCAAACCATTTCACACCAGAAAGCACCAACAGTGTTAGAAAAGAGCTCCAAGCCTCATAAACGATACGAATTCTGAAAACTAGGAACAGGATAGCAGCATACTTTTGCTACAATTCAGTTGGTCTTACAGGTAATTTTCCGGAATACTCTTAGTCGGTGCGCAACGTTCTGTAGAAATAATGAGATTGATGTCCCTCTACCACACTTTTGATTGTTAGTTTCAAATGGGTTAGAGCCAAATGAAGATCCCCATTGTCAGTTATGGCCGAACGGTTTCTCTGGTTTGTCAGTATAGTAAACGCTGTGCCGAACCTAGATCCTAATTATCAGGTTAATGAAATGGCAACGTTGAGAGCTGCACTGCATTCTGGCACAAGTTCTGGAGCCTTGTCATAGGTGTCCTTATCCTTCCTCATTGAAATATATGACTGAGCAGTTCAGGCAGCGCTTCTCAAGGATGTCCGCACCGGTGCTGAGAGAAGAAAACAGATTCACCACTACTCTGGACGAGAGTACACACCATGGAATAGTGTGCACATATCGTACTTCAAAAATTCCACGGGCCCTTTGATATTTTCGATGTCTTCCGGGAGTAGTCCTCTGAACTGGCGAGATCGGTGGCACTACTATGTAATCGTGTTTTGCCGAAGTAGTTCGGTTAGCCGACTAAGGCGGTGGGGACTTGCGTGCACTCGATCAGAGTTACCGGTTTATTTTGGACAAGTAATCTTATTCCTTAAGTTTTGGGAAGATGTCATATATGCAGGTGTCCCCTCTCAATTTCTTCAAAAAGTAACAGAAACCAGGGTATTTTTTCTAAAATAGCTGTAGAACCCTGTAGAGTTGTGTGAAGTGAGAACGATAAGTGTCGTTGAAGAGCTAATCTAGTTCAGTCTGCGGTGAAAGGGCGAAGTGCTGCGTATCATTTCTTTCACAGAATCGACGATAGATTGAGCCATTTTAAATACTGAATTCTATTGAATTCCTAGCTGTGATAGCGGCCTGCCTCAGCCTCGGGCCCACGTGTTTCGTGGCGAGCCACCCACCGGATAGCCAAAACACATGGGGTTTCACTTTCCGGACTGAAGACGAGGTCCTGAAAACGATCCACTATAGAAAAGGGCTCTGTTCTTCGCACGGTTAATGTGTTCTGAAATAATTCACTTTTGTTTAAAGAACGCTTTAGGGGCACTGAACCTGTCTCCGTGACAGGGATCGGTTTCCGGGTGGATAGCCTTCACTAAAATAACGAACCTATGTCAGGTGTAAGACAGAATCATATAGACAAGTCCACTGGTCAAACTGAGAGACGCAAGCTAAAAAACTATGCGACCGACCATTTCATCAATGTGCCTTTAGAGGGAGGTGTTGCCCAGAGATAACAAACAAAATTTTCGCTGGGTTAGGCGCAACACCGAAGGAGTTGAATTATGAGCATTTCGCTTATGTAGCGCGCCTATCAAGTTTTGACGATGGGTTCATAAATTCGACAGGAGGCAACAGGACTACGCTTCAACAATTTAGGGGTGACGCAACGGTTGCTGACATCACTATTCAGAAGAGTGGAGTGGATTGTCTATTGATAAGGATACATGGAATAAATATGAGAATGAAGGCTTTATTACTCAACTTGGAAAGTAGTTCGTGCCCAGAAGATATATGAGAAAGCGCTTGTTATCAGGATTCCGCGGAATCAAATCCTCAGTAATCCAGTGAATACGGGCGACATTGACTTTGGTTTACAGAGCCTATTAAAGACGTGGTAATATGGACAGCAGTGTGTTATGACCACCATGGGTATGCAAAACACCGTTGGATGAGTACTTGCTTGGCAATGTATTGGTAGCTCGAGTGCGTTTATTGGTAGTTGATCAGTTAACTGTCGATCTGCTCCCTGACTTGCAGATGTTTCGTCACTATCCGAGAAGACATATTCAGTGCACGGTGATGTCTCCTCGAATGGTGATGAAATGTTTGTAAATCAACCGCCAAGCTCGGCGAACAGATCAACAGCCACCTGATTAACTACCTACGGAAAACCGTACACGGATTAGAACGTTCAAACATGGCTAAATGGGTGCGGACAACCACTGGTCAACTGGAATGTTGACGGTGAAGGTAAACCAAGCAGTGATGTGAGGCAATCAACAGTACAAAGTCTGCGGTCATGAGGCTTTGACTGATTAATGTTTGTCCCTACTGTCCTGTTACAGAGGTCAGGACAGAATATAGGGATGGCCAGCTCACAGAGGACAGGCTCACGTCCATCAGCATAAGAGTAACTAGGAAGATAAAGTGGCATGAAACCTACCGATCCTGGATTGTTTAGTGAAGCAGGCAGATGCGGTCTAGTGGTCATCATTGTTTTTTCCGCCTTGGTACAAAAACAAAGTGGTGTCTGATTTTCACAGGAATGTCGAATAGGTTGTTCCTAATAAAACCTGCTTGTGTGCATAGGAGGGCTTGCATGCCCATGTCACCATTTCAAGCAACAGTTCAAAAACTGTCTAGTTTGTGGACCGAGGATTTTTTGGCCCGTTTAGGCCGTTGCGTACTCTATCGGGAATGTATTGTTAGGCTACGGAAAGCTGCAAAAGCCAGCCACCAGAATACAGCCCCTTAAATTTCCACATCCTTGCATGGTTTGATTCGCTGGCTTGGCTGATAAACTAACCGGTTCAATAACTTGCGAGTAGCCACAGTCTTTGCTTAAATATCCCCCATATCATTATTGTTCTAAAAGTCATCGTAATGTGGGACCATAGAAATGTGTGCGTCGAGTGGGTTTGGAGTCTGTGGGAGCGATTATAGAAACTGGCCCAAGTGTTTGAAGTGACGATTAGCACAATAAAAATCATGTTACAGAGCCTGACAACTTGTTCTGTACAGTCAGATGTAGGTCTTGGAGATTTACCGTTTCCTGTCTCGTCGCTAACACACTGACTAACCAACACGGAACACTGCGGATATCCTGATCTGTATCCTAATCAGCAAGTAGAACAGCCTTCTTCGCAGACGTACTCGAAGGGACTACCCCGATCATTTCTTGAAAGAACAAGCTACTAAAAAGGTCGCTGAAAACCCCTTCACAACTAGTTTAATTCTTCAAGTGTTTGCGGAATTTCGTCAACTCTGCGATACTTCAAAATTCCAATGGAAAAGCAACTAGAATGAATTCCAGAAGCTATATTTCAATTTTTGTTTATCAGAAGACTAAAAAATGTATAATTTCTCACTCGTTCGTTGGCGAAAGCGTTTCGCTCGCATGAAAATTAAACTTGTCGCGCGGTAGAGTTCGAACTTTCGTCTAGCCGAAGTGCATGTCTGTAAGAATACAAGGGGCACATTAAAACTAGCCCCTCAGGTTTAACTATACCCGAATCATGAAACAGTGAAAAGCTTAAACTATTAGCCACTAGATCGAGGGTTCGAATCTCTGGACATTTGTGTGATGAACAGTGCTGATGATCCCCAGCAAGGATGAAGCAGATATACAGTGAACAGACAGACTTCAATTACAAGAGAAAATCTCGAATGAAAGATAAACAAGCTTGAAAGTACATGGGATTTGAGATCTATCTCTTTATACACCAATTATACTTATGAAAACGTGTTAAGCACTGAAACAGAACACGTGCACGGAGCTCTGAAGTGTGTATAAATCAAACGTATTTACAAGCGGACAGGGCTTCAGTGGTTTCATCTAACAACCGTTCGGGGAACTTTTCGATCAGAACAGACTGCACAGGATCCGGTTTATCAACTGGTACCTCAGAATATTTAGGAGTTTTTTCTTTCTGCAAGCTGAACTGAGCTGTATCTCGGAATACGGGAAGGTGCTCATTTAATAGCTGCAAACTCTTCTCAACCATGGCCTTCTCCTTTTTCCGGAAATTCTTCGATTTGTGTTTCGGATGAGCACTTTTAGAACGTTTCTTAGAACGAGACATTAGATTACTTCTTCACTAGGGTGTAACCTGGAAAAAAGGAAATGAAAATGTCAGCAGCTCGTACAAACGAGTGTTTAAATAATCAGACAAAATAATGGTAAACACATGCATGCCGCTTTGGAAACGAAGCTGCCAGCTACCGTTACCAAAGAACAACTTTAAAGGCATTCACCTAGGCGAACAGCAGCAGACCGTGCGTTATACTGAGTTACAACTGGCCTTAAGCGGATAGATTGATACGTCTCCAATCCAAGAACCGTACGTCAGCGCATCACGGAACGGTTGTAGGACGCATTGGTATTCATTATCACGGACAGGTGAAAAGAAAGATCGTAAAAGGGCATATGCATCTAAATAAATGGGTTATTAACAGGGTGGAACCGTGAAGGAAGCACGTCGTGTTGAAGTAGGAGGCATTCCAAACGAATACCCAATACAAGCCCAAAACAACAAACTGTACCCGGACATTCTGGATAAGAGGAGACAACACTGCCATATTTTGTAAGATTTGTGATCACATAGAGGCTGGACAGGTGACGCACAACCACAATGCATAGCTTGATGCTAACAGCTCTCATTTCGTGTTGCCAACTCACCGCCTGTCTCCTCCATGAACTTTTCGAAGACAAAGGTTACGAATGGAAAACGGTTATTTACTCGGTTGGATAAGTGCAACACATATTACAACCATCTTCGATATCAATGCCTGCACATCCTACAGGGGTTGTATGGCAGCAAAGCATCAATGATGAACACCGATGTTATGCTGCCGATGATGACCATCTTATTCAGCAAGCTCTATCTGCTGCTGTGATAAGTACAACTCATTACCAGATGCTCAAGCAGGGATCGGGCAAGCAAGGTTCAGATCTGCTATGTGATGAGGTGATAAAATGTCTGAAAAAGTTTGAGGTCCCAGAATTAGCGTCCTAGTCTCACAGTTATGAAGTAGGAGTACTTTCACAGTTGCATTGCACCAATGAAATCCGATTCTGCCGACAAACATCAGACACTTCGGCAAATACTTACTGAACGCTGATAATACGTGTACTGACTTTATTTTTAAGATCACGGTTTAAGCAGTTGTCAAAATAAGGTAGGCGGTCAACAAATCAAAGCTAGCAGTTCTGAAGCTCCAAATGAATGCTAGGAGTCTGGACTTCCTGCGGTAAGAGTGTGCACTTTAAAAGCGGAAAAAGCGTGCCTGAATATCAGGAAGGTCAGATTCCTGAAAGCAACCACTGAATGCCCGAAATCTACTGAGACCCTCAACTCCACTAGATGCTGACCAGACAGACAACGCCCCCTCAATATGCAGCGCGTCACAGCCTTGTATCAAAGCCAGACAGCGTGAGTCAGCGCTGGATCAAGGTCAGAGAGTGTCCCTCCAATAAAATAGCCTGAGGCCGTTGTACTTTCGCACTCGCTTGTTCGCAATAAAGCTGTTGTGTTCCTTATCGGCGAGTCTTTTTCCGGCACTAGGCCCTGCAGTCCGATATAACACTGAACAAAGGGCCACTCCAGATATTCCATTCAGATGAATGACCATGAAACAATAAAATGGTTTTCGTCCCAGTTCGGTAACTAGATTCATGGCCCCTTGGATTGTGCGCTCCATGATGATTTTGACCACAAAATTAAACAAAAAGGAGAAGGGTAGAATGAGAATAGTAACGCCAAAACGCAAGAAGTGTTTACAAATTGCAGACCACTCGCCTACAACTTCGTACATGTCGGATCGAAAATCTATCCACCGAGTGATCAGCTAGTTTGAAGTCAGGATAAAAGGTGATTCTCTGTGGACGGTACGTATAGAATTGTCAAACATTTGACGTAGTGTGGGTACGTGATGTTTCATCCCCTGATTGGTCTAAAGCCTAGTTTATCCCATCGAGCTTGCGCCTCACGTACTGAGGTTCAGCATCGCAGTATGATTATAGCCAGTGGCCGTGTCACATGTATATCCCTAAAGTGAGGGCAGTTGCTGCTTTTATGAAGGAGTTCCTTAGAGAACCGTTTTGTTCTCTAATTAGTTTAAGCCAACCGGTCAGGGTAAGACAAAACACCAATCATCGTTTGTAACACGGGTAAAGTAGCTTTGCAGCTCGATGGAGTTTTAAGACATTCTAGTACTGCAGAAATTAAAAAGCGGCCTAAGTCTACGGACGATAGCTCGATTTAAGCAGGTAAGATGGAGGATACGGATGAAGAGGTACCTGACCAACTAAGCTGCGAGTGGAAAATTTAAGCCTTGGAACTGTGACGCCAATTCTTATTGTGCGACTCATTTCAAGAGTTATTTGGTTACGGAGTGAAACAGTTTCAACACATTCCAAACTGCCGCAGTGTCCTCCATTTCCAGAGCCCTCTGATTCAAGCAAGTTTCCCTATCCATATGCAGGTGAGGTGATGTATAACACGTCCTGGATGGATTATGCTCGGTGTCCGAAGGGATACATGGTAATGCATCAATAGGGACCTACTAGCTGACATCCAATGCTTATAGGATATGTACTTGAAAACCCGGTATTGAAATCTCTGCCTTATGGTGGGGAATACCATCCTGTCTTCTCCTGACGATTCGTTTTTTAGGATTTTGTGGTAAGTGGTTTACTGACTGACTGGCCGATAATGCGCACGTGTCGGTCTATTCTAGTCACCTGAACCGCATAAACAACCTTCCGTTACTTCCGAGTTTGACTTTCGTGCTAGCGCATACCAAGCGGACCTGGTATAGACCGCATGTAACCCAACACGTCTTCACAGGTCTCTGTCCTGCTAATATGAGTGTCGCAGGTCTAACGAACCGAAATAAGCAATATATTCACCGACATACTACAGAAACATGTTATAGTTGGTTTCTTGGACCACCGCATTGACCGTTGAATTGCTTCTTTGCAGTAAATGGGACTAATAATGATTCCCATGAGATGAACCCTGTTTTGGGCATCTGTCTTTCCACGATCGGCGAGCCGATACGCAGCATAGTCACACTATATCGAATAAACAGTAGTCTAACGAACGTGTATCCAGATATCATAACCAAAAACCCAGGCTATTGTACAGCAATTTCATTTTCTTCCGGCCGTGCAAAATGAAAGCGATTCCCTGAGATAAGAAGTGGCTCCACTGCTAGGAATAACGGAACACCGTGAGTCAGGGAAAGTGGTTCTGGATAGCCCGATTGTTGGAGTAATAATTGTTCGATTATAGCACCGCGTTCGACAGGCTGATGATGTTCAGAACTGGCTGCAACATTGCGACAACCGTAGAAGCTGTATGCTGAAATAAACGGCAGTTTATTTTGGGAAGAGAACTTGACCGAACCTCCTTAGATGTCACCGGAAGAGATTTGTCGGTTCTTACCTCTAACCTGGTGGTTATATTCCATGAAATCAAGAACATCCTGTGGCGACAAAAGGTTTTCGAGTGAGAAGGCTCTTCACTACTTTACTTGACGCAACTGAGCTCATTTATTTGCAACAAGGTGGGATCATCAAATCTATCAATCAATCAATTCAACAGCTATAAACCGTGTACCATAGGCACATTGGTTCCAGCTGCTACAGTTTCGATCACCGGAAAACGGGAATGTGGAACGTACAACCAAGCCTTGGAGGCGAAGGCACGTTCAGTTTGTTCGGAAATTGGGTAGCTTCCACTCAGCACAGGGCTGGGCAAAAAGAGCTCTGCGAGGCAGACGGTCTTCTGGCATGCGGAGTACATGTCCCAACTAGCGCAGCCTATGAAGCATGAGTAATTCATCCGTCGCGGGAGAGTTCCTTCTTCCTAAGACCATCTGGCGTACCCCAGCATTACTAATCCGATGATCCCACCTGACCAATGCTTCGCAGACACCGATGATCAAACACTGACATCTTCCGTATGTCCTCTGTGCGTAGAGACACACGAGACAAACCTATAGAATTTTCGTAACGGGCCAAAGCACTTTACCAATACTTAGGCCCAACACTGCGGTTTGTATGTTGAACTTAAAGACGGCAGCTAACGCGAATACACTAACAAAACCTCCGCCTTAACAATATGGAGGTAATTACGCATCAAAAGGTGCCAGTACGTACTTATCGAGTTAAAGGTGGCACATGAACTTACCACAGAGATCCAACTTATGGCGAAAGTCAACAGTCAGGAGAATATTTATGTGGAATATGGGGGGTCTACTCTGATCCAGCTACGTTCCAGGGAAGGGTCGGTTATTAGTACTGGAAGTCTAAAAAACATTGACTACCAGAACGACCACGAATGGACCTGAAGAGGTTCTGAAAGATATACTAGATTGATTGAAAGAGCGTGGGATGTGTCTCCAAAGTGACCTTGGAGTTCACTCGGATTACTTGAGTATCCGAATCGGGGTAGAAGGCCTGTCACCCGTAGGAGATGAACACCTAGGAAAATGAGGCTAATCGTAATAATTATAATCGTTCATCTGTAACACCCTTTCGGTGCCTATCTGCCACGCCATCCGAATGAAGCACGAGGGCTGAGACACTGTCAGATTGCCCAAGGCTAGACAGGAGTAGTCGAGATGCTGAGACTGGGTTTGAACCACGGACCTTCCGGTCAGTAAGTTCGGGTCTTAACCACTGAGCTAACTCAAGCTTTGAAAATGAGGCTCACAACCCGTGAATCAACACTAGCGCAAACCATTTTTGGGTACTTTCGTCGTGAAGGTGATGAACCTCATCACGGTGCGACGGTTTGTGTACCTCACCGAACAAATGAGCTTTAGTGGAGGATGCCCATGCAGAACGCAGAGTCCACTGGGTTGGTAAATGCACAGAGGCATGACCAACACAGTCTTCTGGCCATCCGGACTGGAGGTTGGAAAAAGTGTTATAATCTGTCCTTAATACGTTGAACTCCTGTGATCACCGCTGCTTTCAGGTCAGGTTTTTGAGCTCAGGACTTCGGTTATTTTCTTTCTAGGGTTGGGAGCCTTGTCTAGGCTTGGGCAACCTGGCAGTATCTTAGCCCTCGTGCTTCCTTCTGGTGGCATGTGAGTTGGGCACCGAAAGGGCGCTGCAGCTGAACGATTTTTTTATTTAAGAGCCCTGTCCCAATCACGGCTTACATCATCATCATCAGCAGCGGCTGTAAGAACTGCCTGCTTGTCGCACAGTGATTATAGCTGCCACAGTTTTGTTCACCGATGGTTTGGGGAAGTGGGGTAGGTAGTTGCGCAATGGGGGTGGCAGCTGATATAATTGAAGCGTAGATACAGGGTTGTCAATGAATTTTTGAATGGGGGGAATGGGAAAGGAGCTATGCATTGAAGGCAATAGCTTGGATGCACGAGCGCCATTGAGGGCACGACTGGGCCATGTCTGACAATGTCTCCAAACATTGATGTGGCCCGTCTCGGGGTCCCCATCAAGGGGGGATAGCACCGGCCAACGCAGCTGAGTTTGCTGGTAATGGCTTTCATACTTCGCTGCGAAGTTATTGTTTGACCTCCCCTGGCTCGTTTCCACCCTTCGCATGGTCGTGCGAAAAGAACCCTTGGAGGAAGTCGGTCTACTGACATACGGAACACGTGGCCAAGCCAGTGCAATTTATGGAGTGTGATCAGTTCATCTGTCGTGGGTGGATTATATCTTCAGAAGACCACTCGACGTACTTCAGCACTACTGATCCGGTGTCCTCACCAGACTCGAACAATACTCCGAAGACATCGATGGTCAAACATTGAAAGTCTTCTGACGTCCTCAGCGCGCAGCAGCCAGGTTTCTGACCTGTATGACAATGCGGAGTGCACCGTAGCATTGTAAACTCGACCCTTGATGGATAAGCTGGTGTCACTCCTACGCCACAGGTGATGCAGGTCCTGTTAGGACGGTCAGGTCCTAACGAACAATTCTACCGTTTGTAATATTTCACTGAGATGTCATTTTGTGTCTGTTGTAGCCAACTGAGCCGCAGCGCTCTTTCTGCAATGGGTTCTTCTGCAATATAGCCGATCTTCATCTGGTGTCCTTTGTCTTCTTCCTTGAAGTTTTCCCACTCAAGTAACTAGACTACCAACGTGGTAGAAATAATTCCATCAAACTCCTAAATCACCCAGCTAGCACGCAGCCACAACACTGGCGACGGGTTTCCCACGACGTCAATTTCAGCTGATCAAATTCAGGTGATTTTGGAACACCAGCAAAAGCAGTTTGAGCACGCGCAACTGCAGCAACAAAAGCAACTTGAGGACACGCAGCTGAAACTCATAGAGGCGCTGACCAAAAATCTGAGCATTCAGACTCCAGAAGGCAGCAAATGTCAACCATCAATTTCATCTGCAGACTCTATTGCTAATTCTATCACCGAATTTACTTTTGACGAGGATGTAGATCGAACTTTCGACTCTTGGTTCAGAAGGTACCAAGAGATATTTAAAGCTGATTTCGCCAAGCAAGATGAATCACGGAAGGTACGGCTGTTACTTAGGAAACTTGGCACACGTGAACATAACCGTTACACGAATTACATACTTCCTAAACAGCCCAATGAGCTCAGCTTCGACAGCACTGTCCAGACCCTTACGAAAATCTTTGGCGACAACACGTCCTTGTTCAACATCCGATACAAATGCCTTAAATTGGTCATGAAGGATGATGAATTTGTCGGTTTTACAACACTTGTCAATCGAGAATGCGAGCGTTTCAAGTTCAGCGATATGGACGAAAATCAATTCAAATGCCCTATATTTATATCCGGCATCCAGTCCTCTCGTCACGCCAACATTCGGACAAGATTGTTGCACCAGCTTGAACAAAACCCAAAGATAACCCTACAGGAACTCAGTGCTGAACGTCATCACCTCATCCAACTGAACCAGGACAGCACGATGATTGGCCAAGCATCAGCTGGCTCATACGACATAGTGCACCATGTTTCCGGAAATCAGACTGAGATGTTTCAGCGCAGCTCCCAGGTCAAACACAGTAAACCTTCTACATCATGTTGGTCTTGTGGTGACTGGCATTACGTTCGTTTTTGCCCGTTTATGAAACACAAATGCCAGACGTGTCGCCGTACTGGTCATAAGGAAGGATTTTGTTTCCCACAGAGAACAAAACCAAGTGATCACCGAAAGAGCGCACCTAAAACGGTTCCCACATAACAACGGAAGCGATGTAGATCGGATTCTGTTTTTGTATCATTCAAAGTGGATTTCGCAAAACGCGGAAAATTTATCACACTTTCCGTGAATAATCATCCTATCCGTCTTCAGCTCGACACAGCCTCAGACATCACACTGATTTCACGTTCCACTTGGAATGCAATTGGGAAGCCATTATTTTCTGCTACCAACCATTGTGCACAATCTGACTCCGGAAACAACATACCGCTTACTGGTGAACTCACTTGTGATGTGTCTTTCAACAGTGTACGATTTAAAGGCATCCGTTACCTCACAGATTGTTCAGATCTGAATTTGCTTGGTCTTGATTGGATAGATCAGTTAAATCTTTTTTGTGTCCCTCTACAGTCTGTATGTGACAGCGTGCATCTCACACATAGAAGCATTTCACAACAACTCACACGTACAATCCAATCAAAATTTTCTAATGTTGTTCAAGATTGTCTTGGACATTGTTCCAAAGCCCAAACCACACTTCAAAAACTTAAAGGGGAGGGAACGTCAGCGGAGACTATTGAAACATTGTTAAGCTACCATGCGATACCTAACCCAAATATGACAAACAACTCACCCGCGGAAGCGCTTTTCGGGCGCAAAATCCATTTACTCAACAATGTAGTACGCTCATCTCCCCCGCACCTACGAAAAAGGAACTCACAAATGGAGCGACAGTTCAACCGCCATCATGGTGCCGTTCACGCCACCTAGAAGCCCGGTGATTCGGTCTTGGCTAAGGACTATCGCAGCAGCGGAGTGATATGGACTCATGGTTACATCAAGCGCCGCATGGGTAACGTCATATACGAGTTGACGCACGGTCTGCGACATGGGTCCGTTACACGAATCAACTTCGCCCTGGACACGCTGCACCGAATACATATTGTTGGATATCGTTTAAGGAAAAGCTTGGTAACAATCGGTAGATTTATTGCTGGGCAACATTTCGCTTTTAACACAAAAGCTTCGTCAGGCCAAGTGACTAGGTTACGAGGTTGGTCGAGATTTAAGGCGGAAGGAGAACCAATCATCTAAGTCAAGCTAAATCACTGTTGGGTGTCGGCCGAAGGATTTTGTGTGTTAGGGTGGGTGATCAAGTGTTGGGCCGATGGGGAACCTAAATGGATTTGGGTCCATCCTAGGGTCTAGTTCTTCTGGTTCGGTTCACTTGATGATCCCCCTTGAACTTCGTTTGCACTTTCTGTCCGTGTGTGGATGAGCTAGTGCTACGGTAGTTGTGTAAGAGGGATTCTGTGAACTTTGGACGGGTTGGGATTTCCACCCCCTGTTTTTGCTAATGATTCTAAGTGAATTGACAACCACACAGTCACGTGTCAACTCGGCTTATCTAAGACCGCTTTCCATACGCTCGCCAGTTCCACACCCTCGATTCTGTTCACGCTATGATGCTTGGTGATTTCCACCGCTTCGGCTATCAGCCGCTGTGGTGTGAATCGCAGTCCCCGTCTTAAAACTTCCACATTATCCAAATCTATACTATGTCCCGTGTCTAAGGCATGTACCGCCATCGCTGAGTCTTTGACCAGCGTTTGGTATTCTACCGCATTCCTTGGTGGTTTGTTTATTCTCCTTTTATGCTCACCAATTCTGGTGTGCAATTCCCTGGCAGTTTGTCCTATGTAAACCTTAGTGCAATCGTTGCAATTAATTTTATACACACAGTCCCTAGTCCTTTCAACCGGGAGGGGATCTTTCAATTGCACCAAAACTGAGCGTAGCGTTCTTCCCTTCTGGAAAGCTACTCTAATGTTGGCCAAGTTCAATATTCTTCGAATAACCTCCGAAGTTCCTGCTTTATATGGAATGACTGCTGTGCCAATCCATTCCTTACTGGGTCTAGATACCGGAGCCAATATCTTTCTTAGTTGACGCCTAATCAAACTCACTGGGTATCCTATTTCTTGAAGTTTGTTGGCAATCTCGATTTGAGCTGCCGTTCGGTCGATCTCTTCTGTGCACAGCGCTTTGACTCGACGAAACATCGATGAGACAATACTGGCGTACACGGACTTTGGGTGTGCTGATGAGTAGTTTAAAACGGTTCCTGTGTCTGTTGGTTTCTCGTAGACCGTAGTTTTTAACTTCCCACCACTCTTATGTGCTATACAGTCCAGGAAGGGTAATGTGCCCGAGGTGGACTCTATCTCCATGCTAAACTTGATGTGTGGACTTAAACTATTGAGATAGTCGTGGAAGCTGTTCACGTTATCTCGTTTGATTACAACAAAGGTATCGTCAACATAACGCCAAAAAACTTTCGGTGGACAATGATATCCGGCCAAGGCCATTTGTTCGAAGTCCTCCATATAGATATTAGCTAACACTGGGGATATTGGAGATCCTATTGCAAGACCTTGTTCTTGTGAGTAAACGGTTGTGTCAAAAACAAACTGATCGAGATTCAAACACACTCTTATGCCCTCAACTATTTCATCCACCGGGAGCTGTGTCCTTTCCCCAAGTGTCGTGTCTGCCAGTAACAACCTCTTAGTTACCTCCAGAGCATCTGCCCTAGGTATATTTGTGTACATTGAGACTACGTCAAAACTCACGAGGACTTCGTCCATCTCCAAAGGAAGCCCTGCGACCTTATTGGCGAAGTCGTACGAATTCCTAATGAAGGTGTTTGGTTTCCCCGTGAGTGGTTTTAGTAGATCAGCTAAGAATCCGGCCAGCTCATGTGGTGGCGAGCCTATACCATCCACACAAAATCCTTCGGCCGACACCCAACAGAGATTTAGCTCGACTTAGATGATTGGTTCTCCTTCCGCCTTAAATCTCGACCAACCTCGTAACCTAGTCACTTGGCCTGACGAAGCTTTTGTGTCAAAAGCGAAACGCTGCCCAGCAATAAATCTACCGATTGTTACCAAACTTTTCCGAAAATGATGACTACTCAATCGGTTCCAAGCGTTTTTCACCTGATATTGTTGGGGGCACACATGTGCCCCCTGTGCAAACGGACAACCCACAGTCGAATACATATGCACACCAAGACGGTGGTCCAGTCGTAATCCAAAACTATTTACACCAATGCAGGTGATTCCACATCTGAAAACCTGCACACATTTTTGAAAAGGGAGGTGTTAGGACGGTCAGGTCCTAACGAACAATTCTACCGTTTGTAATATTTCACTGAGATGTCATTTTGTGTCTGTTGTAGCCAACTGAACCGCAGCGCTCTTTCTGCCATGGGTTCTTCTGCAATATAGCCGATCTTCATCTGGTGTCCTTTGTCTTCTCCCTTGAAGTTTTCCCACTCAAGTAACTAGACTACCAACGTGATAGAAATAATTCCATCAAATTTCTAAATCACCCAGCTAGCACGCAGACACAACAGGTTCACAAAAGCTGCTTTGGCCTTCCCAATCCAGATAGAAATATCATATTTCGCGAGACCACCGCGACTGATGCAGCCACCCAGGTAGACAAACTTGTCTACTACGTCAATTGGCTCATGCGCAAGCATGAGGTTAGGGTTCGAACCCACTCAGTCTTGCAGTAGCACTTTACACTTTACAGGTGTGAAGCGCATGTTAAACAGTGAGGCAGAATCATCCAGATTATTTAGTATTGTTTGCACTACCACGGCGTCATACCCAAGAAGAGCTATGTCGTCCGTGTACTTGATATCTGTGGGCAGACGCCCCGGGAGCACTTCGACCCCACAGGCATTGAGGGCTGATAGTAAGTCTTCTATGATCGTATCAATGACAAAGTTGAAGAGGAATGGTGAAAGAGGACAGCATTGCCTGACGCCACTTGATGTGGTGAACTCAGGCGAGAACTTCCCGTAGACCTTCAGACGTCCGCGGGAGTTGGCGTACAGCGCCTTAAGAAGAGTCAAGAATTTATGGAGGACACCTTTGCTCCATAGACACTGCCATAGTGCCTGATGGTCCAAAGAGTCAAAGGCAGCTTTCAAGTCAAGGAAGACAATCGTTGTTGGTTGCTGGAAGCAGCTTCGCTGTTCCATAATCTACCGGAGGGTGAAAATGTGACCGATTCATCATCTTGCAGGACAGAAGTAGGCTTGGTTTTCGCGGATCTGTCTCCCTCTGTGTCCAATTAACCATCGAAGAATAAGACCAGAGAGCACCATCTGTGCCACAGTTACCAGGCTGGTGCCACGGTGGTTTTCACACAGCGTCCGCGTGCCCTTTTTGAAGATAGGAATAACTGTCAATATGCCCCATTCTGCAGGCGCTTCCTCTTCGCTTCATATTGCACCAGGGGTTCTCTGCTTTCTTTGAAGAGGGCTGGCTGCAGACCGTCCGGTCCCGGTGCCTTCTCACGTTTCAGTACGGATACTTCGTACTTTATTTATTCTTTAGACGGGCGGTTGAGGTTTAAATTCCATTCGTCCGCATGCACCATCTCCGGAGGCTGGTTTGCAGCAGGCGGGTTTCACAATGTTTGGCCCATCTTTCCAGCCGACGTTTTACCAAATGAATTAATGAGCCACCTTTTGCACTTATGGTTTCACTGACCGTTTCTTTCCTAGGGCCAGTCGATCATATCAGTTGATATAGGGCACGGCTATTTCCGGCAGCAAAAACCTTCTAGATCTCCCGAGCTTTCGATGTCCAACAGAGCTCTCGATCTTTCCTTAGGCTTTTCACTACTCGGCGTTTGATGGATTGGCATGCACCGTCGTACTCGTTGCCAGCTGGTACGGATTTCCTGGCATCAATCAGCACTAGCGGTCTCGAAGATATTCAATGGTCTTGTGGTCAAATCAGACAAGTCGGATAGACAGCAGAGAACGTCGCTAGCATAGCTGCTTTCACAGTTTGTCATGCTTCATCCAAAAGCTCACTACCAGTACAGTATTGGTTTACTGTGGAGAGTTGTTGGCCTAGCTCAGATCGATACTGCTGGGTTATGGTAGTTATTTGAATATGGTGGATTGGCATGCTTCTTGCTGACTTATGAGGGCCTGATGGGAGACGAACTATCAGGCGTACTCACACCATGGCGTAATCGGAATCAAGTTGTGTGCCCCAAAATGAACGGCAGTCTTGAATTGTAGCTCTCCACCGATGGCTGATGGCCACGTGATCCAACTGGGTCCACGGTTGATTCGTAGTTGATGGTCTCCAGGTTACGCGATGCGAACGTTCATGCTGAAAGTTCATAGTGGCCAGAAACAGTTCATGATCACCACAACTGGAGAAGTCACTACCCGTGTCTGTGCGACGAGCATCGACTCCGCCCAAACGTGATTCCAAGGAGCCCAGACGACTGACTTGGGCATTCATACCGCCTGCAAGTATTGCAATGTCAGTGCTTCTTGCTTGAAGAGTGAGCCCGGATGACTCTCGATAGAAAGTCTTCTCAGCATGAGAACTGCAGTCCGTTGGGGCATAAGCCGACACTACAAACAGGCACCGCTTTTTATGTCGGGAGGCATTGATTTTGATTGGGCTGGATAACCGGACGATGCAAAAAACGACTGTTTGCTGGGATCCAATCCGGCAAAGCACGTTCAGCTCTGGGGTTCAGTGCAATTCCCACACCACATATTCCACAAGCCATCGCTTCTGCATCACTGGACACACGAAGATAGAAATGTGAAAGAGCTGAGTTAGTCGTTGGCATTTCGAGATGTATAACCATGCTTGGGTCTTGTATGCGTGTTTCGGAGACACAACATACATCAATTTTAAGGGAGTATAAAGTTTCAGCAAGCATTGCCTGTTTGCCAATTGGACATAGAGTACGGACGTTGAAAGCTCCCATGTAGAAAGGATCTCGTGGATTTAGAAAGGTGTTATTTGGTTAATTTTTAATAGGCAGCGGGGAGCATAGGTCCCATCGGTCAGATAACTGACAGTCAAATGTGTGGTGGGAAGGGAGATGGGTGGACAAAGAACCGTGCGGGCAAATGATACTTCCCGGTTGCCCAGGCCGAGGAAGGGGTTTGGGTGAGGTACTCCACCTTGAGCTTTTGACTAAAAAGTTTGACCCACAAGGCAGTGGGAGGATGTAGGGTTTTGTTCAGGGACCCTATCCCTAGCCTCTGACTCAAAAGTCTGATCCGCTAGGCAGTGGGTAGTAGGGTTTTCTTTTGGGACCCATTCCGGAGTTGATGACTCAATAGTCTGACCTGCTCAGCTGCAGGAGGTTGGCCTAACCCGAGGACGCAGGGAGCAGGGCATTGCTGTCTCACTCCTGATGCGGCTGCGCGCGGCAGTTGACTTTTGAGTAGCACCGGGCTCTGCTTTTAAAGGTATTTCGACCGTATCGAATAATGCGCCGGCGGTCACGGTCAACCGTTGGGCAATCGGAATGTGCGGTTTTCAGGGCCGACCTTTTCTAACCCGTCCTTCATCGAGAGGCAGTATCGCTGCTTCCATGAATATGGACATGCTGGTCGCCTGGGGTAAACACCCTACCTTCACACTCCTATCGCAGAGAACAGAACGACTTTACCCCCAGACCGATTGGTAGCACGAGGCCTCGCTACTCAGTGTGATTGCTTTCCTTTGGCCTTCCTGACATGGTTGCACCTTGTGGAACGAAGTTCCAGCCAGCGTAGCCCCTGGGATCATTGCAGCACTCAAGCCCGACCACCACGTCAAGGTGGCAGCTTTAGGTCGGGATTACGGCCCACGCACATTCATGAGTCACACATAGGAAATTACCTTGAGGCCACATCAGCCGGGGAGACCTAGACAGCAAGGCGGATAAGTCATCCTCACCACCAACACATCAGCGTTTAACGCTGATGCTCCGCTGCCTTATAACCATAATTCAATCGAAAGTCTTATTGTGAACAAAGAATAAAAGCGGATGGGGAAGGGATTTATTGCCAGACTACCACGATCATCCCGAGATGCCTGCAATTCCAAACACTCATTCACGCAATCTGGATAGAAACTGATAAGGACGCAATTGACATCAATTAACAACTATATCTCGCAGCGTCTCTAGCATGCACGGTGGGAATCACTCGGACCCCATCCAGGAAGGCGAGTTGCACCGACAGTACCGGCTATTCATAGTATTTTTCATGTCCCTCTGCCCGGTTGAAGGTAATCACCATTCAACTTGCGGCACTTCGAATTGGACATGGAAGACAGCACTCTTTTCGGCAAGCGATGGTTCAGAATGCGCAGCACATGATAAAACCGCCGCAGCTTTTGGTGATGGACACATCCTTCGACTGAAGTTCTCGTTGCACAACGGAACACCCGTTTTCCAATAGTTTCGTTGCGGATTCATCGGCATCATAGGCGTTTCAAATCAGCAAACGCGACCCGAGCGTTACAGATTCGTGCATCGTCTTCATCTGTCACACTACAGTACGAACTAACAACCTGCAAGACAAGTAAGACGCTCCACAATTACGAGTGGGATTGTAAGTGGCGTGTTCAGCGACGGCATGTACAGGAGCATGAACTTACACTGCGTGGATGCAAAGTGCACGACAAAGAACAGGACGACTTTGGTGAGTTCATCCGAAAACACCTGCGCCTTCACTCCGAAGACGAGAACGGTGTCACCTGCATATTTCTGACCGACAAGGTATTCGACAGCAGCTAATTGAATGCCAGGGTTTTGAGGAACTCCAAACGTTCGTCTCATTAGATAGTGGGAAACCTTGATGGACACCACTTCGTGTAGGGAAGCTTTTGAGCCGAATGCGCCTTGGAGATCCAAGAACACCGAAACTGAGTCATTTATACGCAACTCGTTTTTCTGCTACCTGACGGAGCGTTAAAATTTGGTCAATGCAACACCTACCAGGCCGCGACGTCGCTGGATACTTTTGAGACAATGCTTCACGGGCCACCATAAAGCGATGAAGGGCAAGTGACGCCGTCTCGTTGCGAGTGGATCAAGCTTTTTCCCCATATGATTGCCGCAATCACTACAAGCACCTCTTTTGAAAATGGGCACTATTGCCGGTTGTCCACACTTCTTTGGACATCCTCCTTTTCCTAGATGCAGGAAAACAGACGAGATAAGCGCGGCCTCAGCCTTCATCCTTGAATAGTGCGGGTGAGAGGTTATCCGGACCAGGAGCTCGGTGACGATTGAGAGGCCATATGCAGTCACAGACCTCCGAGGCTGTAGGGGGTTCCAGGTTCACTGTCCAGGGTTATATTGCAGTCCCAGGATCCAACCGATTGGTAGCAGATGGTCGCATCTAGGAGGCGCCCGGACCCCGAAGCACCCTACATACGGCATTGTTAACCGGTACTGAGCCGACACTGAACCACTATTGGTTGTTGGGTCTACACTTTCGACCAATCGGAGTTCGGCCTCACGGATTTCAGGGGTCGATACGCAGGATCGAGGTTTTCGCAAATGATTCCCGGGTCGGGTTCTTGTCGTCCGGCGGCTTTTGCCCACCTGAAAGGCACAAGCGAAAAAATGGTGTAACACTGCTCTTTAAGTTCTCAGCACGGGGCAGTATGCTTGCTAGCACGAGGACTCGCATACAAAAGTTTACAATAGTGCCTTGAACTGGGTTCTAGAAGGAGCGTGGACAACCGTCGGAGGAAGGTTATTCCACGCAGCTACTACCCCAAATGAGAAACATTTTGCCTGATGAAAGTGTGCACTCGGAGTTTAAAAATCTTACCGTGTCACCACCGTGTGTTTGCTGGCTCAACGGTGAAAATCCTGTTGGCCAAACCCTGTTCGAACAGGGTATAAGTAAGGATTAGGTCCCCTTGGAGGCGACGATACTCGAGGGGGAAGAGGTCAAGCACCGCGAGATGCGTTTCGTAGTCCACGGATTTAAGGCCGGCAACTATTTTTGCAGCGGATCGCTGGACACGCTCAACGAGGGTTACGTCCTTCGTGCGCACTGAGTAGACAACTTGGTTGGCGTATTCAAGAAGCGGTCTGACGTAGTACCCATAGAGTATTTGGAAGTCCATGCGAGTAATGCGGGTGAAGGTGCGCCTACTCATCCGTAGAACGGCGAATGCCTTTTGGGCCGATTTCTCATGGTGCAGTGAGAAGGATATGTTTGAAGAGAGCCAGATACCCAAATCCTTTTTGGCATCTATCTTCGTAATGTCTTCTGGTCCATTCTTACCATGCACAACAAAGGCGTTCGCTGAGTCTCCTCCGAATAACATACGGACGCACTGTTCGTCATTCAGAGGAAGGTGCCAGTCCAATGATCACTGTTTTAAGCGTCTACATCCATTTGGAGGGCACTGGCATTGGAGCACCAGGATTTCAAGTCGTCCGCAACAAGTAGACATGGACTTGAAAGAACGTCTTGAAGGTCGTTGACGTATATCGGAAACAGCAGTGGTCCCAGAACGGAGCCTTTGCAAGCGCGAGGACTCGTAAAAAGTGACAAAATGTGCTTTGAACTGGGTACTAGGTGCAGCATGAACAACCGTTTGGGGAAGTTTAATGAGCGCATTAACTACCCGAAAGGAGAAAATGTTTGCTCAATGAAAGTTTGTGCTCTGAGCCTGAAGGTCTTTTTACCAGTGCCCCGCCGTCTGTTGGGTCAACGGTGAAAATCCTTTTGGCAAACCTTGTTCAAACAGGACATCAGAAAGTTTTAAGTCTCCTCGGACGCGATGTTACTCCAGGGAACGAGGCTAAGCAGCGCGAGACGCGATTCATAACAAACGGATTTAAGGCCGGCAACCATTTTCGTCCCAGCTCGTTTGGCACGCTCAATGGGGGTTACGTCTTTCTTGCGTCCTGAATAGACAGCCTCGTTGGCATATACAGGAAGCAGTCTAACGTGGACCACATACAGTATCTGGTAGTCCATGCAGGTAATACAGGGAAAGGTGCGCCGAATCATCCGGAGAGCGGCGAATGCCTTTTGGGCCGATTTCTCATGGTGCAGTGAGAAGGACATTCTTGAAAGGCGCCAGGTAGTTAGATCCTTTTTGTATCTATCCTCGTGATGTCTTCTGTCCAACCTCACCATGAACGACAAAGGCGTTCGCTAAGTCTTTTCCGAATGGTCTATAACGCTTTTTTCGTCATTCAGATGAAGGTACTAGCGGCCAGTGTTTTGCAGCATTTACATCCATTTGCAGGGTGCTGGCGCCGGGACTCCAGAATTGTGAGTCGTCCGCAAAAAGTGGAGATAGACTTGAAAGAACATCTGGAAGGTCGTTGACGTAAATCAGAAACAAAAGTTGTTCCAAAACGCAGCCTTGAGGAACTCCAGTGGAGATGGGTGAAGTAGAATGATGGCGAAGAATGTTTCTTGGAATCCACTTAGGGTATCTGCCGCTGTAGTAACGAATCAACACATTCTGGTCTTCGCTGAAGAAGAGCGCCGCCACGATGCCGGTTGATGTGGTTCTCCATTATTGTGTTGCGGTAGCTTAGTTTCCCTTTCTGTAGCCGCATAGTGTCATGTGGCATTCGAAGCATACGTTGTAGCAGTGCCTCTGCTGGCGACACTCTATTGGGTGCATTGGGGTTTTGCGTCGCTCGATACGTCAACAGGAACCTTTGCAAAATCCCTTCAGCTTGTCCCTCTCCTTTGGACTTCCTAAGTGCACGCCCCAGTCCCAATGAAGCGTTCCGCCTGGCCGTTCGGCTGTGGATGAAACGGTGGCGAGCGAACGTGTGTTATACCATACTCCTGACAGAACTCTGAAAACGCCGACGACGTGAACTGACTGTGGCTGTCGGATTCAATATTCTCTGGCGTTCCAAAGTGGATGGACAATCGTCGGAGTTCCAGGACTGTAGTGGCGGTTGGGGAATGTTCACCGGAAGCATTTCTGGCCATCTGCTGTAAGCGTCAACCATGACCAAAAGGTGTTGGCCAACAACTGGACCTGCATACTCGGTGAGAAGACGAGACCAGGGTTCGGTCGACATCGGCCACAACCGAAGATAAGTTTTCGCGAGTGATTTGGATGCTTCACCAAACCATAGGCAAGATTTGGACACTTTCTCAATCTGGAAGTCCCTCAGAGGCCAGTAGACGTAACTCCGTGCGGTGACCTTCATCTTACTTGTCCCCAGATGCTTCTTATGAAACTGACTGCGAGGCTGGTTGACTCCTTCAGAATGACAGCGCCTTCTGAAATTAAAAGGTATCCGCCGACTAGTGCTACTGAGTCATGTTGGTTGAAGTAAGGCCTCAGTTCTTCTTTTGGGCAGTTACGCGGCCAATGATTGCGGTTGTTCCTAATGACCTGCTGCGGCACAAGACCTTGGTCAGTATCCTGGGGCACCACGTCAGCAGTCACTGGGGGAATGCAAACTGCTTCCGATAATACGCGGTTTACCTCCGGTTCGAGGGTGGCCAGTGTCCTCTGGTTCTGGTCCGTTTGAATCAATGAGGCGTGACAGTGCGTCGGCTTGTCATTGGCTGGTTGCGGTTTGGTACTTCATCTTGGATTTGTGTCCCAAAGGCAAGGTGGCCAATCGGTGGGGAAGTTTGGCGGTATACAACGAACTCATTTTCTATAAGACAGTCACCGTAAGGGGCGGCTTGTGTCGTTCAATGAGGTTAACTGGCGGCTATAGAGCATTTTATAAAAAAAATTGATCGCATACGCAATTGCCGAAGCTTCTTTTTCTAACTGACTGTGGTTGCTCTCGTTTGGTGTCAGGGGTATGGTCACATGTGTAATGGCTTTCTGGCTGCTGTTGGAAAATGCATGCAAAATCACCGCGCCAATACCTTAGTTTGTCGCATTTGACGCCGCAACACTTTACAGGGACGGATCGTAGTGGGTGGGAAGCAACTCGGGACTCGGCATGATTTATCTGAGTCAAGTGGCTTTGGCAGTCCATTTGTGGTCATTGGTGATTGGTTAGTTCGGAGAAAATGCATGGCAGTCAGAAACGAGCCGCGGTGACTGCCACGGCCGAGGAAGGACCAGAAGGATGTTACGCATACGGGTGCTTGCGTTGTTGTTTCTCTAGAACGCGGAAAGACTACAGCAGACAGTCAACGGACAAAACAGGGAAAGCATGTAGCAGAAAAATCTGCAGAAAAAGCGCCACACCTAAGCCCGGACAAAATTGGGGGCTTACCGTTATTTGTGCTCAATAGGAAAAGTTATATTTTGAACTATTTCATTTTGACGTTTTATTTACTGAAGTAAGGTGCGCCTAAATATTGCAATCATCATTCTTAAAAAACACTGTTAGTGCTTGTCACCTTGTGATAATTAATTCAGTTTTGTTACGACTAGAGCACTAACAATTGGTGAGCTTGGCGCATCACTTTTACTATGTTAGATCCTTCAGCACGAGCTATTCATTCAACTTTCGCTGCAACAACACCCATATTGTCTCTATTCATCTTCCACCATTGTGACATCTCAAACCATGCGTCTGGTTAATTGAAGTCCAAACTAAGTTTACGCCTCGCGAAATCACCCAAGAGCGTACTATATACTGCTATGATCTTATAGTATTGTCTACTGAAATGGCAGCCGATTTACGTGACATTTTAATAAACCCTGAGAACACCAAGGTGTGCACTCAATTGCCCAAAGCCACCATTAAACGCTGCAGTTTATCAGGACCGGAACAACTGCTAATCGGAGAGTCTCTTGATTGCCATACCCACTCTCAACTTTACAGCATCACACGGGACAGCAAAATTGATGAAGACGTGTTTAAACATCTTTTTCTGAAACTTTTACCAGCCCACGTACACACAATTCTTGCTTCCAGTTCAGAGAGTGTTCAGCCCACTGGACCTGCCAACATAGCAGAAAGATAACGAAAATTCAAAAGCGCTCTTCTGGCATTTCTTCCGTAGATCCGCCAGCTTTTGTACTTACTACTCACGACTGCCTCGACTACTTAACTCATCACGTGGCAGCCACCAGCTTGTCTCGACAAACACTGATATCCCCGTACACTTTTGCGTCTACGTTCGCCTTCTCGTTTACATTCATCCTCCGGGGGACAAGTTCATTTCCAGTATCACAGCACCTTTGGACATTGCGCACGCAAGCGCTCCCAAATATGTTCCTTCCGAAACAACTAAGCATCCTGTCACTCATCGTCGGAAAACACACGGGCAGAACTAGAGAGGCGAGTAAAGTTCAATGCCCTACTCATATCACAAGCCACCTGGCAATTTTCCACAAGATCTTCTGGCCTCAGTTTTCTTGTTGACAAAAAAGACGAGATAAGCATTATTCCCTTATCTGCCGCTCACTCCAACTCCAAACCGTCTACTTGTATTCTAACTACCACCAGTAGTTCGTCTATAAAGACTTACCGACAGCGTGTTCTACGGCTTAATGTCTGGTTACACCGTGAGTTTGCCTGGATATTCGTCACCGCTGAAGTACACCACCCTATTATTGGCGACGGTTTTCCTGCACGCTTTACCATTTCGGTAGACCTGAGAAGAAGATGAACTCTCTGTTAGTGGACGATCTATTACTTTGCCGTCAATTTACCTAGTAACGGTTTCTAGGACAGGCGATTCGGCTTGTGGCTCGATGCTCAATCAATTTCTAGATTTAACCAAACTAAATTGTCACTAACCAAACGCAAGACATGCCGTATTTCATTACATTCACGCTCGCAGCCTTCTGTTTTTACATGCTCGCGTTGTTTGGCCCCAGACTGGTTGCTGCTAGCCACAGACGAATTTCAGCATACGCTTAAACTATGTGTAACTAAAACTGTTCAAAGCATGTGGATTTCATCCTTCCGTATGGTATCTAAGTAAAAGTTATCAGACTGGAGTCTTTTAGGTGACTACTCAACACTCAACAACGTTATGATAAGTGACCTTTACCCTATTCCAAACCTACATGACTTTTCTTCGTCTTTCCACGGGTACACTGTTTTTTTAAATACCAAAATTCTCCGCGCTTACCGTCATATCTTTATGCACACTCATGACGTCCATAAAATTGCTATTACCACGTTGTTTGGGTTATTCGAATTTTGACGCACTCATTTTGGCTTTCGCAATGCAGTACGAACAATTCAACTCTTCATAGACCAGGCTCTGCATGATCATCCTTCAGTTTCTACGTATCTGGATGTTGTGCTGTTTAAAACCTCACATGCGCACAGAAGTGAAAACATTTGCATTTTATTTGATCAGTTGAACGAACGTGGCTTTGTCACTGTTGCCAAAACACGTATTTTTGCCTTACCTTCAGTACCTATTCTTGGACGTATGATTGACCCAGCCAGTATTTTTCCAGTTATCGGTATACACGGCAACATTCGCAACTTCTCCCTACATCCGTCCAACAAGTTAAACGTTTTTATGGTGATTAAATTCTATCGCCTTTTTACTTCCAGCGCTGCAAAACATTTGGCGCCCTTTGTCAAACCGCTAGCTGGCAATTTTTGTGCCAAAAAATTGCATTTTGATGATACCGTTATACAAGTTTTTGAACGAGTTAAATCCTCACTAGCTTATTCTTTAAAATTATCCCATCCACATTTTGACAAGCAATTGTCTATTCGTGCTTGTGCATCTAACAGCCACTGCCGCAATCCTACAAAAAGCTCTCCAAGATGAACTTCAACCACTTGGGGTCCTTTCCAGAAGACTCGCATCTACAGAACCTCGCCAAAGCACTTTCGGTTGAGAGTTTCTTGTTATTTACTCATCCATTTGGCATTATTACCATTCTCTTCACTTTGACGTTTGCCCTACTGTCCAAATCTGACAAATATTAGCCTTGCGAAGTAGGTGAAAATGTCTTTTCATCTCAATTAACCAATGATATTCACCACATAGCAGGACACCTATGCATCGTTGCTGACACCATGTCCCATCCGGCAACCGACTTTCTGCACTCAGCACCCACAATTTATCTGCACTGTACGGCTGAACTACGGAAAGATGAACCCACCATACCACTGCCCCTGACAAATAATCTTCATTGCATGTTAGGCCGATACCCCCACAAAAAGTGCCTCCCCACACCCATTCCAAGACTTCGTTTCATGCACTTTGGTTCGCCTCGTTTCGATAATCTGCATGACCTTTCACACCCGAGTGCAACAGTTATTCTCATTTGTCAACGTTTATTATGTCCATATATGAGAAAAGCCACACGTTCATGGGCAAAATCTAATCTCGCATGTCAAATTTTAACGGTCGTTCGGCAAAATCACTCACCCATTGGAACATTTCCCACCACACGCGGCTAACTTGGCCATGCTAACTCGATATTGTCGGTCCACTGCCGACACCCGATGGACGCCGATCGTTTTACACGATGGTCTCAAGCCATTTTCATACCTGAAATATCTATAGAGACGACCACCCGAGCATTCATCCACGGAAGTATCTAAACTTTTGAGGTACGTTCTACCATAACCACCGACCA
>SJOL01001488.1:69049-120058 GCA_004794785.1 Opisthorchis felineus | reverse complement strand
CGCGGGGACACCCCCCAGTATAGCTCAATGGGTCGCTGAGGTGCGCAAACCGTCACACCTCGGTAAGGTCCAGTCTCTTCGTGACGGAACCGTCACATCGTGATCAGGTCGTCTCTTCGTGACGGCACCTTTCTGTTGAAGACCGTGTCCGGATGCGAGGTTACAGGTGCCAACTCAAGTGTTGTTACTGTCCTTTGATGGATATCAGAGAGCCATTTTAGTTTCGCTGACAAGAGGCTTTCGAGGACCATTTGAACGAATCAAGTGAAACAACCTGCGGAAGCTCCCAGCATTTTTCACATCTCCCACTTCTCCAACCTTTCGGATGCATCGGCCAGCACGAACACTCAGTCTCATCTGGCGTTGGATGATGCATCGAGTTGAGTTGTGGTTGCAACCAGATGGAACCTGTCACCGGGCCTCCGGGAAAGCCAAGTTCCTACTAGAGATCCAGTGCTTGGATGAGATGGTGGGGTCGCACCGCCGACAGAAGTTCCAGCATTGAGTAACGCTTTGGATTTCTGTCTCCAGTGACCGTCAACATACGACACCGAACCAGCCGGCAGGCGTTGAAGGAGGGGTTCTCATAGATTTGTTTGGCCTCTGGGTCCACGAGCCTCTCAATCGCTACGCGGTGTGTGCGGTTTGCGTAGGCCTGAAGAGCGAAATGAAAAATAGTAACGGACACGCGCATGGTCGGAATCCACACAGGTATTCCAGAAGTAGCGACAGGCAGTGATTGACCATTGCCATCGGTAACTGATGGCTGTTAGTCGGACGAACAGAAGCTGCAACTGAAAGGCAAGGCGAACAAAGCGGTTAGTCTTGCTGTTAGGACATGCGAAGAGGGTATTCCAACTGGGGTGGGGTAAGGTAGAAAATGGAATGCGTGAAAGTGTGAGGAGGGAGGCGGCAACATAGTTCGGGGGGAGATGGCTCAGTGGTTAGAGCACGAATTAATGACCGGAAGGTCCGTGGTTCGAACAAGACCTCTGCCTCTCGACTTCCCCTGTCTAGGCTTGGGCAACCTGGCAGTATCCCAACCCCCGTTTCCTTCTTGTGGCATGGCAGTTAGGCACCGAAAAAGTGCTACAGCTTAACGATTTTTTTACGATTCGGGAAAAAAGACATCTGTCAGCCAGCAACAGTGACAGTTCGTCACGCAGGTTGCAGTCTCAAAGCATAATGTGGACGGGTGCGCGGTCACTGACTGCGGTGGTACTTGATGACCTGCTGCAGCAGAGTCTTGGTCAGTAGCCCGGTGGACCACGTCAGCAGTCAATGGGAAGATGCGAGCTGTTCTCGTCACTGAGCGGTTCAATCCTGGCTCCAAGGTTATTGCTGCTACTACGGTGTCTTCTGGCTCCGGCCTGCTTGAATCACTGAGACGCGACAGTGCGTCGGCCTGCCCGAGGCCTGTGTAGGACTGGTATTTGATCTTGGGAGAGAATGGCCAACCGCTGGAGACGATTGACGGCACACAATAGGGTTCCCCGTCTTAAGTAAAAAACGGCTGGGAGTGGCTTGTGAATGGTCAGTAGCTGAACTGCCCACCATAGCAGAATGCCTCACCTGGTCACCAACTGGACATGCTGAGTCACCTACAGAACGGTGCTGGTTCCCTTACTCACTCCAATATGGCGCACGCAGGGAAATAGTTAACTCTTGACCTAGGAGAAGGCTATGGAAGCGAGTACGAAACTCTGGGAACCATCGGCGCCTTCAAGGATGAGGTCCACGTGATCTTCGCCGTACAGGACTGGGAACGATGCACGATGTGGCAGGTAACTGATGCCACTGACGTTCTTGTCCATCTCTACCAAGCTTGTTTGAATGTCTTGAGGTGTAGGCACCTTTGAAGGACTGAAACAGGATAACACTAGGCCCGTTTCCCATCTATATTTATTATTTTTTACACAATAAGGCTTCCAAATAAACTATGGCTATAAGATAGTGAAGAGCCGAATATCTGAGTTCCTCCCAAGCTGACTGAGGTGCACGACTAAGGCGGTGTGTGGTGTGCATGTTTCAGAGACACAACATACACAGACAGAAAGAGAAAGCAGTGTCAGCAAGAGATGCCTGTTGTCCAACTTAACAAAGAGGACGGACACTGAAGGCTCCAATATGGATCGAATCTTCTCAGTTCAGTGTGAAATTACTTGGGTTGCTTTCACTATGCCGTGGTTTGGGTACAGAACATTGGTTAGGGGACTGGCAGATGACGTAACCGCAGTGGACCAGTTAAGCAGTGAAGAGCGGATGTGAATCAGGCCTGAGGACTTGACGCGAAAGTCTGATCCACAAAAAGGCAGGTAGGAGAGTTTTCTTGAGGGACCCTGCCGGCGCGAATAACTCAATAGTTTGGCACGTTTGGATGGGGCACTAGCACAGCTGAGGTGGTGCAAGAAGTAAGGCATTAGTATCTCATCTCTGGTGCTAGTGAGTATAGCAGACGCGCTTGGAGCCAGGCTCTTCATAGGTTTTACACGTGGTTCGACTGTATTGGAGAATTTGCCGGCGGTCACGGCCAACCACCGAGCGATCCGGATGTGCGGAATTAGAGCCAACCTCTTCTAACTCGTCCTTTCTAGGAGGGAGGCATCGCCGCTATTTCTAAAGATATGGGCATGCTGTACGCCTGGAAGAAGCATGATTATACTTTCACCTTCTTGTTGGAGGACAAAAAGAATCAACCTCCAAACCATCTCATTCGGTTATTCACCCACTGTTTAGTCTGACCGCTTCTCCTTAACCTTTATGGCAATGTTGAGCCTTGTGAAACGGAGTTCCAGCTAGTGTAGCTCGCGGGATCATTGCAGCACTCAAGCCTAACCACCTCAACAAGGTGGAAGCTTTTGTTCCGGTCAGGTTTTTAGACACCGATGTTTCGTTACAATAGTTGTGATCGGCTGGAATCAGCGAATACGCAATGAGGGCCTTTGGTGAAGAAGGTATTTCACCCAAGGAATGTATTCAACGCTACAAGCTAAGATGACTGAGCCAAAGGCTATGCATATTAAAGAGCGTTGATTTTCATGCATAATTTGGAGTGGCAGGTACCTCCAGGTGGACAGAATATGACTCGAAAGGAGGAAATGGATGCTACGAAAAGTCTGAGTGGTGTTCGACTGCTGAGACGGGACCCACGTGACCATCCTTGTGCTTGACTGGAGACACTGAAAGATACGGCGGCGAATCGATGGCATTGGCGCTCATTTTGTCAGTTTCCACCTAGATTACTGGGTGTTGGTGTGGACACCTCGGATGTTTGTGATACGCTAATTCTAGGTGCTTTCCCTCTTCCCGTTATGTCTTCATTTAAACAAATTAGCACGGCTGTACGGTACTGACTCGCCAGCGATCTCTGGCTTTGACCGGTGATGATTGGTACGAGGTGCATCTGCGATCAAGTACACTCAGGACTTTTCAGTAGCTTGACGTAATAAGCTAGTTTGTTCGAGTTATCCCGGACGGTCAAGGTCAGGTTGGAAGGAAGAGGATTGCGGCGGCCGCTCGCGTTGGCAACCTTTCATGCTGTCGGGCAAGTCACCGACCAGAAGGATAACCCAGAAGACGGAGGCACTGTTGAAGTCATTTGTCGCAGTCGCGCCACGAGTTGAAAAGGGTCGTGGAGTCCGCTTTCATCGCTGATACCGAGATCGCATTCCCAGTTCCGGTAGCGCGGGTCGTCAACCTGTACGGATGTGGAAGTCCATCTGCTTGGTGGTCTCTAGCTTAAGCGTGATATTTCAGACCATGCCCATGGCCTCTCCACGTCCCAGTTAGGTCCATTTTCCATGGGTCCGGCGTATATTTGTCTTCGGTTATTTTCTCGCTTTAATAGGATGATAGTGTGATCGCTTTCTCCGAGTGTTAACTGTTTCGGAGCGGATAACAAACAGCAAGTCTATGCACGGCGGTTCGATCGCTGTTATGAAGTTCGTATCATCCTCCGTCAGTTTCCTTTCCCTTCAAGTTCATCTCCAAGACTTGGATTTCGATAGCAGAGACTCCTCCGACCGTATTCAACGTGGACCAATCCATTTCGGCAAAGTCTTTTAAAACCACAGAACTGCCCTTCCTCAAGGCACATCGCACGGAGCGCACTCACGGTGAATCTCAATTTCATGGGCTACGGTAAGTAACAAAGAATTCGGTGTTCCAGCCCCAAGGTGCTTGGAACTTACGCGTTAGTCTCTAGACTTCTATTTGTCCACTGAAGCGAGACACCGGTAAGTATACATCACATCTTACGTGAGGACTCATGCAACGCATACATGACTTGCGATTTCAGTTTTCAAGTTCGCCGTTTCTGGTGTCAGCAAGGTTTCAGCTGTGGCAAAGATACTAGGGTCGTGGAACTTCGAGCATTCCATTTTCTTCCTGATGTTGCAGATGTTGGTGTGCTCCCGGTTCCAATCGTATACGATTGGCGATCATTTTCTGACGACTGTCTTCTCGAAAGCTTCGGATACTGAGAATTTTTGTTGAGCATTGATGAACTCTCTGAGCACAATGACCGCTGTTTCATTTTCTGCTTTCCGAGGTCCGATCAGATCCCATTAGTATGACTCTGCCTTTAGTCTCTAGTTCCTCAGTTGTTGCGGTAGATTATTGAGATTCATGAAAGCAGTTAAGACTTCAATGAAGTTTTCATCAAAACGAAAAATCCTGTTGAAAAATGGTCTTCACCCATAATCCAATTAATTGAACAAAATGGCAGAACGGTGCCCGGTTCTTTTAGGTCTAGTGTGAGATCCCTCAGGTGTCGTCAACGATGAATAATAATAGTCGCCGAAGCAACTCCGGAATAAAATTCACGTCAGGACGCACGCCAATTGAAACGCGCGAATATGAAACAGAGGGCCTCCATTAGGGTTTGGCACACTCAAACACTTCCAGTTCCACAGGTGCATAACTAGGCGACTTGTTGGGCCGAACGAAGCATCCAATTGATCCCAAGTGATGGCGAAAGATTATCGTTGATCAGTCGGTTGATGCTGGAGGAGAGGAGTCTTGAGGATGGATGCTGTCAACAAAAAGACTGCAGACGAACCGCCTTGATCCTTACTTGGCGCATGATGGATTGATCACGCAAGTTGATGAGATGCGGTTGGGGTGTGAAACAAACAGTGTAGGACTAGGGCTGATGAGAGAAACGGATAGCCTCAAAAGGAGTCAGGGATTCCTCGTAGGGATTCTACTGTACTAACTTGTCCCAAGAGTTCTCAACTTTGATGGGGACAAAACTAAACCACAGATGGAACTGTTGTAGAGTTCCCAGGTGTTCATTGGCGTCCTTTCATTTTAGATGCCGTTCTCAGCCTAATGTAGGGAAGGAAATCAGTAAGTGTGATTGATATGATCCTCGCTAGACCCATACCTTTCATATGAGCTAGTGCTGACCCTATCAGCCAAGCATGATATTGAAGAATTTTCCACTTCGTCAACCATCTAGCGAGAGGGCGCCATGATCGCTCCGGTGGAATTACGTCCTTCGCTGGGCAAACGAATCAGGTGTGCGTACAGTGCTATAAGTGGCTTGACAAAAGCTTCATATATTGACGACAGCCGTTCCCTCAGATGTCCCAGGCCTCCTTAATTTGGCAAAAAACCTCTTCTTCCTTTCACTGCTACCTCCAAACTCTTTTCATTGAGGTTGCACCACTTGTGTCACCTAATTTATGGCAGCTGACACACTTTGGTTCCTTACTCTGACCCTACTAGTTAATAACTACATCTACCGGGCGTTTAAGGCATCAGATGGTCATCCGGAGAACACTTGTGTCTATTTTGGAGCCACTCTTACCTAACGTTGTATCCTGCCAGCTAAAGTAACTTTTCTCGCACTCTCGAATGTAAGTTCTTTTAAGGGCACTCGGTACGTATGACCTGGGTCAATGAGTAAATCTTGTGACCAAATACCAGGTATCTCAGGCTTAAGCGCGATAAATATTGGCTTGCTGAACCAGAATCCTGCTGGGGGCCTGCATTTTTGTGCAGCACTAACTGCGATTCTGGAAATAATTCCTCGGCATCCTTTGTACGATGCCTCGACAAAAAACGTCGTCTCGACACCATTTCTTCAATGGCTCATGGTCAAAACAAAGGTGCTTGCGTGTTCTGTGCGCCTACTGTTGAGCCATATGGTGTCCACATTCCGGTTGTCGCTATATCAGATTGATGCACACGAAACTTATACGAACACCTAACGGGAGCGAATTTGTGGGTCGGTCAGTCAGAGAGCGCAGCTGAGGTGGGAAGGGATCGGCCACATTCAGAGGCTGGCTTGGCGGGTCTGTGAGTTTGTTCGATCTGGATTAACCCTCTTCTCCATGCACCGTTTCCTCCAACCTACCAAAACTGTACGCATGGCACCAGCGGTTGCCTTCAGACTAAAATCCCCATCACTGGTTCGAATCACTTGAAATCGGTGTGCACAAAAACGCTTGTGGCTACACAAGGATTACTAGTTGACACGGCTTCAAATAAGCTGTGAGTTTTCGTCATCATGTCCACAAGCCGCGCGAGCACATTCTTATTCCTTTCCTATGCGTGAAAAACACAAAATAAGTTGGGAAATAGAAGGGCTATATCATAAACCGACTGTCGCCAATCAAGTGTTTTGCGCGAAGAAAAACAGTATCTCATCTTATTTACATGCATTCTTTGACTTCCCAGTCTCACCGATTAACCCGTGTGTGGCCCTGGAACAAACATTGTCACTTGATCTTTTCGGTGCAATTTGTCCTGGTCAAAAGCGAACAACTACAAAATGTGACTCGACGGATTAATAACGCGCATGCCTCGTTTCACGGCTCAGATACGGCTTAAATACATTATCCACAGCTAGAACGCAGGTGATGACTCATATTTCCTCGGTTCGTCCGAGGCATTCATGAATGACTGAATGAATGGCATTCGAGGGGCTTGAATGTGTATTCGGGGAGGGGGCATAAAATTATGTTGCAAAAAATTGAAAATATGCATTTTTAGCTTGATATATAGTTAGCTTAACCGCCACCCTTTTTCTTGTCTAATACGTCACCTACCGCCCTGAACCTCATGTGTTCAGGAGATAGGTTTTCACATTCAAACCATGTGCAAAACACTTGTGGCCCGAAGGGCTATAAGTTGCAGCTAGAGCCTGACGACATACGTCATCGCCACAGCCATGATTTTGAGTCATTATTGGGCAGGCGCGAAGAGTAGCTGGCCGTACATCATAGAGTCCCAACTCTATCGGAGATAGCAGCCGAGGCTTTCTGCTTACCACACCAAAGGGAACTCAACACCCTTGACGATCACCGTAAGTACACACTAAAAGGCAGAAGACAAGTTTTTAGCATAGCGGACAACCAAATTTCTGGCAGAAATCGAGGTGCAGCAGACGTCTCGCTATTATGACTAAAAATGGCCTCCATTTCCGTTTTACCTTCCCTCTAATTGCCCATATGCCACCCTCGGGTCATCCTATATCTGACACACTTGTGATTGGCGAGTATTCTGATGTAAGAACTGGAAAATTCTTACGTTTCGGCACATAAAAAGTTCTTTCATCATTGAAGTGGATACTACTGTCCCTCCGAGGTACTTTTGGATTGCTTTCAAGAAATGCCAGGAGGAGGGCGTGGACATTGTCACACTACCCAACTACTTGGAAGCCCGATAAATCTTGGGAAAGGAGCTGAACACGATGTTGGAGGCAAGAGTAAGAGTAACTAAGATTGAAAGTAAAACGAAGTGAGAGTTAAAGTGATAATAAAGGAAACGGTTGCTTTTTGACTTCTATCAAATGAGCAATAAAAATTACCATGTAGACAAATTCAATTGTGTGCCCTTTTTAGTGCTTTTAGAACGTTTTAACTCTTTTTACTGCTGATATCGGGTCCGGCAGGGAGAACGCTCGACCGGTTGTGGCCTAAGATGAACAAGCCTATGAATGGTTTTGGAGGGGTTTTCAGCGAACTGGTCATCAGCCTTTTTTCAAGAGACCTTCTAAACACCGAATGGGCAACCCTTGTGGAGATTATTTTGGTGAATAACGCCATGAACAAGAGAGTAAACCTCAATTCATTTGGGTCTCCCACAAACACGAAAGTAATTTGTAAACGCAAGCACTTTTCTAGAGGCTGTACTTCGTTACAGAAGAAGACAAACGCATACACCCCAACACATAACGCCATTCGGAGCCAATGGCTTTTCAGCGTAAAACATCTGTTGTCTGTCCAAACCACTTAGTGGTTACCCCTTCCCGTAAATGTGCTTTCCAGGCCACCTCTGCATGAAGTTGAAATTTTTGGCGGAAGCTACTCAGATTTTTAGACAAAACAGAATCGTATTGCTTGCTGTGTTTGGCCTATAGACGGTTGATTATTTGGCTGCCGCCCTGCTTCCGGACCGTGGCAATCAGCCTGTAAATGGTTCTTCACAATTATGAGACTATCGGCGCGCAGTTGCGTGATCAATACTTACTCACTTGCGCGCGTTTCTTCGATGATTGGAGGTTGTTGAGACCCTTGGTCAATCGAAGGGGTTGATGATGTCCTACGTTCTAACCATGACGAACGAGGGAAGCCTGGAACTAAAGGTTTCATAATGTCAAAAGAAATCAGGTGAGATCCTATCAGGTGCGGAAAAACCGGCGTCAGTCAGACAAGACCATCGTTTGAATATGTAATCAGCCAAAATTAAAGAACAACTTGTGGAACTTCGAATAGTCAGCCTAAGACAAAAACACTAGCCTTTCAAAGGGAGAAATAGATATCACAAACAAATAAACTGAGGCATAGGTATGGTCAGTGATTTTTAGGGAACGCAGACCTCAAAAGAAATGGAAGACTCAGAAAAACCGTTGAGCGGCTACAATAAGCTGACATTGAATTTCCTACAAGTCGATCCTGAGGAAATCGAAAAGCACATCGGGACACCCAAAGTGCCCGTTGAGACTTGACCATGAAGGCTCATTTACTCTGAGGAAACAAGACAAAGAACGAAGCACACAGGAACCGCCCAGGTGTAAAGCGCCAGAGCCCTCGAGGAGATGATACCTAATTAATCGATTGAAATCGGAATCGGACGAAAAGTAGCACCAACTGCAAACTGGCTATAAGGATGCCAGTAAACGCTGGTAACCAGTAACATGAATCGGTAACTCTGTGGGGCACGGTGGGGCAATCAGGCTGCGACGTTTATCACACTGCAATTGATTGCATACCCGTAAGTTGCCTGCTTCTCTTATTTCTGCTAATATTAAAAATCTCCCTGACATTGATCTAAGCGCTGACGTTGCGAGTTTGATCTCCATTCCCGGGTGTAATGATACCCAATTGCGCCCTTATCATGTACTGTTTACATAGTCACTGCTTGCCTCGTAGTGGCTACCAAATTCAGCGCAGTGGTGGCCTTCAATTCTATAGCCGCCGGCCGTTCATTCTGTTGAGAATTAGTTAATTCGTCTGTCTGTATCGTTCGCCCTTACTCTAGTCCACGGCTGTCCCTTCTGACTGAGATCTTCTTTGGTTATTCACAAGCTTTCGTCTTCAATAGACCAGGTACATACCCCAGATGTTTCAGGTCACCAAGCTTGACAATGATAATCATTTTTAAACAAAGCTACAGGTCTATTGCTGGAAGTCTGAGCTAGTTATTAGTTTTATCACCATTTTTAACGTGAGAAATAACAAAATGCAAGCAAACACCATAAAACCCCTTTTAAATGCCGTACCATGCCCCTCCGCAGTTGCACAATGGAAATGATTTTTCGAAAGCTACGACGTTTTCATGGTTACCACTTCATAGTGTACAATGTCCACGTATAATTAATTATTCTGCAAATTAGCTACATGGGTGATTTGTTCAAGTGAGCAAACCTTCAGTGTCATCCATCACCACCGACTGTGACACGTTGCCTAATGTAATAAGATATCGTCAATTGCAGTAAAAAGTGAGTCGCTTACAATGGACAAAATTTGCAGATAGTTCTGCAGCTGAAATAATCCACTCAACTGTCCAGAAATTACGTGGCCCTTGTCGATGCGAAATGTGTGAGGGTACCACTCCCGCAAATGATTTTAGCTATTCATATCTGCTTGACTCGTCAAATACAGAAGCATGTGTTCGGGACCTCAATAATTGCTATTTCGAGTTAACCCGCGGAAGCAGCATTCATTACTGCCGGATTGATTGCGACACGTTGGAAGAGTGTAAGGCTTGTGCATGTCCACGACCTATGCAAATTTGCTGTTAAGCAGCGGAGTGCTCCTTTTTAACCTGCGAAATATGCCAGGACGACCATGCCGTACGTCACAGCGGATAGCTGAATGTATATAGCTGACGCATACGACTAACATGCAGCTAGGAGTCCACGATGCCTAATCAACTAGCCACATGGAACCTACGCTGATCATAGCGGACAGCTGACCGAACCTAGCGCCCGTCCATCTGCACCGAAAAAAGTCAAAAATCCAACTTGTATGACATGAAATTTTGAAGTTTATTGGTCGTTTTGATTAGTACATATGTCCTGTCGGGAAGCGTGTGGCCTTCTTGGTGCGCAGTGTTCATTGAGCTATTGAGGTCCTGAATTGAGGGAAAGATAAAAGTTTGGTTATCGAAATATCACTATGAGTCGGTCGGCTGAAAAACAGGGAGCAATACTTACTCTATAGAAGGAGCACTTCGGTGGTGACGATCTCGTATGGGCATGTTTACACAACGTTAGCTTCAACAGCTGATTAGCATTGTGTGCTTTTCTGTGGCTCGTTGCCTACTGAATATAACTTACATGAAATGCATGAGGTCTCATTAACAGACGAGCAGTCTTGAGCATATGGGCCATGTATGAGTCACATGAAATCATCTTCCTCTAGCTGGCGCTCTACATTGTTAGTCTGGCAGCTGGAGCTTGTTATTGCACAAGCCGCAATTGTGACCGCTTGGTGGCTTGTCACCCTTCAGATTTGTTAGCACGCACGAGGGATGAAAATCTGGTGTGGTGGACGGGTGCGCCCTACAGGGAGGGTCGCCCAGTTAAGTTGCACCATAGTGGGTTCGTGTACTCGCAACCCCTCCAGTAGCACGGGTGCATCGCTTGTCGCCGGTGGTTCTGAGCCTGGTCTTTAATTCGGGAAATCCATAAAATAGCGCCGTTTTTATTTGTCTGTAGCTGGTTTGGACTTGTCTGAAGATACTCCGCGAGGCTCATAGCTAACATCGACGTGCCACCCTCGTCTTAGTTGGGGTCGCACCACCCTAAGTCCACTTCATCGGCCAGATATGACACACGTTCTTCCAGCCTGTTTCTCGAAGTGATCGTATACATATAAAATATAAAGACCTTATTATTCCCTGTGTACGAGTAGTCACGGCTAGCATCTGTTGGCTGTTTTTGCAATGCACCATTCGTTGCTTGAAGCTGACAGCAGTGACTCAATGACTAGCGAACCATACTCTAACTTTTGTGTTAAGTTCATATAGTAGCTTCCAGTTACACTACAATTACTATCCATTATCTCGGAAGCTCTTGCTCAACTAATCACTTTCTGCCTGCTATCCTTCACATAACCTCCAACACTGCGCAACAGAATCTCTTATTTGATTCCTTAGCTGGGCTAAATACCACTCCCGCTGTCTGTCTACCTCACCCTATCATCGCGCGTACCAACTAGTCAAACGGCTGGCCTCCTTGCTCGCTATCCCGGCGGCTAAGTCCTCATCCTCCCAAAATTACGCAGCTGCTCTTACCCTGGCCATCTCAGTCAGTCAGTGGCTGCTAGGCAAGCCAACAGAAATGAACCCTTTCATAGGTTCAGTTAACCTTCCGGCATCCTCTTTCGACTACTTTTTTCTATTGGACACCGTTTTATCTGGTAACTCTCAGCACTCACCCTATACCTTGCTCATTTCCTTTCTTCCCAAGCTTCGAACTTCCACAGCAGCTGCTGCAAACACCCAGTATGGCCGTCGTTCTTTCAAACTGGCTGGTCTCCGGTTAACATCCATACGCCCCTCCAATTAGGCCGAAATCACCTGTGACTATACATCGGCCTGGCTCTACCTGTATCGTCCATTACTTTGACATTTGAAATTCCCCACCTTTCTTGTCCCTGTCTGTAACCCCCGCTCCACTTCAGTGCTTAGTGCGTCTATATGAGCTGACCTTTGTTTGTACTTACCACCTCACCCGTTTGGCCTTGGGGTCATCCAGCCATTTGTGGCCGATTGTCTCACGTGGGAGCCTGTTTGCTCATCTGGTTCGTACTTCAAGTCCAAGTGGACCATCTGTTGTTGACGGGTATCTACTGTCGAGGTTTGCACATTTTGTGAATTGATGTCTTATGTTAATATTACAGTATAGAAACCCAGCTCCGACTTTGATTTGCCTTCCCGGAGGTTCTGGCATTACGCGTCACTCGAAGATACCGTTTACTCGTTGCATTACCTGTGACAATCCTCTCGTTATGGCTGTTTAGAAACCGAAGTATGTCAGCGCAATAATGGTACGGCACTGCCATACCCAATTTGATGGCAATCCCGCAACTAATTTCTATCTACCTACGACCTTCACTTCTTGCTCACCCGAGCTTGTAGTTCCAACTACGAGCAAAAGTTTTAGCCAGCACCAACCGCCCCCGGGAAAAGTTCGTTCTAAGCCGCTGTGGCTCTCGTTCGGATTTAACTGACTTGGTTTTCGGCTGCAATTTCAGTCTACCCCTTCCACGAGTTCAATAACTTCATTTACGGTGTTCATTCAGCCCAATGCATTATCATTATCTTTCCATCCAGAAATTACTTTACACCTGACAACCCTACAAAGGCGGCACCAGCGAGTCTACTTATTTTTAATGTGAAGCATATTTTTGAGACGAAACTTGCCATTTGGCTCCACTTCAAACTCTTCAATATCCACCTCCAGCTTGCTTTTGTTACCCTGACCATTTACTCAAACGCCCAAGGTTGCTAATGGCCAGCAACGATTTTTCAGTTTCAGTTCAATTCAGCCGGCTTCGTCATTGAACTCATGCCTCATTTTTCTAGTTTTTTGGTTCCAACAACTACGGTGACTCTTCACGTAACAAGCGTGTCTCGTCGGTTGCACATTCCTCATCGTTGTGTTATTGCCCGTCGCGTTCAGGTTGTAACGACCCGATCGTGCATCTATTGGCATGTTCCCTACAAATCAGAAAATATATCTATTATTATTAGTCAGACCCTTACCTACGTCTGTCGTTTAGCTTCTACTTGGAGCAGAAAATACGGACATACACAGACTTCCATGACACACTGTGCTGGGTTTCTCTGCTTCGGTCCAGGTCAAAATCACAAGACGCCATCTTTGCTGATCGGTTTGCAAGCAAACATTTGCGTGTTCTGGATGGTCAGGGGGCTAAGAAACTAAAATAAGTCATCTATCTGTGAAGTCATCTTTGGGACAAGCCTGAAGAGCATCACCTCACAGTGGCCAAGATCACCCATCACAAAAGTTGAAGAGATACGATACGCGATCCGTCGCACGCCAGCAGCACTGATACTGGTAGGCCGGTCACATAGTACAAAAAAGCCTAAGTTTGTGTCCCTGGACCGCCATCTGGGTTGAGGTAGAGTACCATCGACCAAAGACGGCAGGCCGACATTTCCAGACGTTGAGCCTATACGTGCAGCATAGCCGGTGCTTTGCGTAATGGATTTACAAGAAAACGCGCTCACCTCACAAGATTCTTCGGATTACTCGACATTCCGTTTGTCCCGCAGGGCGCCTGGAAGAAAAACCAGCAAACACCATGAAGTTCAGTTAAATGCCGCACAACAGACATCCAGTAGAATAGTCTCCTCTCAAAATAGCTACCATCGGAAAGGTCTGAGAAACACAACATTGAGCACGTAGGTCTCAGACTACGATATTGCGAGTGGATAACTAATAATAGGGCAACTGATATTTCCGAGGATGTTCGGTTGTTTACGCGTGTTGGCAGACGCAAACTTACCACCATTAAGGACGATCGAAACAACTTTAGGCGCCTCTGCGAGCTGATAGAGTGATCGGCTTGCTGACTAATATAAAGCGGAATGTGGTGGTCGTACGGACTGCAACCTGCTATTCGGGGACTATGGCTCGCAAACCCTTTGGAGGGCTACATGGAGTAAAATATGTTTTCACATGTGCTGACAAAATACATCATTCTGTTGCAACTCCGCTTTAGAAACCTTGAAGGTTGGTTAGGTGTGACGACATGCTAAAGCGCAAGTAGCCCCAGTGTCCGAATGAACCTCTTTTAATTATTTGTTGCGCCTATTAGGCCGAAGAGGTCCCCCAGGAGCACCGTGCAAAACATTTGCGGATTCTGGTTTACACCTTTAGAACGAATCAATTCGACAACTTTCCCCATCTTTCGGCTCTTGGTGAGTTACTTGGCAAGAGCCCGTTGGACATTGGATAAATTACCAGGGAGCTGTGCTGCTTCGTATGAATCAGTCTCAGAGCGGAAACGCGCTCCACAAAAATGCTTTACTTAATTGGGCCCCACAGTTTTCTTCCCACACGACGGGTCGGCACACAACGTGTGAAGAAATCGAAAGTAAAATCTCAATAGCTTGATGAAAACCAATGTGTTACGAGCAATTCAACGTTACTGTGGGACAGGTAACAAGTCCGGCTCACTACATGCCAGAATACTTGCTTACTGCGGTATTAAGCTCGCTCAAACACGGAATACCCAGTGCACCAAAGACTCACGAAAAATGGCAGAAATAGCACGTCCCGTTAAGATGAAGGACCAAGTTAAATCGGTGCGTCATTTATTAGATCCACCGAGGATTAATCAGGTGGACGCTGATCTTTCCGCTGAGCTTGCAAACGTTGTACCAACGAAGAAGTGCACATCAGCACTGTGAGGTCGAAACGGTGGGTCCGCCTTGCTTGGCTGCGGTCTTAAGGGTTGTAGAGAGTACCGGATACGTTTCGATGCGGCCGGCTAACCAGCGTTTACCGGAGATCTAATAATCCGTTTGCAATTGGTGTTATCTATCAACTGTGGATTCCGCATTCGACTGTTCCCGTAAATGCAGTTCCCAGGTCGAATTTTATTCCACTACGAAAAAATTGAACCGCATTCCTTCTGAAGTCCCCATATTATGTGCATACACTTCTCTGTCGAAGACAGCAATAACTGCATTGATAAAACACGTCAGCAGGTTGAAACCTGTTGAAGAAGGCTGTCTTTGCGGGGCGAGTTCCTTTAAATAGTTTCAATTAACAGAGATTAAAAAGAGGTTGATTTAGGTCTCCAACAAACACTGAAGCAACTTGCGATCAAACGCAATTCGCCAAAGATTTCACCTTGTTCAAGAAGAACGACGCCGACATCCAAAAATACGTGGTTCCAAGCCAGTGACTATTCATCGTAAAAATGAGCAAGCGGCCACGTCAAGAACATAGCCACCTGTAATCAACCCTCATACGCGCAGGAAGTCGCCCGTTCAACTCCACCAGAGAATCTTTCCCCGGAGACCAAAGGTCCCAAATTGTTCAGCAGATGCCAGTAGAGAATGCTTTAAAACCGTTACCGAAATCTGCATATATTGCAGTCAGATCACTCTCCGATGCAATATAGTTTTCCCTCAACGAAGGATTCTTGTACACAACTGGTTCTTCCAGGTGGCGCAATACTGCTTTTGGTTTTGCATTGGCCTGATTCTACCTGCAGTGATTCCCACGGATGACTCAAAGCCCGCTGACACGGAAATGTGCAATTGATGTGCTCCACTGCACTTTTAGCTTGCCTTGCCCACAAATTCATTGATTCACCTCACATTGTCCGTTTGGTCCTACGCATTAGTAACGCTCCACCCACCCAAAAATCTTTACCTCTGACTCCACGGAGAGCAAAACCAGCGAATCTATTCAGTTTTAATGTACACCGTAATTTCGGGATAGAAACCGCTACTTATTCTCACTGCAACTTCCTCCAACTCCCCATTGTCATTTGTGATTTTCATGACCCTCACCACTAGATAAATTGCCCAAGGCCATCCATTGTCAGCAACAGTCTTCAGTTTTGATTTAGACCGGCCGACACCATCACTCAAGTGAAGTGCTTGGCCTCGTTGATCCAGTGTTTTATTTTCCACAATTTACAGTTTTTTATCACGCAATAAACATGTGCCCTTGGTTTTACCCTACGCACCGTTATGTGGTTACCTGCTATGTCCGAACTGTAATGGCTTGACTTTGGCTTGATTTGTACGCCTCTCAAAGCTTGGAAAAGAACTATTAATACCAAGCGCTCTGGGAGTGTTTTACAGCTTTATTTTAGCCACCTACCCGGCACTGTGTCCGTCACATTGTTTCAACGAACCCCGTAGCTGTATTGGTTCCCGAACAAATTCAGATTAATTAAAGAAGACAGTTTGCAGCCGAATGAACCAAAACTACCCCAGAGTATTTTGCCTCCTCTGAAAGCATGCTCGAAATCTTTCTGCAGAAAGAGAGCCACGGGAGATCCAGAGGAACCGCTCTTAGTATGAGATCAACCGACCAACTTTGCAAGCACAGGACTTGATACCAAGCCTCCCCCAACAAACTCAAGATATATTATATAAGTACGTACAACGGTGTTGGAGGAACAGGTCAACAGCTTTTCTTTCCAAAAGCAGAGAGCATAACGCAAGGACAACCCGGTCGTGCTACTTGTGGCGTACATTGGGCCACATGAACTCTGTTCCAGCTACCCATAACATCCATTCTTGACAGAATACAGCTGAAAACAGCCCTTAGCTGGTTATATCTCCATGTAAAATGACGTTTCTGAATTTTGCGTAAGACAAACCCCTAAGCACATCGGTAGGTGATAAGTGAAAAAGCGTCAAAGAAACGTTGCTCTGCAACTAATTTTTTGCCACTCCCTTCACAGAGACAGCTTACATTCTGCTTTGAAGAATGCATTTGTCGTACTAATCCACAAAACCGATGACCGCTTATGACCTGTCGGCTACAGTCTCATCAGCCTCGCCATAGTGGCGTGCATAATCGGAAGAGATACCCAGGCCTGTCGTTATATATAACCCCTTCAATATGAACTTTTTCCGGTGCAATGCTGTTCATTTCCAACCCAGCTTTGTGCATTAGACATGTTCTTTTCTAGTTTCACGAGGCTCTGTCCTAGGAATGCTCCTTCTTTTGGCCTATGTCAAAAACTTCCCTATGTGCTCTCAAGTTTATGTATGATTTTTATCGGAGGACTGTAGTCCTGGAGTGTGAATTCCCGTGCACTCCAGATGAATATCAATTGACAGATCCCCCCAAAGTTTGTCCGTACGTCAGTTGGGGGAAACCTAGCAAATGTATAATGAGAATGGAGCAGAAGGTACTGCGATGGTCAAAATTGTTTGTGTATTCTAACATTTTCAAATGCGCCACTCTAAACCCATCATTAAAATTGCCCCAAATGCATTTTCTGCCTTTCGGATCATTAGGCGCACCTGAACGTTACTGCTCCCACGAACTTTCAGATATCTAACGAAGCCTAGACCAAGCCGCCTCCTCAATGGGTCAACCGGGTCGCCTAATTTGAACACAGGAAGTACAGCTTACGCTGAGTGTCTTCAAGGAGCTGCTGCGAGGATAGCATCAAGCCGACTGACCAATAAAGCGGCTTGATGATGCTAGACCCAACCCAAGGAGATGCCGACATGTATCGCACCATTGACAACACCATTTCTCGGTAGGGATTTAAAACGTGGCTTTCCAAGTTTTGCAGCACGGATTTTTGTCATATATCCCTGATTTTTATTTCAGGCATCTATATCTGGAAATAATTTTTCTCGCGCCCTTCAATGCTTCATTGAATGCACACTTTTAATCAATTGGAGATGCCACTTGTGACAATTATCCCATCGAGGAGGCTTATTGTGTGGCGAGAATAAAGTTCAGGGAGGGGTGCTACACCCTCTTACGCATCACCCGCTCAGGTAAACTGGAGCCATTGAACGGTAAGTGCAACCCGATTAGCTGATTTATGTCAAACCTATAACGCATTACCTTTTAAATTGGTACAACCTCCTTGTATCCACCCCTCGTATCTTCGCTCGGTAAAGATAGGTTGGAGAGTCCGAAGTGCTCATGCGCTACTACTATCCGCTGGAATTATCAGCGTCACTAATACCAGCTCGCGGATAGTTTATAAACAGTCCCGGACCCTTATAGAAGCATGGTGATAACTGCTGTTGCTATTTTGTGACGAACGGACTTTAGCGTCACGCAATGCACTGAGTGTACCATATAATTAGTGTTCACCTATCGTTGCTAATCTTGCTTCTCCAGACAGGTGCAGCAGCGTGTAACCCAGGTGCTTGTCATTCACGTCTGGATTTTTAAGTTATCTGGCATCGCCCGCCCCAACGATGTTATCGTTCCGGCGAAAAGCGCATAATGTACCACTTCACTTTGCATCAAAACACGACTAAAATTATCAAATTGCATCCAGAGGGGTCTGGCACTTAGATTGCGAATTTCATTGCTCCGATTGCAATGCTTACTCGACATTATCTCTAGAGTCCCATAGGATCAGAAAATAGCGTTCCATTTCCCCGGTGTGCAGGAGGGGCATTTACTTCCACATAGCCGCTGCCGCCGAAATTCATCGTCGTGGCGGTGGAATTAATATATTTTATAGAGTAGAACGTCGTGTATCCTATTGCGTTGCATGGCTATCAACATAGTCGTACCTTTCTAACGTACTGAACTAACAAGGCTGGAATAGCTTAGGTGTTCCATGATTTTCCCGGGCTCTTAACTGCGTGAACTTCCTAAGTCTCCTGCCCCAGCAGCAGCCGCAGCATTCGCGACCCACAACTTACTTGGTTGCAGTGCTATACGCACTATGGAAGACCTTGAGTGAGGACCTCTATAATGTTTTCGGACCCACTGGTTGCCAATCCGGGTGTTCTGTAAGAAGCTGGCCCCAAACCTCAATTGTATTTGATCTAAGAAAGTGGCCTGAAGGCGGTGTGCATTCGTGCTCGTTGTTTCTACGTACAACCTTGCCTTAGGAGTAGTCAGTCTGGTCCCCTATTCCAAATTCGTTCACCAGAAGCTAAAATGGCTGCACCGGTTATCAACTCAGAGCTACCCCAATAATTGCTCAGCTTGCTGCGTTCGGATATGATAATTTCTTGTTTTCTTCTCTAGGGGTCAAATTATACCATAGTTAAGCAACAAATGACAAAGTGCCTTGTACACAGAACGACCTCGGCTGTTTGGCTGCGGTATTATTCTTCAGGCACTCCACAAGGCTGTTAGCACGCACACCTAATAAACTGTTTCATCAAGGGAACCTTATTTAGCTTCAGACAATTTGCCATTCATTCACCTATAACTTAATGTTACAATGCCAATTCACAGAATGTGCATGTTTCCAATCCGTGCTCTGCTAAGCACCAAGCCACACGCGAGTGCACTCTCCACATCCGCTGCATTCTCGCAAAACTCGGCCACCATGGTAAGTTAACCGTTGCTACCTCCGAAGAATTTGGCCGAACCTCTGCCCGCCTTCCTCACAATACACAAGCGCAACATAAACTGCAGCTTTTATTTCGGGGAAATCAAGCTTTACCAATCACACGATCCCAAACCCACCAACTCCGCTGAAAATTTTCCTTTATTCCCCATCTTTCTCCCAACTGCTAGTTGATTTCCGGATCTACTCAAGAAGTTCTTAACAGGTCTAGCCCAAAAATGAGAAAGGCTCTGTTAGCCAGCATCCTCGGGTCAACCCAGCTACCCATTTCAAGGGCCCGGAAACAGAGGATTGGGAAGCATGGCAGGCACTCTTGGTCAGGAGTTTCGAGTAAGCATTCCAAGCTCATCACCTGCTAGCCCATACCGGTGGCTGTCATCCGATTGTGCATTCATCGTATCAGCGCATACCCTCCGCAAACCCATTCAGCTACCACGGTTAGGCCCGAACCTGTCTACTGATATAAAATTTTTCAGAGATATTTTATTGCTCTCTGCCGCTTGTCGTTAGCAGCTGCTTTAAAATGGTATCGTTCCTTCAGCCCTGAACCTGTATTTGGCCCTCCGTTGCCAGTCTACCGTTCATTAATACCAACTGACACACCAGTGGATCAAACTCTATATACAACAGTTGCGCAAGTCTCTGCAACAAATCAACTCAAGTACAGGATCCGGCGAAATACACTCATTTGCAATCAACTTTGGTTTTTGCGAGAGACTCGCCTGGAACCCAGCTGAATCTCTCGTTCGTGATGTTTCCAGGGGACTAAAAGTGCTGCATCAGGCCGCCCCATGTTTCAGTTGGTACGATATTCAAGATATCGCAATACATGTATATTACATACGTTACGTTCATTACGTAAATACACGTATGGCGCATTACATATATACAAGTACAGAATCTATTGCCACGCTTGCCTCTTACTATCACACTCTTGAGTAAATCGCGGCTCACCTCCATCTAGCCAGCTGATTGCAATCAAAAATGATCCGGAGGTGTATGAACCTCTGCCTTGAACCCGCTGTTCTGATCTTCAGTGCCTATATACCCCTATCTCTCTCATTTTTTGCCTCCTTGTGGATTACTCTGAAGCTAATAATTTGCTTTCATTTTACTCGCGGATTTTGTGAACCACCTTCTGTCATTCACCACGAAAGTTGGCGTTTTTCTTTCCGACCTTTTATTTCGTTCACTTTCACTTATATCTTTCAGTGACATTTGTGGAATTTGGTACACGTGCAGTCAGCCGGGCAATGTTGAACCTGCCCCAGTGAGGTCTTCCTGCCATTCGCTCCCCGACTATCCTTCCAAGGGGATGGTACGAATATGTGATGAGTTAAAAATTATCTGCACCTCTCCTACATCAAAAGCGGTGTGGGTTAACTCTCTCCTGTTCTCAACTGTTCGGCCCTAATGTGCTACCTGAGGCAACAATTAATCGTCAGGACCCGCGAAATTCCAACTTGCTATTAGTGTATACACTCAAAGGACACACTGAAACTTGTCAGTGAAAACTGACAAATATTCTCCGAAAGCCTTAAGGGCCTATCTCCTAAAATAGTGCTGGCTGCTAGCTCGTACGTTTTGAGCGGAAAGCCCTCTCTTTAAACGATACAGAAGTGGCGGGCCTCTGATAACTAAACGGGTGCGCAAATGTCTGCAACGCCGGCCATAATTTACTTCACCTAGCAATTTACGCGTGAAGGTAAGGGGGTTTGTGATGAGAGATACCTGTCTGCTGTTAAGCAATCCCACATTGTGATTGGATGCCAAAGGCTGATGATACTTTTTGCGAGTCAATGACATTCAGTGGTTATTTCTCCCACTTGTCTAGGCTACTTGCTCGTAGTGTAATTTGTGCCTGCTCACCATAAAGAATTTGTACTTCCATGCAGGTCGTCCCCAGCCTTCTGTTCCTGCTTAAGCTTTACACGCTCTCCAGTTGCCAGCATCAAGATTCGGCTATCTGTCCGTCGCTGCATGAGAGCCCGTGTTTGGTCTGTCTACTTTTGAGTTTCTGCCCCACTGACAAAGTGGTCAACTTGAAGGTCATACCCGGAGCCCCCGGATGACAGTTAAACATTCCATCCATCATGCCAACTTGGGTTCTCCGGAAACTATGTTTCAGTCGCACGTTCGAACTGATGAGAGGGCTTGTTAACATTCGTCGCAAACAGGCCCGAGGGCAACCTTCATCTTATTTCGTTGCACTGCCGCTTTGTCACTCCAGAAAGAACCGGTAGCTCCATTTGACTGATTTTACAGATGGTGTCTCAGAGGAGGCGGCCTTGAAATCGATTAAAAGTCTTGTTTACCAAACGTTTTCTTACTAAGCACCAGTATATTAGAACACCCCTGCGGCTTTCCAGAGACGCCATCTCCAAAGTCTTCTACCTGAAGACTTTTTCGGCCAACGGGCCCAGCAATGAAAAATCTAGCAAGCGGGTGCCTTACCTATGGTGGAAGGCCCTAGATCGACAAACACTCACAACTCATCCGCCTGAGCGCTGATGCGTGCGCAACCGTCGTCCGCTAGGCTGCCCCCGTAAACTTTGTCTTGAGCCATGGCCTGATGCGAGGCAGTGCAAATCAGGGAGCTGTCTCGGATTGATCGACAACAAAGGCCTACAGCACCCATTGGTTCAACGGTGCACTACATCGTCAGCCAAACTAGTGTGGCTTGCTTTTCAGGAAAAATATCGCGTATCCTCAGTGTAGACCGCCTTGGCGGATCGAATGACTTAGCGCTCGTGGTACCCGGCGTGATGTCCGTACCTCATGAGGTGTTCAGCTTGCGCACTTTAGGGCCTCGGTTCCGAATCTGTGATGGCGAATAAAGATGTACCCTTAAAGTTCGAGCCGTTGTCAGCCTAGAAACGTTAGTGTTGCCGCAAATTACGCTGATCTTTATCCGGCATATGCAATTTTCTCCAAAACCTTTGTGTGCCGAAACAACACTTTTGCGACAAAATGTTCCGTTTCACTGTGTGTGCTTGATCTCAAAAGCATCATGTAACCTTTATTTGTACATTTTGGCGCGAATCCGGTTTTAAAGTTAAACTACTATGATCCAGCAAGGCGTGGATATGAATTTGGGGAACTGGTGGCTTTTCGGTTTTCATCCCTAGGAGCTCTTGATAGGGCAGTGAATGAATACACGAAGGATGACCGTGGTATCTGTGCAAGAACGAAAACTTTGTGGCCTGACCAGTGGATGTACAACAAATGCAGCAGGCGGCCCCCGAAACCGGGCTAAAGTAGAGGAATCAGAAGGAGTTAGAAAGTTCAGGTTATTTCTCTGCGACAAACAGTACGTGAAATACCGGGCGCCAGCCCGGCTTTCTCTACGGAGGCAAGGACACGAGTTATCAGTATTCGTATATCGCTCTGTTCATAACTGAGATGGGTAGTTATTTCTACGACCGACCGTCTGTGAACCGGTGGAAAACACAAGTTTGGCAATTTTACTACTCTGTTGAAATATGGAGCGCCGTTGATTACTAGGCGGCAGCTTGTAGCCGAGCAACACATAAAAGTCTTTACCGAGCAGAACATTTAATCCTGCCCCGGATAATACCGGAACCGAACAGACGAGGTCGTTCTGTGTACAAGGCACTTTGTCATTTGTTGCTTAACTATGGTATAATTTGACCCCTAGAGAAGAAAACAAGAAATTATCATATCCGAACGCAGCAAGCTGAGCAATTATTGGGGTAGCTCTGAGTTGATAACCGGTGCAGCCATTTTAGCTTCTGGTGAACGAATTTGGAATAGGGGACCAGACTGACTACTCCTAAGGCAAGGTTGTACGTAGAAACAACGAGCACGAATGCACACCGCCTTCAGGCCGCTTTCTTAGATCAAATACAATTGAGGTTTGGGGCCAGCTTCTTACAGAACACCCGGATTGGCAACCAGTGGGTCCGAAAACATTATAGAGGTCCTCACTCAAGGTCTTCCATAGTGCGTATAGCACTGCAACCAAGTAAGTTGTGGGTCGCGAATGCTGCGGCTGCTGCTGGGGCAGGAGACTTAGGAAGTTCACGCAGTTAAGAGCCCGGGAAAATCATGGAACACCTAAGCTATTCCAGCCTTGTTAGTTCAGTACGTTAGAAAGGTACGACTATGTTGATAGCCATGCAACGCAATAGGATACACGACGTTCTACTCTATAAAATATATTAATTCCATCGCCACGACGATGAATTTCGGCGGCAGCGGCTATGTGGAAGTAAATGCCCCTCCTGCACACCGGGGAAATGGAACGCTATTTTCTGATCCTATGGGACTCTAGAGATAATGTCGAGTAAGCATTGCAATCGGAGCAATGAAATTCGCAATCTAAGTGCCAGACCCCTCTGGATGCAATTTGATAATTTTAGTCGTGTTTTGATGCAAAGTGAAGTGGTACATTATGCGCTTTTCGCCGGAACGATAACATCGTTGGGGCGGGCGATGCCAGATAACTTAAAAATCCAGACGTGAATGACAAGCACCTGGGTTACACGCTGCTGCACCTGTCTGGAGAAGCAAGATTAGCAACGATAGGTGAACACTAATTATATGGTACACTCAGTGCATTGCGTGACGCTAAAGTCCGTTCGTCACAAAATAGCAACAGCAGTTATCACCATGCTTCTATAAGGGTCCGGGACTGTTTATAAACTATCCGCGAGCTGGTATTAGTGACGCTGATAATTCCAGCGGATAGTAGTAGCGCATGAGCACTTCGGACTCTCCAACCTATCTTTACCGAGCGAAGATACGAGGGGTGGATACAAGGAGGTTGTACCAATTTAAAAGGTAATGCGTTATAGGTTTGACATAAATCAGCTAATCGGGTTGCACTTACCGTTCAATGGCTCCAGTTTACCTGAGCGGGTGATGCGTAAGAGGGTGTAGCACCCCTCCCTGAACTTTATTCTCGCCACACAATAAGCCTCCTCGATGGGATAATTGTCACAAGTGGCATCTCCAATTGATTAAAAGTGTGCATTCAATGAAGCATTGAAGGGCGCGAGAAAAATTATTTCCAGATATAGATGCCTGAAATAAAAATCAGGGATATATGACAAAAATCCGTGCTGCAAAACTTGGAAAGCCACGTTTTAAATCCCTACCGAGAAATGGTGTTGTCAATGGTGCGATACATGTCGGCATCTCCTTGGGTTGGGTCTAGCATCATCAAGCCGCTTTATTGGTCAGTCGGCTTGATGCTATCCTCGCAGCAGCTCCTTGAAGACACTCAGCGTAAGCTGTACTTCCTGTGTTCAAATTAGGCGACCCGGTTGACCCATTGAGGAGGCGGCTTGGTCTAGGCTTCGTTAGATATCTGAAAGTTCGTGGGAGCAGTAACGTTCAGGTGCGCCTAATGATCCGAAAGGCAGAAAATGCATTTGGGGCAATTTTAATGATGGGTTTAGAGTGGCGCATTTGAAAATGTTAGAATACACAAACAATTTTGACCATCGCAGTACCTTCTGCTCCATTCTCATTATACATTTGCTAGGTTTCCCCCAACTGACGTACGGACAAACTTTGGGGGGATCTGTCAATTGATATTCATCTGGAGTGCACGGGAATTCACACTCCAGGACTACAGTCCTCCGATAAAAATCATACATAAACTTGAGAGCACATAGGGAAGTTTTTGACATAGGCCAAAAGAAGGAGCATTCCTAGGACAGAGCCTCGTGAAACTAGAAAAGAACATGTCTAATGCACAAAGCTGGGTTGGAAATGAACAGCATTGCACCGGAAAAAGTTCATATTGAAGGGGTTATATATAACGACAGGCCTGGGTATCTCTTCCGATTATGCACGCCACTATGGCGAGGCTGATGAGACTGTAGCCGACAGGTCATAAGCGGTCATCGGTTTTGTGGATTAGTACGACAAATGCATTCTTCAAAGCAGAATGTAAGCTGTCTCTGTGAAGGGAGTGGCAAAAAATTAGTTGCAGAGCAACGTTTCTTTGACGCTTTTTCACTTATCACCTACCGATGTGCTTAGGGGTTTGTCTTACGCAAAATTCAGAAACGTCATTTTACATGGAGATATAACCAGCTAAGGGCTGTTTTCAGCTGTATTCTGTCAAGAATGGATGTTATGGGTAGCTGGAACAGAGTTCATGTGGCCCAATGTACGCCACAAGTAGCACGACCGGGTTGTCCTTGCGTTATGCTCTCTGCTTTTGGAAAGAAAAGCTGTTGACCTGTTCCTCCAACACCGTTGTACGTACTTATATAATATATCTTGAGTTTGTTGGGGGAGGCTTGGTATCAAGTCCTGTGCTTGCAAAGTTGGTCGGTTGATCTCATACTAAGAGCGGTTCCTCTGGATCTCCCGTGGCTCTCTTTCTGCAGAAAGATTTCGAGCATGCTTTCAGAGGAGGCAAAATACTCTGGGGTAGTTTTGGTTCATTCGGCTGCAAACTGTCTTCTTTAATTAATCTGAATTTGTTCGGGAACCAATACAGCTACGGGGTTCGTTGAAACAATGTGACGGACACAGTGCCGGGTAGGTGGCTAAAATAAAGCTGTAAAACACTCCCAGAGCGCTTGGTATTAATAGTTCTTTTCCAAGCTTTGAGAGGCGTACAAATCAAGCCAAAGTCAAGCCATTACAGTTCGGACATAGCAGGTAACCACATAACGGTGCGTAGGGTAAAACCAAGGGCACATGTTTATTGCGTGATAAAAAACTGTAAATTGTGGAAAATAAAACACTGGATCAACGAGGCCAAGCACTTCACTTGAGTGATGGTGTCGGCCGGTCTAAATCAAAACTGAAGACTGTTGCTGACAATGGATGGCCTTGGGCAATTTATCTAGTGGTGAGGGTCATGAAAATCACAAATGACAATGGGGAGTTGGAGGAAGTTGCAGTGAGAATAAGTAGCGGTTTCTATCCCGAAATTACGGTGTACATTAAAACTGAATAGATTCGCTGGTTTTGCTCTCCGTGGAGTCAGAGGTAAAGATTTTTGGGTGGGTGGAGCGTTACTAATGCGTAGGACCAAACGGACAATGTGAGGTGAATCAATGAATTTGTGGGCAAGGCAAGCTAAAAGTGCAGTGGAGCACATCAATTGCACATTTCCGTGTCAGCGGGCTTTGAGTCATCCGTGGGAATCACTGCAGGTAGAATCAGGCCAATGCAAAACCAAAAGCAGTATTGCGCCACCTGGAAGAACCAGTTGTGTACAAGAATCCTTCGTTGAGGGAAAACTATATTGCATCGGAGAGTGATCTGACTGCAATATATGCAGATTTCGGTAACGGTTTTAAAGCATTCTCTACTGGCATCTGCTGAACAATTTGGGACCTTTGGTCTCCGGGGAAAGATTCTCTGGTGGAGTTGAACGGGCGACTTCCTGCGCGTATGAGGGTTGATTACAGGTGGCTATGTTCTTGATGTGGCCGCTTGCTCATTTTTACGATGAATAGTCACTGGCTTGGAACCACGTATTTTTGGATGTCGGCGTCGTTCTTCTTGAACAAGGTGAAATCTTTGGCGAATTGCGTTTGATCGCAAGTTGCTTCAGTGTTTGTTGGAGACCTAAATCAACCTCTTTTTAATCTCTGTTAATTGAAACTATTTAAAGGAACTCGCCCCGCAAAGACAGCCTTCTTCAACAGGTTTCAACCTGCTGACGTGTTTTATCAATGCAGTTATTGCTGTCTTCGACAGAGAAGTGTATGCACATAATATGGGGACTTCAGAAGGAATGCGGTTCAATTTTTTCGTAGTGGAATAAAATTCGACCTGGGAACTGCATTTACGGGAACAGTCGAATGCGGAATCCACAGTTGATAGATAACACCAATTGCAAACGGATTATTAGATCTCCGGTAAACGCTGGTTAGCCGGCCGCATCGAAACGTATCCGGTACTCTCTACAACCCTTAAGACCGCAGCCAAGCAAGGCGGACCCACCGTTTCGACCTCACAGTGCTGATGTGCACTTCTTCGTTGGTACAACGTTTGCAAGCTCAGCGGAAAGATCAGCGTCCACCTGATTAATCCTCGGTGGATCTAATAAATGACGCACCGATTTAACTTGGTCCTTCATCTTAACGGGACGTGCTATTTCTGCCATTTTTCGTGAGTCTTTGGTGCACTGGGTATTCCGTGTTTGAGCGAGCTTAATACCGCAGTAAGCAAGTATTCTGGCATGTAGTGAGCCGGACTTGTTACCTGTCCCACAGTAACGTTGAATCGCTCGTAACACATTGGTTTTCATCAAGCTATTGAGATTTTACTTTCGATTTCTTCACACGTTGTGTGCCGACCCGTCGTGTGGGAAGAAAACTGTGGGGCCCAATTAAGTAAAGCATTTTTGTGGAGCGCGTTTCCGCTCTGAGACTGATTCATACGAAGCAGCACAGCTCCCTGGTAATTTATCCAATGTCCAACGGGCTCTTGCCAAGTAACTCACCAAGAGCCGAAAGATGGGGAAAGTTGTCGAATTGATTCGTTCTAAAGGTGTAAACCAGAATCCGCAAATGTTTTGCACGGTGCTCCTGGGGGACCTCTTCGGCCTAATAGGCGCAACAAATAATTAAAAGAGGTTCATTCGGACACTGGGGCTACTTGCGCTTTAGCATGTCGTCACACCTAACCAACCTTCAAGGTTTCTAAAGCGGAGTTGCAACAGAATGATGTATTTTGTCAGCACATGTGAAAACATATTTTACTCCATGTAGCCCTCCAAAGGGTTTGCGAGCCATAGTCCCCGAATAGCAGGTTGCAGTCCGTACGACCACCACACTCCGCTTTATATTAGTCAGCAAGCCGATCACTCTATCAGCTCGCAGAGGCGCCTAAAGTTGTTTCGATCGTCCTTAATGGTGGTAAGTTTGCGTCTGCCAACACGCGTAAACAACCGAACATCCTCGGAAATATCAGTTGCCCTATTATTAGTTATCCACTCGCAATATCGTAGTCTGAGACCTGCGTGCTCAATGTTGTGTTCCTCAGACCTTTCCGATGGTAGCTATTTTGAGAGGAGACTATTCTACTGGATGTCTGTTGTGCGGCATTTGAACGAACTTGGTGGTTTTTGCTGGCTTTTTTTTCAAGTTTGAAATTGTGATAAACGTAATATCTGCTTCAGACTTCCAGCGAGATTCTGGCATCTTGGTATGAAAATTTCTCTTGCCAAATTTGGTGACCTTGAACATGTGGAGATTGCACTTGATCTGGTTAACGCGACAGCTTGCAGATAACCAAACGGTATCGTAGCCAGTAGGGTCAGGCGTAAGCTAGAGGTTGGCGAATTGTACAGACTGACAAACTGACTTTTTTCAACAGAATGAAGGGCCGGCGGCTACATTCTTTAAGTCCACCACTGCGCTGAATTTGGTAGTAACTACGAGTTAATAGTTGGTGTGTAAACACGACATGATAAAAGCGCAATTCGGCACCATTACACCCCGGAATGGAAACAAAACGTGTAACATCAGCTCTTGGATCAATATCAGGGCGATTGTAATATTAGCAGAAGTAGGAGAATCAGGCATTTTAGGGGCACGCTGCCAGGTGCAGTGTGATAAACACCGCAGCCCTAGAGCCTTACTTCTCACCTTTTTGGATAACATTATTCACGGGATTATCTCGATGTCATGGTTCCGTGTATTGATACACAAATCGTGTCTTCCACCCGGCCTTCCAGGGTCGTGTTTGTTCTTGCCGTTCAGCGGCTTTCATGCCTTTGAAACGCACCAGCAAATTTTTTGTAGCACTGCTCTCCATGTACTCAGCGCGGGACATTCAGCTTGCCAGTGCAAGGACTGTCATAAAAGTGTCTACAAATGCTTTGATTAACCACAAATAAACGTTGTTCCGCAGAGCGACTACCCGAAATTAGAAAAATTCTCGATGGATTAGATTTTCCGACTTGACCTTTAAAAACTACTTACCAGGTCCACACCGTACATTAGTTAGTTCAACGGTGGAAAAGCTGTCGGATAAACCTTGTTGAAATAGAACACAGGTAAGTATTTGATCTCCTCAGAGTTACGATATTTAAGAGGAAATAGGTCGAGCACTGCGAGGCGCGATTCGTAATCCACGGATTCAAGGCCGGCAACTATTTTCGTAGCAGCTCGCTGGACGCACTCAATGAGGGTTACGTCCTTCTTGTGCCCTGAGTAGACAACTTGGTTGGCGTATTCAAGAGGCGGTCTGACGTAGGCCCCATAAAGTATTTGGAAGCCCGTGTAAGTATTACGTCGGAAGGTCATTCAGTTCATCCGTAGAACGACGAATGCCTTCGTGCTTATCTTGCATGATAAAGTGAGCAGTAGATATTTGAAGAAAGCCAGATACCTAAATTTCTTTGTTATCTATCCTTGCAATACCTTCTGGCCCATTCTCATCATGTGTGACAGAGGAATTTGCTAAGTCACCTTAAAGTTTACATGGACACACTTTTCCTCATTCAGGGGATGGTGCCAGTAAAGCGGCCACCGCTTTGCAGCGTATGTAACCATCTGAACGACAATGGCGTTGGATATCCAGGGTTTCAGGTCGTCCACAAAAAGTAGGCATGAACTTGAAATAGCATCTGGAGGGTCATTGTCGTAGATCAGAAACACAAATGTTCCCAATGCGGGGCCTTGAGAAACTTAAATAAAGCCCGGTGAGGAAGAAAATTATGTCGAGCCGACTTTCACGCAAAATGTTCTATCTGATAGGAATGCCTCAATCCAGCCTATAAGTTCTCCTTGAATCCAGTGAGACTCGAGTTTGCGGAGAAGCATGACGTGTAAGACTCGATCGAATCCTCTTAACAAGTGGAAAAATATGGCGTCCGATACGAGTCCTTCGTCCTCACCTTGGGTTAAGCTGTCCATAAATATGAGCATGTTTTTCATGTTGTTTTTCATGTTTTTTCCATGTTGCACTGGGGATATCAACTTGTTTGTGTTGAGGTAATTTAAGATAATCTGCTTCCGAATGTATTCCGCCACCTTGCAAGGTACGCTAGTGAAACTAATAAGCCTGTAGCTTCCCGGCGACAGTCGGTCACCAGTTTTGTGGACTGACGTGAGCACCGCCTCCTTCCGAGCATAGGAAATGTTGCCTTCATCCAGCCACCGACGGAACACCGGGTAGATATGTTTTACCAGTGTGAACGACGTTTCCTTTAAGATACTTGGATGGACCCCGTTTGGATCCAACCCTTTCATGGGATTTGTCCCGTGCAAGAGTTAACAAACGCCCTCATCAGTGAAGACCAAGTTTGTTGGAGGCCGTTCGTAGTTACGCCTTGCCACCAGTGTGTCTGATGAAGTAGCTGGAACGATTCGTCTATTTGGGGTCTGCTGCATTTCACGTGAAGGGCTTGGCTATTCTATTAGCGTACAAGTGCGGATTAGCGCAACATCACAAGATTACTTACTTGCTAAATGGCTAACCTTAATTTACCCCCCGTGAAAGCTGCTGAGTTGCAGACACCTGCTGTCCATCATCAGTGTGCAACTATCCATTCGTCAGGTACACAAGGTTTGTTATCAAACAAATATCTGGGCGGCATTTTGCTATTCGTATTGTTACTCATTGCATTCATTGTATATTTCCGCGCAGTTGTATACCTGTTTCATGCTTACGAACATCAATGAGTCGTGCATCATATATCGCGGATTTGTACGGCTTGTCACTACGTCTGAACCTAACAGCGATTTACATCATATAATGGTTTGGTAATGCAGAACAACGGAAAGGTTAACCTGATTTTACGTGTCTTCAGAATAAACTCCAAGTAAATGGCAAGTAATTTGCAATAGTGCCATGCTCTCAGTTAAGCATTTGTCAAATGCCAAATTGTAGACTGTAACCACGTAGCCATAGCAACTGTGGATAAACATACATACATTTAGCACCGAAATAGTCTCAGTAGCAACAATCGGTCTACAGCGACTTTTTCCGCGCATTTCCGAGTGAAATGAAACTTTTTACTCCAAAATGTTGCATTTTGTTGCATATGTGCTCAGACCAAAAATTACCCTAATCTACAGCCATTTTTCGCGACTTGTTTTACTTAATATCCTTTCAAAATTTCTGGCGCACATTCGATTTTGAACTTACTGTGCTATGGCTTCGGAAGTGGCTCCACATGCGTTTGCTGAGAAATTTGGCACTGTATCCTTTTCAACCTTCACGGCGTTTGGGAAAGCCTTAATTCAATACATGAAGGATAACTATATGGTATTTGTGCATTCATTCAGGAATCGAAGCACCAACGCTGTTTTGCGTTGCAAATGGGTGTACTACAAATGCAGCAGGCAATCTGCAAGACCAACGGAAAGTCTAGGAATCCGAGGAATCTAGTAAGCTCAGCGTGCCTCTCAATAAAAAACAGTACGCGAAGCACCGGCTGTCCAGTGTGGTTTTGTCTAAGGAGGCAAAGGAACCACCTCGCAGTCACTTCTTATCATCTTAAACACAACCATAAGGTGTCTAATTTTTTGTACCTTCGGCTTCCGGTTAATCGACGGCTAACGGAAGACGAGTTGGGCACCTGAAGTGCCCTGCTGAAGTATGGAACGCCGTCGTGTAAAGTGCAGCAGTTTGTGGCCGCTGGATTCGGCAAGGTCCTTACCACTCAGGATACATACAACTACTGCCGGAAGTGTTGACCGGCTCTGTTGAGTAGGTTCCGCACAGTTGGGTTCTATTGTGGCAGATGATATACCTTTGGCTCTGGCAAAGCTTCGGAAACCGGAAGTGTGTTTATGCGGCAGTCAAGAGAAGACCACCATAGCCACATATGCTTCTCCGAATGGCAGCAGATAGCGTTGTTTCGACGCTTTCCAGATGTAATAAAATGTAGACGATACGCACGCGACAAACCGTTTTGGGTAAGTTTTGTTAAAGCATTTAATATTCGGCCTGTAGGTACAAGCTGTATACCTCCCTGATAACGGAAGACATGGGTAGCGGGCGTCCGGTTATGTATGTCTTCGTGGAGGGCGAACAGTTTGCCCCTATGCGTAAACTGTTCAACTTATTCAAGGAAATAGTGGAAGATAATTTATCCAGTTAAGACTTTTGTCATGGACCAGTTGGCGGCTCAAATGCGGGCTGAAAGAGTCAAGTTTGGCCGCGACGTAATGCTGTGCTACTTTCATATCAGAAAAGCTATCAGGAAGCCCGTAATTATCATATAACATCCATGTATTTTTGGTCACAGACACTCCGCGAACAGCCGGCATATATTCCACCGCATGGCTTGCTTGGACAATGCTATAAAGTGGGTTCTTTGTTTATTATAATACAAACAACAGAGTCCGGCAACATCTGAAAATACTGCACCCTACGGACCCACGATTCGCCTCTTATTTTACGGCCCACTGGTTGTGCTCCTTGACCGGCCGACTGCTACCAGTACCGCTGGTGCGAAACGGATCGTGTATCATATCACGTCAACTGGTGTCCCGCTGAACCTTGCCCGCGGTGCGGTGATGCACTTCAGGCTTGTTCCAAAGATGGATCCGCAGAAGAATAATTTACTTTTGGTTCTTAGCCCCCGGCCCGTCCAGAAAACGCAAATGTGTGCTTGCTACCCGGCCCGCAAAGAGAGTGTCTCATGATGTTGACCTGGGCCGAAGCACGGAACCCCAGCACAGTGTGTCCCGGAAGTCTGTGTTTGTCCGTGTTTTCGGGTCCAAGGAGGAACTACTCGACAGCCGTGGGTAAATGTCTGACTACCACGACTAACGCCGTAGAGTGTCAACTAGATGAAAGAGACGAAGATGATTTCATGTGACCCAGCAGCTCCAACCTGTTCGTCTGATTAATGAGACCTCATGCATTCCATGTAAGTCTCGTATTTCTTGAGGCTCATAGTCAGTAGGCATGCAAATTAACCGCTGAAGATTACGTTGTGTAAACAAGCCTCTACGACATTGTAGCCGCTGAATTGCTCCCATTAAAGGGTAAGTATTGATTCCAGTTTGTCAGCCGCCTGCCCCAGTGATATTTCTGTAACCCAGCTTATATCCTCCTCTCATTTCAGGACGTCAACAGTTCAATGAACACTCCGCACGTAAAAGGCCATACGCTTCCCGGCAGAACATATGTACTCATCAAAACGACCAATACAATTCAACTTTTTGTGTCGTCTAATTTGGACCCTCTCCCCAGTAGAGATGGATGGGCGCGCTCCTGCCAGCTGATCAGGCAATGTGGACCCTATGCCACATGTTAGTCGTGTGCGTTAGCTAGGTTCGTTCAGCTGTCGCCATGATCAACGTGGGTTCCATGTGGCTAGTTGATTGAGCATCGTGGACCCCTAGCCGCATGTTAGTCGTGTACGTCACCTAGGTTCGTTCAGCTGTCCGCTTGATCGATGTCATGGTCTTCCTGGCGTATTTTGCAAGTTGTAATGGAAGACCATGCTGTTTAACAACAAACCTGCACGATTTTCCGGAGATAATGAACATGGCTTCCGCAATTTTAACTCGTAATAGCAATTATCGAGCAAAAATTATTTACAGGGATGGCACCTCCGCAAATTTTGAACCCACAAGGGTCATGTAGGTTCTGGAATGTTCACCGACTTATTTCAGCTGTAAAGCTATCTGCAGGTTCCGTTCAGTTCAAGTGAGTCATTTTTTTCCCCGCAATTCGCCATCTCTTACTACAGTAGTCAACATATTCACAGTCAGTGGTGTTTATTGACCTTGAAGATTCACTTACTTAAAGAATCACCAATGTGGATAATTTGCATGACAGTTCATTATACATAGACATTCTACACTATGAAGTGGCGAAGCTGAAAATGCCGTAGCTTTCGAGAAATCAATTCCATTGTGCGAATACTGAGCGGCGCGTTTTTTCAATTCATAACGCATTTTTTGGTGGCCGCCTAAAGTTGTCGCAGCAGTGAGCAGCTTCACAGTGTGTATTCTTCAGTCCATTATTCCTGCATCCAGGTGTTCATTTAAACTTGTAACCATTTCTTTGGTTTGTGCCCGAAGGTAGGATTTTGCGTGTTCCGTTGTCTTACCGAAGTGGGCACTCAAAGTTACTCATTCTGTCGGCCCCCTTCAACGCAGTTGACCCCCGCCAGTGGCCGCACGCTTTGTTTAATTGAACACGGATTCTATACTTCGCCCTACAGCTGCCCAACGGCTGGTCAGGTTACCATGGGGCATCACTCACTGATCAAACTTCCACCGTCTAGAGATTTCTACCGCGGTTGACCCAGCTGATCGTGACTTACCTTACACTACAAACCTTCCCTAAATGTATTTCATGCTAAATATTTACGCTCACCACGTCAAAGGCTTGTCTGGGTTTATCATAATGGTGCCCGATTGGACTGATATTATGGTGTACTAAATACTAGAAAGCTTCTGATTGTATGTATACTGTAGTGGGAAAAAACGTTGTCTCTAAAGTCAACACTTCAGCTGTTGTGCACAGTATATTAGGTAAACCTACTTGCCAAGCCATTTACATTAAGTAGTTCATAGTTAGCCTCTTGCATTGAAGGAGAAAGTTATCACTGACTCTTCTTGTTTTGATATGCTGAATCAAAATAAAATTAGTATTCACAATGCAAACTTTATTAAACTTGACAGATCACGCAGTTGACATTTCGTTATCGTTGCCGACCCACTAGAATTCGCAGTAAGATTGGCCACACCAGCTATAACGGACTCAACATCAATAACGCTATGCATTTTGAAAAACATTTTTCGGTCCCCCTCAGTGGGTGACCTGCGCACATGTTCGTCATGTCTGGATTCTGGGTCTAATCAACAAGTTAACCAGAATGCATCAAACTTGGATAACGATTCTTCGAACAGTGTCTATGTTGTGGAAACGGTATTACATTCGGTGTGGTATGTCAATAAACAGGGCATCTCAACGCTTGATTTTAACGCCGTTTGCTGCCGTAGAGGCTAAAATTTCAGGGTGGACCCGCCACCGAATTAGTTTTAATGCAGTTTCAGAATCATTTGAGCCCATGCCACTGCATTCCGGCTTACAGGTGATATTTTTGTGTAAGATATTGTGTCCATTTTGGAAGTGCTTTCGTTACGGAGAGAATACTATGGCATCCGAAGACCCGTTCTTATTTTGGAGGGCATGCACTAAGTCCCGTTACATGTGTCAGCGTCATTAAATTATGGATAAATTTTACATTCCCGCTGCGTACACAAAAGCCTGAAAGGCTTAGCGACCCAAAGGCCACTAGGTAGGTGATAGCCGTCACCTTTAGAACAATATGCACTTATGCCCGTATGCACATTTTGGATCGCACGTGGATTTGGAAGGGGTTTGTCGGTGGAAACCGTGCGCCGGGTGCAAACACTTCTAAATATCTCACTTTGCATATCGTCAAAGTACGGATTTAGCCGGTTGCCCTAAAGGCTTTGGGATTTATTCCAACAAGGCTGCTTGAGGCAAGCATATTTTGGGGCGCTTGGTATCGAAGCCTATCTGCAACAAACAGTTTGTGAATCATTGATAACTCCGGATATTGGATCGCCGCCGGGTGTTGTGCATTATAGATGTGTGAGCCCAGCAATCGGCAGTTGCAATTTCTGGCAAGTGAAGTGGAAGAAAAACTCAGTTTTTTCATCTGTGGTAAATTTGTGGTTTTGCGTCTACGAAGAACAGTGGCATTTTCATGACCAGAAGTTCGCACAGGTGCGGGCGATGACGACTGTCAGGAAGCAATGCGTGACGTCATACTATCATCTTATCGGTGAATGTGTATCATGTTAGCCGAATTCGGCTCAGACTATTACTGCTCTGCTTGGACCATAACACCTGTATTCGTACGGAAACATGCTAAGGTACTAGGAAGCAAAGTGAGCTTTTGGATACGCGGCTTAGTGCATCTGGTAGGAAAAGTGGGGTTGCCAGAACTCTTAGATCGGCTGTTGCAATCTCCCACAGCCTTTTGCCAAAATTGGGAAAGGGTGTATCGAGGACAGGTTATCTCGTTCTACAGGCACAAGGACGCACTGCTGAACGGTCGGTATCAATAAGCCAACTGACGATTCATTTTGTCCCAGCATCCTTGCAACCTTCGCCATTTTGTCTTTTGTTGTTAGAACACTACTTTTCTTACACATGTGTATGGTTTTCTAGTTCACTGAAAATGAGAAATTTGGCTCCCCCCCACCAAGGATGGTTTTTAATGAGTAAATCATTCCATGGCGGCACCTTAGTGAGTATGTTTCTTTGATCATCAATATGTAAAACTACACCAACAATCATCGGAAAATTTGGCTTGTTCCACACAATTATATCTGGCGGTTCTGGTGTGTTTAAAATAACACTTGGTAACGTTGCAATTTCCTGCGTTATGACGGCAATTTCATGCAGACGTCTGAAGTAGTTCTACTGTGTCTGACTAAATAGTGTCCGGAGCAAACAGCTTAATGCTTGAACAATCCCTTTTGAAAATATAATGACTCGGGCTACACCAAGTAGAGAGCGTACCCTCGTGGGTTCTAGTCCTAATATGAATTTCTACCCAACCAGAATTTATCCTTTATCAAGTAATTTATTTGTTACAAACTTGCAGAAACCACAGATTTAACAAAACGACATTATGTTTTTTTTCATAGCGTCACTTCTTGGTACCTGTTCTTCGGGATTTCATTATTGCACAAATCCTCTTCACAGCATGAAAACATAAAAAACGCGCTGCCCACTACTTGTGCTTTTGCTTCACATGGATTGACTGCACATCTCCTGTACGGGGCGACAATATGTCCATTTTGAAACATCATGGTAGTCTGTTTGGTAGGATGGGGACGTAGAATTATTTGTTGTTACTGGATTGGAAAAAAACATTACTAATGAGTTATCCAGGATTTCATAGTACGCACTTCCAAACATGTGCTTTACTCAATGACGTAACCAAAATTTAATAAGACATTGAACCGTCGCATCCCAGAAACGTAGCTAGATAGTGATTAAAAAAACTCGGATTATTTCTACCAGAAAGGAAGGAAACGAATCCTACCATAATACAAACATAAGCACGTGCAAAAACGTACAGCAGCTTTCAGGGAAGTCGTACAGATTTTGTGGTTTTCATCTCTAAATTCCTTAAAACAAGTCTTGAATGTGGAGCGTTTTTTTAGTGGAACACAAGTATCTCTAAGATCTGAGTGGAAGGATGACTTGGTGTCAGGACAACTGCTAAGTTTAGCGCCCCAAACTATAATGCAACATACGATCAGCTAAAAGTACCAATCGCAAATAAATTTATTCGTAAACTCATGGTATAACTTGTCAATTATGAGTTTTATAACTTACACGCTAAAGAATTTCAAGCTTTCTCAAAAAATCTCAAATAAACCCCGTTAGTTTTAAGTTGGTTTAGGTAGGTTTATTTCCAAAATTTCTGGGCAAACTTCTGAAAACTTTTGAAATTAAAAAATGGAAAAAGGAAAAAAGGAAAATCAGTGAACCAGTTACATGTCTAATGGGTTTTTCATGTTTTTGCAATCAAATGGTGACTAGGTTTCCATCACAATACACAATACCTCAAGGACCAAGGCTGATAAATTATGCACAACGTTAGATTTGCAACTGTTTACAACAAGTAAACAAGCCTGTTGACACCGATCTTACGGCACAGGGATCATATACCTAGTATGTGTGTGCACTTTCCGTTTGCGATATTTTGTTTTTGTTCTGTTTTTCCAGGTCCAACGTTTTCGCAAAACTTAATACAGGGTGAACTAGGTCTACCATGTGCTACAGCATTTTACGCCACGCACGGCACGCAACAACACCAGATGCTTTTGCTCGGTTGCGCCGTTGACATGTTACCAAAACCCAACTTAAATAGCGTGAAAATGCTTCTTGAATGGTTACTGTTCCGATAGTTCCTGTGACAACCAGCTAATTGCCTGTCAATTTTACCTGTGTACATCTTCGCTTTCAGAACACATGCCATCGCCAGTCTTCTGAAAGGAAGGGTTTGAGGCGAATTTGTCCCACTTCCATGTGTGCCATCTGATGGCTTCATGAACGCCTAGCCGCCAACTTTAAACAGACACTTGCTGCAAAACTCTGATTTGGATTCTTTGCACTTTATTCTGTCCGGAATTTGTAAATATATGTATCCACCTTTGTTTTTGGAAACGACTCGTCAACTCGTAACCCTTGGCGTTTAATAATTCCTCAATATGCGTTTAAATTACCACCTAAGGGAGCCAGCCGTGGTTTTACTATCTGGACAGAGTTTGAAAAATGCCTGTTAAGCAGTGCATAAATTCGATTCTCTGCATAAGATGTCTTCAAGCTAGGTGCTACAAAATGTGAAATTAATTGTGAGTACTGCTTAATTCAGTGCACTGTTGTGCCCACAGACAGTGTCAAAAAATAACAAACGGCTTGGCATGGAGGCCAGTGGGATACTTTGATCCCATTTATATTGTTGTAATTGGGTTCCTCGTGCTTAAGTGCCACCTGGTCATTTTTCTTCAAATATTCTAATAATCCGAATGACACTGACTGCTTCTATCACTTCCTATCTCCGCTCTGATCGGCCCAGTTCTTCAATTCTGGCTTCTACTTTGATTTCTCTCCGCTTTTGTGGCCCTTATTACTTAAATTGTAAACTTATTTGTGTATAATTTGTTCTGCTCCACTCACCGTCTCTTAAGTGCCCACTACATGATGTCCGAAATCCTTCAGAATTTTAGAGATTCATTTTTCACATTCACGTTGCTTACTGTTAAGACGGGTTATACGAGTGCTTGCCACAACGAAGCTTGGCGGATAGATCGGGGACAAGGCTGCAGCACAACACACTTGAAAAAGACGGTTGAAGCGGACAGAAGGCAACATCACCGAATATGGTACTCAAAGTGGAAGATTTCTTCAGTTGTGGTACTGCTCCTAGTTACTGTTAGTTTCCCAAGGGAATGTAAACTGTGGCACCTGAATTCAAGTAGTTTCCGCGCACACGATTGGGGAGTTACTTACCACGGGAAATTTATCTCCCATTGTTTAGAAAAGTTCGACATTTCAGGGCAGCTTGTCGTCAAAAATAAAACGCGGAGCTGGGGGACTGAAAACAGCGACTTTGACCTTCCGTCTGCCAGCCTATAAACAGTCTCTTTCAGCACGGCTTCATTCTCTATAAGTTTCCGTCGTTCACTTGATTTCCCCCTGAGATCTTGATTTCATGCATCTAAACATACGTCTATGCTGTCGCACATATCATAATCCCTTCAAATGTGTCCCGTCCATTCAGCAGCACGTGTCGGGTGACGGTTAAGTTTGACGCCTCCGATAATAGAGAACAAGATAATGTAACCTGGCACCATTTTGTTCCTTTTTAGTTATTGTCGTCATCGGTATCACTTCTGGCAGCATCATAGGTGGAATATATTAATGCTTCACCTGCATGAATCGTCATTAGCTTATTTAAACAAAATGATGAAAAACCTAATGAGCATGAGGGATGAGAAAGGAAGAGTGGTCTGGCCTGCTAGAAACACACCAGTTGCTCGCGCTCGCAGCATCTACACGATTAGAATAAAACCTGACAATAACAATGCCACTGACCTTAGTAATCCGTCGTCATCCGTTTAACAATCAGTAGGGAAGCTAACCAGGTCAAGTGAACGACGTCTACGGAGTCTGACTGTTTTGTTTTCCCTCAATAAGCGTCAATATAAATTAAATAATTGTGTGTTGTCATTTCGAATCGAAGCACCTGCAACAATGTGGGAACCGCTAGGAATGGTTTTTGTCAGGCTGTCGCCACTGTCGTTATTGAAGTTTGAAATTAAGTCAACATAATTCATGTTCAGAGGTCATCCCAGTGCCCAAAGACAGGACACCGTTTACCACACAAGTCTCCACAATTTATCTTCTGGGTAATATCAGTCTACGGAGACAGCAAAGCGGAATTCTGTAATCAGCGTGCTTATAAAAGTAGCATTTATTAGGTACTAAACAAGAACGAATTATCCTTGTCTGAGGCAGTTTGAACTAGCTTATCACAAGATCTCCAAAAACAGTACTGTGTTCAGTGATGGGGAATCCCAGTATGAAAATAGTTGGAATAATAAAGGCTAAGTCTCCTCTTGACAGCCCAAACAGCCAGTAGCCAGAATGAATGCAGCACCTTACGCAATTAATGCACACTCAGAGCTTAGGTGAACCTCACACAAATATTTTTAAGAAATGTGTTGTTGGAATGCCTGCCGAAATGCTTCCTGTTTCAAATGCTCATTTTTCTTCTGGATCGGTTTTGATGGCTAGTGCACACAAAAGTGGGAACTCATTGGGATGATTGCTACGGGATAGAAGGACTACTTGATATTGAAGAGAAGTTTAGTAGTTGAGATAAAAAAGACCGCTTTCGGTTTGTTCACCGAGCTAGGTAGGTTAGCAGCAAAGGTTGCATCAACAATCGGGGTGACAGCATCGGTGCATCGGTGTATGGCGGAGCGTAATGCGTCAGTGGATGGGGCCATACGTGGCGTGCCACTGACGCAGCGCTACACATCAACGCACGAATGATTTCCCCACGATTACTGAAGAAACATTTGCTGTGACGCTGCACAACTCAGCAAGCAAGACAAAGAATTAACTACAGGATAATTATTCATACCGGAGCGATTTATGAAAGGCATCAATAAATCCCTAACCCACCTACAAATGACCAGTTTGGATTAGAGATTCCAGGCACTTTTATATTTAAAAATGAAGAACCATAATCTTTTTGGGTGTAAATACTCTCGTGATATTATCAGCCTAAGATCGATGTATTCTGGAAAAAGAACTAAGAGGAGGGTTTTTCTCAATTTAATGTGCTCAGTTTGAACGAATGTGATAACTGAGGCAAACGAGGCATGACACTGTCATATCTAGCGGAGGCTTGGTTTCCATTGTGAGATAGTTTCTTCGATTGCCCCTCTGTAGCGTAGCATAATTAAGAAAGTGAACTTTTCGAAAGGAAATTCGATGGAGTGTGGTCTGCGTCTATTCCAGATATGCACTATAGCAACAGACAAAGACATTACGGCAAAAATACCGAAGGAGTTAAGAGAAATCCGCTGGCAGAGTCAATGTATGACTTACTTTACAGCTGACACAGCCATCTTTTGTCTCGGTATTTTCCAAAAGGTCACACTTTTCGCACGTGTAGCATTTAATAGCTGAAACCGAGGATGAAATATTAGAAATTTACGGCTCATGGAATGTAATGCAAACTTTACACACTGAGGAGGATAGGATAACTAATTGATTGTTCACTAATTGAAGTTTGGACCGCAAACTTACCTAAAGATGGGGCGAAATAAATAATCAAGAGTGAGCCTGTAAGGATGGAGTACATTTTCGTCGCTTTTGCTCATTAAGTCAACTGATATTCTGTTTTCAAAGAAACTCAAAACTGGTTTTATAGCGCGGTAGGCCTGCCGAAATTGGATGGAATCACACATGTCTGGAGTGAGTCAGAAAGCGGTCAGGAGACAGGTATCTAGATGCTTTCTCTGATAAGCCGGGTCAAGTGGTATTGTGAAACATATACTTTCGGACTCTCTGGTGAATGCGACGTTTTTCAAATGTGTCGCTAAAACACCGAACGACACCAAAATTTGACAGTGATTATGGCGGCATCGTACTTATCGGGTCGGATGTGGGCCTCCAAGATCTTTTAGCTGTCTCACAAATATTGCTGCCGCTTAACAGAACTGTCTAGCACATTAAGGCCAATGAAAAGTTGTTTACCATCGACGCAGTTGAAGAACTGACATATATTTTTTACCCACCCTAGCCACTAAAGGATCATTTAGTGAAGAGGCTCAGGAAATTAACTCGACCACTTGTGAAGCGTTTTTCACTGAATTCTTTTAAAGTCAGAATTCTGAATTCTGAAAGACTACTGATTTTATTCTTTGCGTGTATACTTTGAATGGAGACCTGTAACAGCATGAAAGTGTAAGGTAGTTTTCCGACTCAGTTGAGGCTGATGATATGGTAAAAATGTCGAAAAAAACGGGCGGAAAAGCCATTGCAGTCCCAGACATGTGGAAAAAAACAGGTAACTGGGGAAGCCTATATACACATATACGTTCTAGGTGTTTCAAACGATCCTTAGTTGACTTCATTAACCTTTTCTCAAAACCAGCATTTTTTTCTGCTTCTGCCTTGATTGATCACTTGTTGCTTCGGTAAAATTGGTCAGAAAACAAAGTAGTGCCAGCATATCTTGGCACAGAGTTTTTTCTTTTCGTTCCAAACAAATTATACCTTAGCCCAAGGTGACATGGAGATAACAGGCAGCATTAATTTTTGTTTGGCGTTCACTTGCTTCTTGAGTGGAAGAGTACCGTGTACCGAACTCTGTGAGTACTCACAAGGTTTCGTTTGATTCAAAATAGAAGGCACAATCCACACACTCACCTACAAGCCAGCGAACGTCAGGGTATATCGATTTTACGTTACGTTCTTCATATCACTATAGACTAGTTGTTTTTGAATGCAAGCACCGATTATTCATCTCAGGATTCTCGACACAATAAACTCGGCTTTGCATGAGACTCATTTGGTCTTCGAGGGATTTTAGCGCTTGAGACTATTTTTTTCATCTGATGGACTTTTGGAAAACATTGCAAGTGAAACCTGGCATACACTATCTAAGAAAACACAATAGCCCGAAGGTTGCAGTCTTGATAGCTATGTTCACTTGATGATTGCCACGGCTGAGTTCTTTAAGGCAACTAAATGCCATGCTGGCTTTCATAATTCGTGTGGTCAGTTTAATACGAGGCACGGGTTCTAAATATACCACAGTTTTACAACGTGATTTGCGAATCAAAGCGCTCCCACCCACGCTATCTTGGTTAAAGTTTTCTGTGATGTGACTCATCTGTAAGCACATAAAAGTCGAGTGCTTTAGAAACATTTATATTTGAGTGAAAGTGAGATGTTCCTGAGCCAAGGGTCAAGCATGTATGCCACAATTTCGCTCGAGCGAGCGAATCAAAGGCCAGTTCGTCTTAAAATATGCAAACATTGGATTTGCACGCAAGTATTTCAACCAGAAATAGATAACCCTTCAAAAGGTATCGAGTTTTTAAATCATATTCGTAGGGCAATCTGACTGCTAGATATGGATTTAACAGGGATGCTTTTTTGCATGGATTTTTGATAAGTAGTCTACGAGTGGTCAAGGAGAATAAATAAAGTATCATGAAATGTTGCAGTTTTTATTGCAAAAGATAACTGAAACTTTTCATCCAAACCAAATTTATCTATTTATGACCTGCTTAGAATTTTTATGGTGAGCTAAGATGAAATATATAAGATGAAATAACGGTTACACTAGTTTTGTGGATTTTTTTTATGATAGGGGACAAATGTGCATTGGTGTCCTTTGGTAACGAACCCGCTAATGAGAAATGATGTTTCTAGAAAAACTGATTTTCTAATCTTCAAGCTACTTATTTTATAAGCCTTGAAGTACTGGAGTGACCTCCTGTTGGAGCAAGGGATTTGGGTCTCGTTAACTAGCAACACACTTCTCGTTGAAAACGCTGATTTCGCTGACATCAGTGTAAGCCGGATTTATTTACAACACGTGAGTCTCAAAACTAACATTTCTGGTAAACAAATTCCGAATCATAGGGTAATAGTTTCGAACTGTTCGAAAGCCAGTGGTTAATGCGTCACGTGCACCCATGGTTTCTTAGCCGTGACTGTTTGCTTTCTGAGGCAGAATACGCAGCTAAGTATAAAGTCAGATCATGCCACTGTGTTAACAGATATTAAGAGCCGCGAATGCCTAGTCAGATTTCGCTTGACGTAGAGGCTGGAAAGGAATAAACGACTCGTTAAGGAGGTGGATGCTGACGCTGGTTAAGATGGTGGTGATCAGAAGTAGAACTGAATGGCAATGACCTGGCTGTCATGCACTGTTCCTGGTTGAAATACTGCTTACATGTGTTGAGCCACAGGACCGTGACAAGTTTCACAAGGCAGCAGGAACGGCTAGTCTACGTATCCTCGATGCATCAAATAGGCTGGAGTTGTGCTGATTCTCTGTGGTTATCAAGCCTGGATAAACAACTGGAAACATGCAGGTATTTTGCTAGCTTGTGTGCGTTCACTGGTAGCTGATAAGAGGGAGACTGATTTCTCATACAGAAAGCGCAAACGGCCAGGCAAGATCGATATAATCAAACCAAAAGGCGACGAAAATTAAAAACGCACCATTCAAATCGAAGAAAACAAACCACAAAGCAGCAACCGCCGCAAGGACCAACCAAATGAACACGGGTCAGACTGCGAGGTAATTCACATCGAAACCGACCAAGATGCTACAGAGAAAGATGTGTATGAGCCAGCCAGTTATAGCAATAGGTATCGGATAGTCCTTGAATATTTTAAAAATTCAAGCAAATGGGGAAAAAGTGCTCACCCAACCGCGTAGTAAAGATGTCCCATCGATTGTGGACGAAAGCTAATTGTGAAGCTTAGGAAACGGCTGAACATTTGCTTGCTCAAATAGCATGGAGTAACCTTTCTTTGAGAGTGCAGCTTTGCTGGTTTTGACGATCTTGCCATAATTTTAATGGACTAATGGGTGGGTCGTTTGGTTAGCATGGCAAAAGTACGAATGATTGACCGGCCAATCAAATCTTCCGCGGGTGCGCAGCCCATGAGTGAATTTTACGCGTATTTCAGCTAAAGTGAATGCACTGAATAATGAACCCACGAACAAAGTCTGCCAGTGAAAGAGGTTTTGGAGAGGGACCTAAATCTGTGACAAAAGCTGTTTATCCTTATTTCAACAACAGCCTACAGTGCCGAGTTTATTCGATAATCACTTAACGGAGTTTGGATGAAACATTTTCGAAGACTCGCCTGAACTCATTTGGAGCAAAATTTTATTATTATTTTTTTCAGAAATGCGAAAACGTTTGCACCAATAACGGGGGAACTTTTAAGCAGGAATCTATTGATAAATGTAAAAACAACGTAACTAAGCAGACACTTGATAGTTGTGCAAATTTCAACAGTGGTATTGTAGAATGTGTGACGTATTCTGGGAAGCCCAATTGGGCGGGCCAAAAAGTGATACCAAAAATAGAACTCATCTGTCGAGGGCAAGTAATGAACAACCAATTACATCTGTCCCAACGAAAACGGTTATTCCATTGGCAGTTGTGTAGTCCAGTTACGTACAGAGCTGGTTCTACTAATGGAAACCCAGTTGAGTGACGAGTCACAAGCCAAGAATCGCGAAGTCTTGAGATTTATCAACAAAATGCGGTACTACACGTACAAAATACGTATATGGAAAGTACACAAACATCAAATTATGGGCATATCCGTCTAGTTGTTGCACTATTTGGTACAAGTCCGAAGAAAGCCCGGTAAGAACGGCAGGTCGACGTGAATTACCGACAAGAGTGTGCGCACAGCACGTGGTAACGTATGTGGTTGAAAAGCGCTGGAAAGGTTCATCTGAATTGGTTCGACATGTTAAGGGTCAAAAGTTCGTGACTGATTGCGAGTGAATATCGAATACATGGGGTAGACGCAGAAGACAGTGGGTTTTATCAAGGAAAGGGTTTGACTGAGCGGAAGGAGTTACAGTGATGAATTTGCAGAAGCCTGTATTGCCGTATTTCCAGCCGATCCATCAGCATTACAGCCATTTAGCGGATGTACGGATCGGTAGATGTAGTCAGTCTTGTTGACAGTGGTTTGGTATCTCAAACACGGAACCTTAGAAGTAGTGGACCGAAGGATTAGCAATTCATAGACATCTAAGAACCGAAAGTGTGGAGCAGTTTCCTTTTCTGTTGTAGTAAGCGCAGGCAACTGTTGATACCCAGACCAAGATAAGAAGAAAAACAAGGTGTTTTAATGATGTACAACCAGGCTGTGTACGATGTGGAGCTAATAAGAAAGAACGGTTAGTAGAGGATTTAATCAAGCAATGGTAAGATGTATTCACCTGCTTAACTCGGCAGACTAAGGATGTCTTTTCTACCCCCAAACACGTGTGACCGCCGGCGGTTCCTAGTCGCAGGAATTATTCACTTCATAGTATTTGAGTGCCGGCATCATCTGTGAAACATTTTTCGTCTGATTAGTAATGGCTCCAACTCGAACTTGATCTCCGGCCAGATAGATGGCCCACACACCATGTACATTTTCCACAAACATCTTTAATTAAACGCCACTGTCTGGATCATAAAGGCTGACTGATGCGACTGTCAGAGAATTTTTCATTAGACATGGCTTCGGTAAACGGAGTGGCCTGCACAGCAGTGTCAACCCTGGTCTGAATGTTAACTCTAAGATGGCTGTTTGGGACTCATCTTTGGAAGTAGCTCAGAAAAATAAACAGCTTTTGGTAGGTTTTCACTTACATGACACATGTATTGACAACAGGCCACTTAAGTCCAGTGGAAACTTTGAAGAAAAGTGAAACCGTAATAGGGGATGCTGGAGAGGATTTTTCTGACCTAGTTATAACATTGGGTGGTGCAGCGTATCGCATTTCACCGGTTTGAACATAACAGTACAACTACCGTTGGATATAATTACAAGCGCAGAAGACTTCCAAGAATTCCATTCAGAAAACACCAAAGTATACGCAAAATAGAATGAACTGAGTGTTCTTTTCCCATATATCATGTGCTGTCCTGGGTCTCAGAATGGATACTTAGCCTGCATCCTTCTCAACGTGAATGAGTTCTCAAATCCTACATTTGTTCTTTCCCCGAAAGGGTATTTGTAACTTCATGCAGTGATTTCCAGGAACTAGTAAACGACCTTTGGGTAGTTTGCAGATTGTTGTTGTCTTGCGTTATACATTTTACATCACAGTCGGTGGTGAGTTGTGCATAATACAAAAGTGAATCTCTTCTACAAACCTGATATTGCTGAAAACTACTTTATGGTCAACCATAGTTTTTAGGCGTACACACTGACGCACTACAATTCACTTCGACATGCTGCTAACTTACTGCACACTGATGATGTCGACCCGGTTGGGGATGAAAAGTTTGTAACGAAATTTCCCATATAAGCGAACAATTTAGCAGCTATCTCAACAGCTGAGCTACCAACATTATGCTAATAAGCAATAAGAGAATCGCAAAACTGAATACCACCTACTTAACAATCCTGGATTCAACGACACCCGTGCGCTTCATCCAGAAGAGATGAGCTACCTTGTCCCACAATGGATGGCTAACTATCAAATCCTAAAAAAACATGCATGGCATTGTTTTTGGACTGAAGCAGAGGATGATGTGCTGTGCTGTAGGTTAACAATCTGGGGAGGCAGATTCGTGTGTAGCAATGAACCTAGAACATTCATTTAATGGTGTCTACATTTGGATGCATGATATAGTAACCTTTTCCTGAGCTAAGCTAGGATATGAACGAGACTAGGACGCGGAATTTCCTCTTTGCCTTTTAATTTGAACCATCTAAATGTTTTTGAATTGAAACACTAGATTTTCCCAGATTGCTAACTCTCTCTGAAAACAGGTCCTCTATAGTATTTCTGAATTTCGTCAGAACATTTGGAATAGTTCGCCTGTAGCAGTACTGATATCTTGAAATTCCTAGCAGTAGCTTAGTAGAGAAATTGACCCGGTATGAACTGCAGAGAGTTGGCCTTGGTACCCGGTGTACATTCCGATCGAATAATTTTGGCCAACCCACCCAAGACTTTTCAGATGTTGAAACGAGAAGGACGAATGCATCATTGACTACAAAAAGTCGAAACGCAGCATTATTTTACAGGCATAATGCTTGATGAACTAAACCGTTATATCATCAGGCTGGCAAAAATATTCACTATTTTACATGAGAATCGATATGCCAACAGAGAAATCAAGTAATTCTAACGAGTTACGTTCTGCAGCAGTGCCTCTCTTCATTATTTTACTGACTTTTTGTGAGAAGCAGTGACAGTGAGATGGGCTACAGTCGGATGGATAGTGCGGCTAAAATTGCTGTTCTACTTCTCTGTGATACCGCGTCTCCGAGGTTATGTTAATCTTGGAAATGTATGACTTGTAGGAAATATTTCTGCGTTATGGTGACATTCTTGAGAATAAGGTACCATGTCGGGCGAAAATTAGGGACGAGTTCTTGAAACTTTCTTCGAAGCTGAAACAAAATTATTCAGCTTATTGTGAAGACCGTATAGTGGACTTGAAGGTAAAAGGCTTTTTATTACGTAGTTTGTGAGTTTTATGGTGGAATTCAAAATGAGAATGCGTTAGCACTGTTATTGGTATTCTTCCTTCCTTCTTACAATACATACTGCGGCAGTGACGTACCGGCGTCTTTATTCTACAGAACTATTGTGTTGTTTTTCTGAATATAGGTATGTTCACCGTATCCGATAGTTGACGTGGCCATCATAATTCTGCTGAGTAACACATGGACCTCTGACAACACGACTTTGACCAGCTGACAATATGTTCTTATCTTGACCCACGCTATCAGGTACAGTGAATCACAACAAGAAAACGACGTATCAGAAGAAAGCTGGTTTATTGTCGGATGATTACTCGATTGTTGGTATGATTCCGTTACATTTCGACTTGGTGCAACAATCAAAAATTTTGAAATTTTGTTCTTTTATTTTGATGGTTCTTTTACAAATTCCTTTCACGCACCGGCGTTTTTCAACGGTAGGTTTTCCTTGGTGCAGGCGATATTTGATCTATTTTAGAACAAAGAAGGGAAAACTGTGTATTTTTAAATCTCGGCTCTGCTAAATTTATTTGATACTTCGGATTTTGATGCATCTAAAATGATAATAATGCAGTTGTTCCCAATAAAAAAAGGAACGGTACATGGTGGGTTATGTTGTCTTAGTCTTGCAATTATGTTTGTAATTTCTAGGCAGAACTGACCATAAAAATGTAACTATGTAGCCCTTAGGGGCAGCTAATTCTGGAGTTTTCTAGTTCTACAGGATCTTTAAATTTCCAACAGAGTTAAACCAAAAGTCACACGTAAAATACAATTTTATGGATTTACTGTATATACATCAGCTGGAAGGATCAGCTTTTCGAATAAATATTTTGTCAAAAACAAATTTGTCCACGGATATGCCGATACCTTAACTAAATACCAAATAAGGCGCATAAATGTAGGTGTTTAGGTGATCATGAAGGCATCCACTGCTCTGGCGTCTGAAACTCCAAACTTTCAGAAAATTTCCACTATCATAGTATGGCGCGTATTAGGTCACCTGTGGCAACGATCAAGGGGAATTTCACTTCGTCACCTTGTTATATTTTGTATTCGCTGGTCGATGTAGGTGGAAGAGGCCCATTGAACCAAGCTTACGAGTTAAGCAAGTGTGGTTGGCGTCCGGCTGTCTTTCTATTCATCATTTTCATGTAAACTTCTCCGTCAATGTTTTCTTGATGAAACTCGATCAAGAAAAAAACGTCCAGAGGTTAGTTGTTTTGTTGAATTCATTAAATTCGTTCTACTCAGAATCCTCAATTGCACCAAATTGATGGCCTTTTTCACCAGTCGGTTAAACCTTTAATTGGACTTAACCAACATTAAGCTCACATTAAAGACGCGCCCCTAGTTGCTGTTTTTCCCTTTAGGTCAGATTAACTGACAGTAACTTTATAGATTTATTAAAATATATATAAAACCAACAGAGTGGGAGCCGCTTGGAACATTCCTTCGCCAAGTTCCTAGTGCAGTACCGGTGACTAGCGAGAAAAGTTGTTTGAGATTAAAACGAATGCCGGCAGTTAACTTACACCTGGTAGACTATTTTGTGCGTCACAGAAAGTGGCTGCGTGCAAGAAGAAACTCCAAGCGATATCATAGAAGTGACATTGTACTGCGTGAGGATTTTTCTGCATACTCTTATAAGGGGTAAATTTTAACAATATCATATACATAGTTTATGGACAAATTTGACAGTTACCACATACAGAACAGCTGTTACAATCGTCTTCCAGATTCTGTGGTTCATCGCAGTCCTTGCAGTGGTAGCATTGGATTCCTATAACAGAGTAAAAGACGGGAGTTTCCTTGTTCAAATGAATTAACTAAACGTAGTCTAATGAAATTATTCTACCGTCTTGAATGCAAGCTTTTCTGGATAGCTCACTATGGTCATCTCAGCTTCGCCCAGCCTACTGTGAGGCCACTCTGTGTGATGGGTGGTAAAATCCTTCCAAACATTGATTCGGGAAACCAAGATTTAGAAGGCATTAAAATATGGTTATGGCGAATGTTTTTGCAAAACAATTTAACCTTGGAAGCAGCCAAGGAAAATTCATGCATTGCTGGTCGGCTGTTGGCAACTATGTGCTGGATAATTGGGATCAGGTTGTCAAAAACCCATCATTTCCACAGGTACGTAACTACTGCAACATCACAAGTCAAGTAATTTGTGTCGTACATCTAGAAATCTAATCGGTATGACATTAAACAAGGACCTTTAGCTTCAGTGCTCTTTATATATATATAT
>SJOL01001488.1:30862-46757 GCA_004794785.1 Opisthorchis felineus | reverse complement strand
ACATTTGCAACAGAAGTTCCAAAATCCACACCTCGATTAAGCAATGCGATGTCAATAACAAGTCAACGTGGTGAACTTTATATTATATCTAGCTTGTAGAAGGTTGTGACTCACGTCTATTATCAGTATTTTGGTGTTTTTGATGATTTTTCTTGTATAAATATCGTTGAATTGTCCTCTAAATAACACTGAACTGCTCATATGGTAGAGCTCAAAAGCAGCTGACTTCTACAAACAAACGATCCTTACTTCCTGTTAAGTGCAGTATAGGTATAAAAAACTGGAGTTGAAATGTGAGAAGAACTCGTTTTCTAGCTCACACTTCCAAAGAAATTCAACACGGCACTTCCGAATAAATGTTCATTTAGATGAGTTCAGTCACCCCCGGCATGTGCTGTCCTTCTACGGGTTCTCTAAGTGAGAATATGTGCCCACCAATTCATCAACATATATTTTGAGCCATCGGACCTGCAACTTCTAGGTCATTCGGAAATCAGTTAATGTATTTTCACGGAAGAAGCATGAATAGCACACTCTAAATGACTTTTCTGAGCTTCAATACTTTTTAAGTATGTGACACATCCAGGATAGGCTATGTTTTTCATACCAGGTTGAACAAGGTTGCCGCTGAAGAGGGACGACTGATGGAGGGCAAATTTTAAAGGCTGCACAACATCACAAACGAGAAATTTCAGTTGGGTTCCAGGTGAGTCTCTCGCAAAACCAAATTTGTTTGCAAATGAGTGTATTTCGCTGCACAACTTCCTTTTAATCATTCGGACCTCACTTCACGAACAGTCATCCGTCTTAATAAATGAACGCTCAGCAGATATCTATTGCTTTGGGTACCTGGAGGTGACTTTATCATGCAGGAACAGCTATGTGATACTTGCAAAAAATAGTCCGTTTAATATGCTCGGAGGCATTCAAATTATAAAACGTATGAATCTGTGACAGAATATAAATTATTACCTAGAGAATAACATCTACTCACGTTAATTGTTGATAATATGAATATAAGCAATCATGTTTTAGATTCAGGCGAATGGTTGCAGAGTAACAAAATCCATGAAACAAGTCTGGCTAGACATCTCATCATTACTGCGGAATAACAACTGATATACATTACTGAGATAAACGCACCATACAAGCATTACAATTTGTCTCCCATTCTTCCGAGTCAAAAGGCTCTATTCCCTCTGCCACGTAGCAGCTGATTTTATCTATACCGTTAAAGGATCGAAAGAAAAGGCAGTAAAAATAGGAAATATTCCTCAGAGAGGGCGGAGGTCATAAACTTCACATGGTGATCTTGTGTGAACTGAATAGCCATGAGAACGACACAAACAAGTTGGGCATTTCACGTGAAGGGCTGCTTTAAATTGTTCAGCCTTCCTTTTTTTAGTAGTCGCGGTAGTCACCAATGATATAATTAAATGAGGTGAGTCCATCAGTTGTGAATGCAGTGAACACTACCAGAATTCCTGAATTCAATCTGAACAGTGTGGCAAGATTCTTACTAGCTCGATTACAGCTCATGCCGAAACAAAACTCTGCCAGCATTACAACGAAGCCACTTCTGCCATCGGTGGTTTTTAATTTACTAGGCTACTCCAAAATAAAAGCAAAATCACCATTCGAGCTAAACGTAACACCTTAGTGTCTGTTGAAATCAACTCACTTGACCTCCTTGTAAGTCCATATGGCAGTAAACATAGTGTGACTGAAATGAGTAGTAAACGCATATTCATCCTGGTTATTGTCTTAGAATGAAGTTCTATATATACTGGATTTGGACGAAATCGGGAGATTTGTGTGCTTGAAACAGGACGTAATTATATTGACAATTGTGAAATCGTCCCGCTGATCAGCCGATCGTGGCCAAAAGGTCAAATATTCTAACACCGACCTGAAGGTTGCGGGTCGAAACTCTCTGAGTTTCTTGAGATACACACAGTGATGATTCCTAAAAAAGGGCGTAACAGCAGTACAGTGCTTCCCGATTTTACCTATGAGACGAAATCTCTGCTGTAAAATCTGGAAAATCATACTCATAAGTTACTCACTTCTGTGCAGCGTTTTAGGGCAACCTTCAAATGTTCTAGAAAAATTAACCAACCCCATCTAATACTGGACAAAGAAGCATGCAAAGTCATTTTGGTCTTGAAAAAGGGCACGACGGATCATATTGACAGGTGCAACACGAAGTTGCGTGACTCAAATAGTGTTTTCTCATTCTGAACTATTTATATGCAATTTTCATTCACCGATCAGCCTGTGGCCCTCAAATATTCTCAGCCATTGTGCTTAATGGTACCGTAGCTCCTAGGTTCAAGCAGTCTTCAGTTGTTGACAGGAACCCCTTACAGCTTAGTCCGAATTCGCAAGAGCAAGTAACCCTCCAGCCCTTATTTTATATTAGGTTTTCCGTCATTGATTTCTGATTCAGTGAATATCTAAGCATGGCAGTTGTCCTGCGCCAGACGCATTAACCTAGAAAGCACGCTTATCATTTGGTTTGAAAGTGCTAAATCGTCATTAAAAAGACCCACCTCGGTGACTGTTGGGTTGATATACTCTCCTCTCGTCAACTCGTCTACGCAGTTTAAACAGAAGTTTTCATTATCTTTAACGTAAACAAGTGAGGTAAGTTTAACTGGCTTATTCATTGACAGGCCATTTTTCATCTGTGTTGTGAGTTTACCGTCTTATCTATACTAACTGTCAAATTCAGCACGTTGTCCCATGGGGGACATGAGTCCTCGTTGAGCATACGCCGTTTATATGCAAGCTTCGGGAATCACACAGAAGTATCCAGAACTTTCCATTTATCACCTGGCTAATAATTTTAGAGATTAAGAAAACGAACCATTCAGATCTGCTAGAAGCAAAGTTGGGCAGCTCGAACAAATGAGGAAAACCTCTGTCACGTCGGATAACTGAAATGTAATAGGAATAATTTTGTAATGGAAACTACTCCGAAGGTTGCTGAAAACTCTTCCACATCCAGCGATCAGTTTCACTATTTTTGGGATTCATCAAGTAGGCACAATCCCCGAGTTGTCTTTATGAAAATATACTCCAATGTCCGGAATATCTTACCAACTGAAACATGAAGTGGCTTCTGTGCCTCTGTGTACCTGACTTGCAAGCAATATTTCCTTAAATTTTACAATATCTCTTTGGCTATGTACATGTATGGTCTTTGGTTTCTTTGCTGAGGTGGGCGCTTTGATTGAAAGCGTTTCTCAATCGATCGAGGTGACATCATTAGTTTGTTGTTAGGGCGCGTAGTAGAGCATAGCAATGAGTTGGTGGTTGTGCACCACGTGTAATGTTAGCGAAGGCTGACCTGCGATCACGATTGGTTCTTCGGTCGAGCGGTTCCATTGGTTGCTCTGATGGGTAATGGAGTGACGTCTGTTCTTGACCCATCTGGGTTCCAGTTAGTGAACTTTGGTGATATTACTGCAAGAATTTTCCTGTTTCTTGGCCTGTTAATACATATATGTATGCATTGGGACCATGTAGACAGAATCAATTAAACAACTCGTTGGCTTCTTCCGATCATCGTTCTGGACGCGTGAGTGGTCGTGCGGCTACTTTGTCACCTGAATAAGAGTTAGCCGGACTGGCTTAACAGTACATTTGCATTTGATCCATTGCCAATAAAGCCGCGTTCACAGTCACACTGCTCAGACAATTCACTCGCGGGTAAGCATGTCGAGAGCGGATGTACGGTTTCCATCGACATAAAGGTTCATTCACCGCGGTTTCGAGTACCGATCAGCAAGATTTTGATTCAGTAGTGCAGCGATCTCGTTTTGACTATACAGCGTGCGCTTGACGCAGCAAGCAAGTGCTTTCTGCTTTTTTGTCTAGCATGGTCGCCTAGTGTAAATGTCTTGCTCGGTTTCTTGGATTATGACGCACGAACTCAACCTAATATATTGAGGCTAATTGTCTGAAGTTTTGGCCATCGCAAGTAGACTTCTTCAGGAGTTCAACAATCAGAATTACACGAAAACTGGAAAAATATAGGGACATTTGCAGTCCAAGGAACATCATTTTACTAACCAGGGTGATATGCCAGCGTTTGTGCTCTGAGGTTGAATTAAACGCAACTCACGTTGCACTGGTCTAATTATTGATTAGTTCTAACCAAAATGCTGACATGCAGAGATCACGGTTTCGGCTGACGCACGCTTGTGAAATCGCCAGACACTGCGCACAAAGACGTTCTGCACACACAGAGTGCTCTTGAAATGGTTGAGTCTGATCAATCAAGAGCGTGCACAGTAATGGCTGATTCCTTTCATCGTCCTGATAGTGGGGCAGGAAATCAGTATTTTTCTTCAGCAATTCACACTCTTATTTACTTCCTAGCAAATCTCATGAGAATGATATTATGACACCTGCAGTTTTTGTGCACGTAGTCAGAATAACCATACAGAAAGATGCAGAATGAGTCCAGTGCTTGTGTCAACTAAAACAACGTTCTGTCCACGGCGATAGTCTGGTCAGTAATACCAACCAATAAGACCCACCAGATAAGTGTTGTGCTGACTTGAGGTCAAAGCACAAACACCTCTCTAGGCAAATTAAATGACATCCTTGTGGAAGCAAATGCCAGACTGCCTTTCGTTTAACGCAGCTTATCACTTCTAAAATTCTTCTACAGCGCACGACTGGTTTGGCCCTACTTGAGGCTCATCATCAAGCACGGCTGCTGCCTGGACCCACCGCGACAGGTGTTCTGTCATCACCACGATGTATTGATTTCCACTGTTTGTCACCGGAAAGGGGCCCATGACGTCCACAGACCATAACGCGCCGATTTCTGATACAGGAATGGGTTCCATGGGATGGGTTACCCCTGTCGTATCTTCTTTCATCAATTTGCACAGCTTACAGGACACCACATAATCCATCACCTCACTTCTCATCCCGGCCAGTAGGCCCTCTGCGAAGTAAGTCGTATGTCTTGGTGCACCCTGTGTGTGCCATTTCGTGGCATTCAACGATCAGCTTCCTTCTCAAGACGCGATATATTACGGGCAGCACAATATCAGAATCGGTGTCGTTCCAGGAAATTATACCAGCCTCACTCAGACTCGGCCTTTCACTCCTGTGAACTTTATGTTCTACTTGAACCCAAATTAGGTGCTGTTCGCAGAATAAGGTCATGTGCAACCGAGCTTCAAACGGGTATCAGCTGAATCTCTCATTGCTATTCCGAAGTACACCAAAAATGACCAAGACTGTCGTAGACTGTCGAATAGTTCTCAGTTATCTTATGAGTAGTGTGTCCAAGTGAGAAATTATTTCACGTCTCCAATGTAGTAACTACTGCAACAAGAGGTGGAGTTTAAGCAGCATGTTAAGTAGAAGAGTGCAACAAATGAGATTTCTAACTGGGATTCTACTTGATCTCGCAGTAGAAAATGGGGTGCGCAGTTTCGAAATTCTGTTGCGCATGCACTTCTTGTTCTACCTGTGAAAAGAGGAGATCCTTCGCTGCCAGGTTATAAGCAAACATCAACCAAGCGGTGACAGGCCACTAGACACGAAAGTAAACATCTTGTGTGCACCGAACTTTTGCAACTTGAACATTCCAAAGCGTTGTCTCAAACTTTCCTCGACGTTTTCTGGATATTAAACAAGTATATACGAACACTACAAAGCTGTTCGATAATTTCCGTAGTAACATTCACTCTCCGTCAGATGTTGGGACGGAGCCTGGACACCGGACCATAGCCTACTTACTACATCACTAGTGTACACCGTTACACCTGTAACATCCTGGAACTTGAATGCAGATCACTATAGTGTCCGTGAAATTGTCAGAGGAACAGTTTTCATCCCTACGTGAAACTGTGATGGGGCAAGACCGCTCAAGCCTTCTTGTGAACTTATATCAGCCCGTGAATATGTTATCCTTGATAACTTGACTGGCTCTCACTCAAAGGGATTAATCAGTCACACGTTCCAAATACCCATCATCCTCACTTGTTTTCTGGTTGAATACACGCATGAACTCTCCAATTATCACTCTGACAAAGTCATTTATCTGACTCATATTTGAGTCGAATTTGAGTAGAACCCAAATTAGTAATAGGAATATCTGTAGTCCAGTCGACTTGCCAAATATCAAAAATGCTTTGGAACACAACTCAAAAAGTGTGCCGGTTGTACTTTACGTAACTGTAACGAAATAGAGCCAAAGAATGTGCACTACAAAGTTAACATAGCTTATGGAGGAGGGTAAATATACGTGGCGTTTCTCGAGACAAATGAAAACGGATAAAATATGCTATAGGGTGATGGGTCCCAGGCCGATTGGTTATCTTCAGTACATTCCGAATTGTATGGGAATGTAAGGCACAAATTTGAAAATATTGTGAATCTGGATATGCCCTGGTAAAGGAGACATTACGAAGCATATTTTCGTGCTCTTAGCCTCTTTCGTATCCAATTTCTGGTTTGCATTCCTTCTCTTCTTGCACTGTTCTCCCACAGGAATTATTCATTGTCTTTGTCGTGTTTATCAAATAGCTTCGAGACAATTCGTGATTTCCTTAGGTATATAATTTGTCATCACCATGCATTTTGGACGTGAAGCAGACTAATTACCGGTTACAATGAGCGTCGTGCAGAGCTCACAACTAACTAGCTAGATTTATTTCCGTAGCTGATGGAGTTCCCAAGGTCCGCTCTCTCACTTTCGTTTTGCTCAATTTTTAAGATACACTCGCATTATGTCGACACAAACAGATTATAAATCTACAGATGAAACCTGTGCCTGGGAGAAGTTTAGGGCTAGATTAACAGCATGGTTTTTGCTCGATTACCATTAGTTTGGACAATTTGTTTCTTCAGAGGAGAATGTGGGTGCAGTCCCTCATTTCAGCATGAGATTTAAACCTTCTTAGTGCAACCAGCCGATAATGTTCACCTACAATATCAGTTAGGAATCTTCACTCTACTGTTAAGCTCATGTTTACTTAAAGGTATTAGAGCATTAGCTATGTTGCGATAGAGCAAATCAATCCACCTATCATCAAATCGCGGCAACACTGTCGTTTATTTTTGAATGCTTTGAGGTCAGTCCTAATTTGTAGATGCGAAATACTTACCCACCTTAAATAAAGACGTAACATTAATGCATCCCCAAAAATCTTATCATTGTTGATTCTAGCTTGCACCCACATGTTTCATTAGGGAAGAAGTCTAAGGTAACCATGGCGGCAAATGAAACGTATTAAATTTAGGTGATTGACACATCGATCACGCACGCGGGGTCCAAACGCCCTTACAATCCTCAAACATAAATTTGAACAAAGTTTATTCATGCTTGTTTTAATGCTCAGTAGCAGTATTTTTTGGATATTTTGTGATAATACACAAAAATCGCAGAGTTGACGGCCAAATTCCATAAACTGCAGTGTAGATATAGTATGGAGATCAAGACACATTAGATGAGCTCGGTTGGTCGCCAGCTTTGATGACTCTTGTGCCTCCCACGACAGTGTTTTTGGCTTATAGAGTTGAAAACAAACCAATTCTTTCTGTGCCTGAAATTTTCCAAACTGCTTTGGAGTAGAAGTGTATTTTGGTCTTCAACTACTTGGTGGGCGATTCGGGGTTTGAATCGCTCTGGCGATTCGTGAAATGCGCAACAGCGATGATTCTAAACAAAACGCAGCTTTAGAGGGATTTGTATGTATATATGGATTCGTTTGTCTATACTTACTTCATTCGCCCAACAAAATTGTGATTGAAAAGCATAAATTACCTTGTTGAGTTTTGCTTTTATGGTGGGTGATTGGAGTAATTATTTCTCCTTGAAACCTAAAAGATCAGTTTTCATGTGGTTACAACAAGGCACATGAGTCGTTCTATTTGAAAAAGTAACCTTAGGGAGTTTACCCACTTTCGGTCGTGCGTTCCTTTCTTGTCCACAGATACCTGAGGATTTCATAGTCATACGCGTTGATTAGAGTGAAAAAGTGCTTCACATGGCAACCTAAAAGCGTCTCGTTTGCATAAGTGCTTCTACAGGAAAGGTCAACTCTGCCGGTTTTGTCATTCAAACAGAAATTATGTTTCGACCCTTCCAAACACCTATAAAAAGTTAACTTTCTTTAAGAATAATCAGAAGATCGGTTAATATGGAAATTTAAGGAATCCAGACACATAAATTTTTATTATTGGTTTTTACACGCAGGGACCTTTCATTTAGTAAATCTCGCTGAAAATAGGGTTTTCATCTGCAAACTGATATCGATTCTGGGCGCAATCGCGTGAAACGGGTGACGCACTCTTAGAGTAACAATAATTTATTCCGAAGTATCGCTCACAGAAGCACTGGCACCGTAACGGGTACATGTTCAAATTTATTCATGCTTTTATTTCTCGAGGTTTCTGAGAAAAGGATTACTTTTTTACGCATTCTGGTCAGATTTAACCTCAACCATTTTGATTTTCCTATTTTGGGTGTTGATATACAATTTTTTCGGTCATTCTGCAATATTCATTGTAAATATGGACTCAAAAATGCTGCGCCATTTGGTAAAAAAAATTATAAAAAACAGCTCATCTGACAATCCGTGATGTGTGCCATAAGTAATGTGTTTGCTAAAAGAGATCACAACTGGAGACGCAAACTTTTATGCGCTCCCTGTGAGAACCCTGCTTATGGAGGATCTTACGCCCAATAGCCAATAGAAAGCAGCACTGTTTCTTTCTCTTTTGATGCCCGAGGGAATGGTCACCATCCGATAGTCTAATATATGAGGACACGGAAATAGATTAGGAGAAATTGGGGAAAATGGATGATTTATTTTTATAACATTACATTTAATTTTGTCTTGTAAGTGTACGGAGTTATGCACAGAAATTTGCTCTTTAGTTTTAGCAAACTATCAAAAACTCCGTTGGCACCTGGTGCGTCAACGGAATTCAGGGTTGTTTAGGTAGAAAGAATGGCCCTATTTAACGACAGGTTGGTCAAAAGGTCACCGATGTGTACTGGATTCCCCGTGTCAAGAATGTTAACGCTGTTAACGGAAATGCTGTTAATCGAAGGACACAACAGTAGATTTCGCTGTTCTTGAGGCATGGTTTACTTTGCTTGTACGTGGACAGTCACAAGGTGTACATATTCCAAGAACCAGCTAAACACCCTCGTTGGTCAATTAGGAAGCACCTCATGAAATTCCTTCGCACAATATATCTGTCCGTATGTGGAACTTTAAAACACTGGACAAAAATATAACCATGTTCATAATACTCGCCTTCGCGCTTCTGGTTCCGAGGAAAGCAGGTAAGTTTGCAAATTTGTGGAACGTCTCATTAACGTGCAGCACATTTTCTCGCATACTCTTGCTGTTTTGAAAGGTACATTTCGAGGCATTAGTCCCGAAACCGCAAGCTTACAGGCTGCTGATAAAACTGGTCGACAGGCGAATTCAGTGTACTCAGTGAGGTTCCATAATCCTGTTGCTCCAATATAAATTCTCCTGTGACTCATTGTGACCGTGGCGCAAATCGTATCAGCGTACAATTTTTCTTAACAAGTGGAAGCGTGGTTTCAGGTCCTCATCCTCAAACGTGTCCGTAAAAAAAGAAAGGATGAAAAAGGGAAGACTGATGCTGTTTGACTAAATGGGAGTCGTTACTAGCTATACGTCAGAGAACCTGTCGAGCAGCGGTGGATATTTATACATTATGCATTCTGATTATCTCTATCAACGCCTTGGTAAGAATGTGTAACGCATTATCTGATGCCTAATAAGTACCGGTTAAAGACTTCATCTGATTTATCTGAGGTACACAAAATACTGAGTGAGATCTATAGTTCCGAAAGAAATAGCCAAAAGTGAAGGCATGTAGCGCAGTGAAGCAAATCAGACTGTTTGAACTAAGGTGCTGTGAAAAAGACGTCCATCTATTGTTTACTTCTATGTTGATGGATATGATTTTACGCATAATACTTTGCTTCAGTGAGGATTTTGCATACCTGGGGATGTTAGTGCATAGACTGTTATACATTACCGTCAAATGATGTGAGGCGGACGGACAAACTTTGTATGCTTCCAGCTTAGTGTTTTCAGTCCAGCTATCGAACTGCTGACTGTATGTTATCAGAGAACGGTTATTTATGTGCCAAGATGCGATAGCAATAGCGACGCTGGCATTGGTTTAGGGATTTACCTACTGTACCAGATTGTACCACTGGAATTACACGCACCGCACTTTACAACACACTTCATATCCTGAGGCGTGTGTGGAGCAAGTCAAAGGCAATTTATCTAGTTTAAAGCTCATGGTATAGGATAAGAGGCTTAAAACAATGGGGAGTTGTAGAGTCATACAGACGCCCAAGGTTTTTATATAAGCTGGGGAAGGAAGCAACTGAAACATGTCGCATAGACCAATGGGGCACGCTATCGGTGAACCACACCTAGGATTTACTGATATGGCTAATCAGGGTTAAATAATGGGTGACAGGATCACAGAACACCACTTCTAACACTCATGTTCAGTGTTAAGTTTAATGCACAGCAAAGCACGCTAAAATTGCAGCACTACCGGATTTCAGCTGGCTTTTGTGTTCACTTCCCTACTACTCCTTGCATTCTTAAGACTGGCTTCGTTTTGTTTACCTAGATAGATGTGAAAATAACTATGCACTTCAACATATATAAGCTCAGCTTAGTCATTTGAAAAGAGCAGGATGAAGCTCAGCTGAATTTAACTACTCAAAGTTTCAGTCAACTCGGACAACCTTCACAAGTAGCGAGCTGATGGAAACGGTAGGCAGCATATTCCGCTCTAAAACAATGTTTCACCCTAATGTCAACTCAGAAAATACGATTCAAACAACGCTGTAACTATTTAAACGCACTTATGCTGCGTTCATTGAGGATACTCATGAACTGTGTAGAACTTCAAAACAATTGGACGAAAAGCTTTACTCATATTATCAAGCATGGTAGTCAAGAAAACAGATTTTGTAATTAATTCGCCCAGTGCCTGCGCGAGAATCTATAAACTAACTCGAAATCATGACGTCGAGAAAGCTTACGGTTGGCGTTTGAATACCTGACGTTTACAGCTGGTAAGGTTAAAAGCTTAAATACAATGGCAAACTTTAGGGGGAGTTCCCTTGATCAGTCGGCATGTCTGAACAACTCCATCATTTACAAAAGCTGACTTTTTATTGCAAGATTTCTGTAAACAAATGTTGGGCCGGAATCTACCTCTTATGATTTATCCATAAAGAAGGTGCTGCTACCTTTAAGGGCTTGGGTTACGACAAGCCCGAGCTTATAACTTCGATGGGAACCTCTGGGTAGTTTGTGACCTGTCTTGCCTTCCCCAGGATTCACGCTTTAGGCAAGGCCTTCCAGTTCACACCCGTTTTTTATCCTTACTTTAAATATGCTTACGTAGGACTGAATAATGCGTCATCGAAAACGTATGCTAACACCTCGTGAACTCAATTTCCACCAAGATAAGTAAAAAGCACATCAGCGTCGTGACCAGCATTGGTGTAACGGTCATTAGACAACAGGATAAATCATTATTCGCGAAAAAGTGAGACACTTGTATAGATGGAGCACAGTCTGACAAATGCAAAGCAAAAAACCCAGCCACGCCGACCGAAAATGTTCATCGGAAAATGAAATAAAGTGCAACATAATAATAATTAATCGAAGGGAAAGAAACCGTGCAACCCTGAAAAGGTGAAGTTTGGGAATATGCAGAGATTGACGTAATGTATGGAAATCAGTAAGGAGACCCAACATATACAGAGCCACAAGTGTTTTCTACATTGCCAGAACCTGCGGTTCATGGCGCACTCCCGCAGGCCGAGGTGGTTTACTGGAAACGGCAAATGATACGTTGATTCCACATCCATCAATGGCTGGGTCGTATGACGACATCTAGTTGTAATATCTCAGGTTATCTGTTATAGGGTAAAAAGGGTAAAAAGAGCAAGATTAAGCAAGATCTCGATGTATTCGCTCACCATGTAATTGTATCCGAAAGCAGTTTGTAACCAAAACTCCAGCAGGCGGGTATTGAACCTTTTCTAGTTCTGCCCTGTCATTTACTCGTTAAATGAAATATATCGGGGGCAACTGCTGATCTGTGCTCAAAATGTTTATATGGAGAATAGCTCGGATCCTGACTTTGACTTTTTTCAAACTAATTCGTGTGAATTTTCGTTTCGCTTCGATTGTATTTGCAAAAACGGAAGCAGGATGTTGGTACATCCTGGTGAAAGGATAACTTAAATATTCACAAGTCCAGTTGGCTGAAAAATTCCCTAAAGTATCCCGAAAAACTTCAGTGTAATAGTGGATTGATGGAGTGTAGTAACTACAAACCTGGTTGGTCATTTTTCAACTTCAGTTGGTTGTTTTTTCAAAGAGCGCCTTGGAGGAAAATTGCCTACTTAGGACCAGATTCTTGTGACAAATACCTAATAAAACATCCAAAAAAATTTACTGTGCCCTACTCAGATTTGACACTTAAAGTGCGTTCTTGCGCATTAGGTTGAAAAAACAGATAAATCTAAATGATCCGTCAATTTTAAGGCAGATGGCTGCCTATATATTGGCAATAACTGATGAAGCCTGTCATGAGCCCAAATGAGATGTGGGTCCATGGGTGATCCGAAACAATTCGCCCAATACGGCCACCACGCTCGGTAGAAATGCTAAACGACATGTGTATTTCCACAGCATAGATTGACCAGTGTCGATCACGTAATCACTGCACTGTAGAACTCCGGCGCCCACGCATTTATCTTTTTCCAGCAATTGATTATTTGGGTTTTTGTACTATTGGCATATTGGGTGACATATTGTGACCCTGTTAATTTATACTTTGGATCTATGCTTACTGCCTTAACATTAAGTAGACAAAATTATCAAACTTGGGTCCACAGCTCAATAGGCCATAGAACTTCAGACAGGGCTGTCATGTGCACAAACAGCAAGCCTTTCATACACTTGGCTAACTAAATGATTTCCACGTAAGTACAAACATTCTACCAACATTATGTCCCGTGCAGACCTCAGTGAAATGGTTAGTTAAGTGAGCACTCAAGCAGTGTTATGGGTTATGTTGGAGTGCCATACAGTAAATTATAGGGGCAAGTAACAATGATGCTTTGAAAGATGGTCCAAAGGCAAGACTACCAACCAGGTAGAAAGAAACCGAGCGACATGTTAGTGGGATGCAATATTTTGGCCATCCTCAGATGAAACATTAGATTGCTCATATCAGATTCAGAGTACAAGCAAACATGTTCCCAGAAGTGTATCTGAACATAGTTTCTTAACGATCTTCGAAAACGTGATATAATCATGTAATATATAAATTTGTAGAAGCCATTTCTTGTTTCAATGGAGAAGGTGGTGAGGACTCTACCACGGTTAGCGTCCAAACGGACTGCAGTGCATGTGCGGTAAGTGTCCATATCACGCATGCGCGATGCGTCTTAGTCATGTATGTCGCATTTTCTTCCTCTAACATCTATAATAACGTGAAAATTTCCCAATGGTAGTTGAGCACATTTGAGAGGAAAATTGTTGAACACGTATTGAGGTGTGTGCAATAAAAATGTTGCAATTCGATATCGGTTCTTGCAAAAATTTAGAATAGCGTGCTTGCTCAACCAACAAACTGATAAACGTTTCATTATCTTGCTGCAGTAGTGCACTGGGTTCACGTGAGATTGAGTTTGATCTTTAGGTCACGACTACTTCACTGCTGCATTGCGGCTGCATTGCAATCAACATGTTCGGTTTAATTGTTACTCCACGAAGAACCCCATGTTCAGATAGAAGAACATTGTCGTCGACGAGCACAAAGCTCTCTCTGAATGGAAGCTCTCCCCATGCAATCATCTCAGGGAGCCTTGAGCAACCAATTTCTAGTGGTCAGTTTGTTCCTTAGGTATAAGTAACAGGGTGAACGTATCCATTATTGTGATAAAAACTGCTTCCAAGGTATTCAGGCTCACCAGATGAAACTGAATGGATTTCGATGGGTATGGTCAGTAATTCATTCCGCGATAATGGAACAATACCGAAAGTTGTAATAGGCTATATTCAAAACCCAGAATGTTGCTTGTGACGCCAAAAAAGGAAGAGGAGACGCAGGATTAATCCATTTCCGTCAAGTACCCATTGACTAATTGGTTTCATTACACTACATCGTGATACATTATTCTAAAGGTCCCGTCTAATTTTATCCAGGAAAGTTAAACGATCTTCAGTTTAAAAGAACCTGAATGATAGCGACTGAAGACGTTTATACCGGCTCACTAAATTGCACTGGAGTTTCAATCACGCATGTGAAGGAATGCTTGCCTACAACGCCAGCAAAAGGAAGCAGACTTTAACTATTTACATAATATGGTGTAACCTGAATCGTCGATAACGTTCCTTGGATGGTGCGAGACCTTTTAAACGTCAGATCATAATAAATTACTTGAATAACTATGTAATATTAAGCTACTGAGATATTTGGTTGTTGGTCTGTTCAGCAGACCAACAACCAAATTAAATATCAGATTTCTAGAAAGATGTTGACTAAATACATTTCACTATTAGTAACTAGTGCTTCTTCTATCGAAAGCTGCCCGCCACGCATTGCACTGATTATAGTAAGGTCGAGGTTTTTTGTAGAACGAAAGATGTGAAAGATGTATAGGCTTTTTAATTACGCCTGCAATGAGAAATCATGATTTCTCGGTTGCATTCAGGAATTCTTACCTTCACTGTAGCTACCATCCAAAGTCAAAAGTGGAAGATGCGGCCTTGCAGAATAACGAGTGTCGTACATGTGGCGCCAAATGTGTCATGAATAGTAACTGCTTCATATTGTTTGCCTCACATACACTTGCCACATATGTTAGCGTTAGCTGCCACGGCTGATTTATTTTGACCTGAAGAGCTTCTTAAACATACGCTGTATCCATAGATATCACAAAATTTTTGACAGCATATGTGATACTATTCACTGCTTTTCTGTTTTTTGTTGACTTGAAGACCGTCTATTCCGGAAACAATGAAGGCAGGAACGTGCTGCACCTTATCTGCTATAGAGGCAGCTGTACAAATACAAGTTACACGGACCCTGAAGGAACTACCTACACAACAGTGTGCTGCGAAAAAGATGATTGCAATAATTTCGAAGTGTGATGCACTCCTAACTGATTTTGGATAAGCATGCTGAATGTTACATAACTTGTCTCTTAAAATGATGCTTTCTTCTTAATAACGGTTATTATTGGAAGGACTTCTGTCTAGTTATCAGTGCTTCAACGGAATATACTGGAGCCGGTCCAAACTTGTACATCTTATGTCCTTTTTAGGAAATTTGCACCATAAATCTAGACCAAGCACCATTTTATTCAAAGGAAGTCCTTTATTAAATTAATGGAAAAGGATTAGTATAAAAATTATCCAAAAAATTCGCAGATGAACATATTGAAAGGTGACGTTGTAGGATTGTCCCCTCAGGCCTAAATACTCCCGCACGTGAAAGCTAATGTGGCTTGTGTAGAGCCACATGTTCATCCAGCTGAACTCCTCGTACTCGGTATTATCAGGATGCTGAACTTTCGAGACTATTTTAAAGATATATGTATGTCAAACTAATGGCTTATTACTTGAATTAAAATAAGTAAAACTGAACGGTCAAGACTCCCAGTGTGTGCCAACACCACTCACGAGGTGCATCCAGGGAACACATATACAACGGCTGGTTCTGCATATTGTCCAACTTTATTTATACAACAAGATCATAGAGAGTTCTAAATGAAAGAGTAGAAGACGATATACTAGAATGATGTTTAATACAGTGCACACAT
>SJOL01001480.1:176659-205105 GCA_004794785.1 Opisthorchis felineus | reverse complement strand
AGTTGACGCCTAATCAAACTCACTGGGTATCCTATTTCTTGAAGTCTGTTGGCAATCTCGATTTGAGCTGCCGTTCGGTCGACCTCTTCTGTGCACAGCGCTCTGACTCGACGAAACATCGATGAGACAATACTGGCGTACACGGACTTTGGGTGTGCTGATGAGTAGTTTAAAACGGTTCCTGTGTCTGTTGGTTTCTCGTAGACCGTAGTTTCTAATTTCCCACCACTCTTATGTGCTATACAGTCCAGGAAGGGTAATGTGCCCGAAGCTTTTGTGTCAAAAGCGAAACGTTGCCCAGCAATAAATCTACCGATTGTTACCAAACTTTTCCGAAAATTGGAAATATGTTTTCTGGCCACCTACTGACTACGAAAGATGCAATCCGATTGTCGGGGAAAGAAGACTGAAAAACATGAGTGGCCCCCTACAGCGTGGGTTATAGCGTGGCCCCAACTAGCTGTTCAAGTTAACTATACTTTCCCTCTTTTCAGACATTATTTCCCAGAAGGAACAAATGAATTCTTTTTGCCAGGGACCGTTGCGGCACGGAGAACACAACCTGACTACCCTTGTTGTTTTCGCGGTCTCTTCTTCTGGTCATTACGGATCGAGGGTTTATAATAAAAAGTGAACTGTACTTACGAGTATAGCGGAGACTGTGAGTAAAACCGTGAAAACTGATTAGGACGCGATCGATTGACTTGAGTGGCCAGCGATCACGTGAGCAGACGAAGAAAGTCTCGGTTCGAGTACGAAAGCCTTCTGATTACGCAGTCTGGGGTTATGTGAGCGAGTCGCAATTGTCTCAGCTGTAGCCGGACCATGGTAGATTAACCGTGACAAAACCGGTAACAGCAGAAACGCAATCATAATCACCAGTCTTCCTTTCAAAGAAGGAATTCCTTTTAAAAGCTGTGGACCATCCGACTCGAAGTCTACATCAAGCATTTCAACAAAATTTCCAGCTGCTTGCCTTAATGTGGTTTACATCTACACAGCTTAGGTCCCCATATCTCAAAAACAAGTTTCCGGTTTCAAAGAGTGGCAATCTACTCTTTCACCTGCCTTCTCATTTCGTGTTTGAAGGTAACTGCAAATTCGCACTCATTTGCCAATTCGGGGATCAGACCATCATCAGTATCTGCCCTCCCCGATGAGACCCCCAAATTGCGAAACCGGTAGTGAGCTGTCTAAGAGTTTTCATCAAAAATAATATCCTTTCAACTGAATCATTCTCTTTATCACGCTATGCAATTAGAACTATCGTGAATCAGTAATTCAACTGAAACTCATTCGAGTCTCCAGTTAACACTAGCTCCATATGCAAATGAGTCTTTATCTGTAAGATCCATGTCATTTCAAGGACTAAACAATTCGAACAATCAGCCATCAAGAAGCTAGGTAATTTAGACAATCTGTGTTAAAATGAAGCAAACCAGGTGCGTTTCGCATGACGATTTCATTCGAATACGCCTCCTCCACATATCCCGGGGGGAAATTTGAAGCAAGCTGAGTGCTGCTCAAATGAGAACAATGTGCAGACACTACACATAAGTAATGTATCAAGTGGCTGTGTGGAAAAGTTGAACCTATTATGAGTTGCAGTCAAACTTTACTAATACGACAAGATGAAAAAAGCTGTAGGATGTTGACATTTTGCCTTTATCTTTTCAGCCGCAATACTAAAAACATCAATTTTACATCAGAATTAGGAATAGATAAAAACAAAACGGTGGGATGGAGCCACTCGTACGCTGGGCCAATCAGGTCCGTTCTTAAGTCCAAGGTAAGCTGACAGATTGTGTCAACGTCTTTTGCATGCACACGCTAGGTCGGTATTGAAAGCTCAACATGGCCTCACCGAAAGCTAAAAATTTCGAGTTTACATTGCGCAGTCAGATTATGTCAGACGCTGTACTTGGGTCAATTCTATGTCCAGTGGGCGGAATGCTTTTGGCGATCAATGAGGCAGGCTTTCGGGTCTCATTTTGCCGGCTGTCGTTCGATCGATTAGCCGCCTGACTCAGATAACGATATCTCCCATTGACACCCGCGGTGATTAATCAATTAAAGCACCCTGAAGTGGAAGATTAAGGAACCAAACCCTATCGGAACTAATTTGAAACTCCTCCAACCCAGTAACGCAAGATTTTGGCCACCACGCAAAACGGCCAGAGCAATTAATTGACACTCAACACTGACCTAGTGCGCTAATATGAAGAGGTCTTACTAATTGGTTCTCCGTCTACCTTAAAACCTGGCCAATTTGGTGACCTGCTTACTTAGCCTGATAAAACTTTTGTGTCAAATGCGAAACGTTGCCCAGTTATAAGGTACCGATTGTTTACCAAGCCCTTCTGAAACGAAGCTCCTACCTGTTCTGCACATGGTTTGCACAGCGTGTGAGACAGATTTTATAACTGCTTATGGTCAAAAGAACCAGGATTTTTGTTTGTGTTGTTCATTCATTTTGTATAAAGCAACTGGCGACGTACGGGTCGATGATGCGCCCTCTCAGTTTATTTAAAATGTATTGTTTTCAAGAAAGCACTCAAATAGTCCCTGGAGGAAAACGCTATAGCCTTTCGTCTATCCACTAACAGGTCTTCTGAACAAATTGCTGAAACACTCTTCTTGTAAAATAACGACCTTAAACGTGTGTATCATATGCAGTGCCTAATGGAATACCTGACTGCTGAATAAATGCATAATTTTTACCAAAAAGTTATTGTTTAAAGTCTTATTCAGCCCTAAGCCACTCAACAAACATCATAAGAAAGAACACGACAAAAACATTCACAACCTGATGAGATGATTCGCATTGTCCCAAAGTAAAAAACTGTGACAGATGAACGGTCGCCTGACGACCTGTCTTCCAAAGTGGTAAGGTTTCCGGGAAATGGCCAAATACTTCGTAACAATCCATTAAATCGTTGCCATCCTTGGCAGCATTGCTCTAATGTTTTCCATATGTTGTCCAAATGCCTAATGTCGGTCCAATTTTGCGTTAAAATCTCCCACGAAACAGTTTTTTCATCAAGGACTCAGCAGCTTCTAATTTCATGCATGTCACTTTTTGCCAAAGAAGACAGTGTTTGCCAAATGTTGCTAGTCAGCGGTTCAGGTAGACCAAATTTGAATAAAAAAGAACAAACATCCAGACGAGTTTTGGTGTGAATTATCGACCATTGACATTTTTGTTGAATGAAAAACTTATCAAACGGAGGCTGGTCGGAAAGTTTGACGTGCGTTTAGCGCGATCAACCCTGGATAATCTCGGGATACAGGCAACCGTGTCTGTTCTGTGCCTGATGAGGAATGGCGGTGAAAAGGAATCGAATCACTGAAAAAGATTAAAGATAACAATAAACCTAATATGTCGGTCATTTTGTTGACAAAAAGGACACTGAAAACCACGCGGTTCTGTTGCCTTTTTCGCGTCTAGTTTTTACATTAGTAGTGAGTTCATAAAGTTTTGTTTTAAAGCTATTTAGTTCTCCTTAGTGAGGTCATTTTTACAGGAGGAGAGGCCGGCCGCTGTTGTGTTTCGAGAAGACGGTATCAATGGCAATTTTTATAGAATGTTGTTGCCAAAGTACCCTTTCCGACAACAATATGTGGCAACTGATAGCCTTCAGAGTGTATTGTCATGGACTTTTGGGGGATTAGTGTGACAGCGTACGGAAACTTTAAGGACGACGTTAGTCTGGAGACTAGAGCACCCGGTGTCTCTCAAAACCCCTCCTGCTTTACCCGTTGAGCGCCTTATTTCTGGTTCACACTGAGGTCAGCGATCTTCATGCAGCAAAGTAACCTTAATTCCGATTTGATTTATTTTTTAGTAGGTGTGGCGTAAATCAACTCATACCGACCGATAGGTATCACAATTTCATACGTGGGATCATTTGGTTAGTTTGATAAATGCACTGACCATTTACGAAGCTCGGTTGGATCCGACAGAATTTTTTAACCAAAAACTAGAAAGTTTGACATCGCATCCTTGTGTTGGTCAAACCAACACTCATGCAGATAGTTCAGTGGAATTATCCTGTTTAAGCTTTTTTGAGCGTCGGCTAGAGTCAACCGAAGGCTCCAGTGTGCATGGCTTCAGTTCACGCTGTACGTTACTAAACAGTCCTCCAATTTGTCCACATCAGAGATACTTAACAGCAATCTCAACCGCAGTCGGCTACATTTCGGGTCCAGGTTTGCGTTTATTTGGTCATCTAGCCACGGTAAATACCTTGACATGAACAAATCAATGAGAAGTCTAGGTGTTCAAACAGAACATAAGGTTTACGCAAACTTAGGGACCACACCTACCTGACAATCCCCAAAAAAGACAAAATCGATAGTGGGCTGTGGAAGATTCTTTAGCAACCTCACGAGTAGTGTGTTCTGCAAATAAAAACTTAAAGTTAAGTTATCAAACACTTCAGCTGGGAAATCAGTCGTGTGGCTCTTTTCCAAGTGGTCTCAAACCGTACGATCAACAACCATCGTCACGTCAGTTTTGCTTCTGATCTCGAAGTGACAAATGCTAAGCCGTTGGTTATCTAGTCAAGCAACCTTAGTGCCATATCGACACTGGTATAATTCGGAGTCGCCATTGTTCCATAGGTCAATTCAAAGCGGGTTCGAACTGGTTAACAGGGTTCAGGTGTTGTGGGCTGTTAACGCATAGTGAATGTTGATGACTACACAGCGGATGTCTACAGTGAACCTGTCCGAAATTCCGAACACAGAGGGTGACCTTTATCAAGGAACTAGCGACTACAATTACCAACGAGGCTAGACCAGACCAAACGATAGATTCCCCCAACTGCTTCTCAGGCAAACTGGTCAAGGCCGCGCTTATCCTTCAGTTACTACCGTTGCGTAGAACGCTTACGCGATCAAATGCGTCAACTCAGTTTGACCGTATAACATTCACTATCTTATGTTCCTGCCGGGTTGTCAACCAGTAGCTTCGTTTTCTCGAGGGACGACTGAGGCCATTTATCCATGAGACCCACGCTCAAAAGGCTCTTATAGTGTGCTGCGCTGCAAAGACATACCATTCGTCATTGGTCAACACAGTAAGCCGAAACTACATGCAGAGACCGATTGAAAAGATTGTTAACGACGGACATGAGCGGACAATTACTCCTTTATCCTCCCAACTACATGCAGCGGACATTCCTTCAGCATCTTCGGCATCCCATACTCAACCCGTACCGTAAACTCCGGCGTCTTCGTCTCCTCCTCAACCCTCAGTCCGTAGGGATAGACATGGAAGGCCGAATTTATTAACTTCCCAAACGAACCACACCAATCGCCAAACTCGAATCCATACCCACTGAACCCCGAATTTAGTAGACCTTTTTTATCCTCCCATTTTATCCCGTGATCCATTTCCTCATGGCCGGATATAAATAACCCAGTCTATGGGGTCTTTGCTCGTTTGAAGCCTTCGTACCCTGCAGGTTTCCAGATGCTTCGCGACCAACTGGACCTTGTGTCACGGAATGCGCGGATTGCCTCTCTTCGGAACATTTAATCGTCCCCATACTTACTACAAATGGACCGTACAAAGGTGGTCTTTTCCATTTCTGTGTGAGAGGACGTACATTCCGATATCCTACGGAGCAGAGGCTGTTGCATGTTGGAACTCACCGTTTTGACCCACCGGTTTGTTTTTTTCTGTCGCATTGCGGATACTGTGGCCAAGCCAGATTTTTTATCATCTGGAAAGAATTCGACACCCCTTTTGCACTGTGAACGGACTATCGTTACAGTCGTTGCTCACTTCTCCACACTGGCTCACTCCGTATTCCGAGGTTTGCTGACGACATTGTACATTTCTGGTCCTCACCACCCTTACCCACATCCTCACATTTCCACTTGCTGCTCTCAACATTGCCAACCGAGCGCTGTCTTCTGCCAGCATTCCATAAAGACGGATTCATGTAGTAACTTCCAAACTTTGCACCTCCTGTGACAACCAGTAGGTTAATGTGTTTTTGTACAGATGCATGTCCATCATTTGCCTTCTGTTACAATAATGAGTCGATAATGGAGCCAATTTTGGGTTTCATAGGCTTTTTTTTGTGCACTGTGAATAGTATTAGCGGCATCTTTTAATGGCGACTCGCTTGACGCGATCCACCACGCTAATTTTTGCACCTTGTGTGCACTCCCTCGTTCACACAGTATTTGCTTTCTGAGTCTTAATGGGAACAAACAGTATGCTTCGTACACCCCTTTTCACTCAACCATGTATCGGATGGAGACGGCCCGTGAGGTCTCAATCCATGATATGGCAACGAAGTACGAAAACGATCGCCAGTCAATTGCACAGCTGTACAGCTGCTTCATCTTTACTGGAAATCATCAGCTGTGTGCACCTCACGGAACTCCATGGCGTTTCGAACCAGCGACCTCCCGATTATTAGCTTGAACCTTTCCGCCACAAGCTGTTGATCAGCACAGTGATTAGCTACCACAATTCTTCAATCACTGTGTACATCCCAGTTAATCACCCTGCCGACCAGCCGCTTGTGGATTTCGTGACGGAAGGATGAGCAGCTCCACATACTCTCTACGTTCGAGTTGATCACACTGCTGATCAGCTGTTCAAACTACCAGTCAGAAGGTCGTGGGTTCCAATCTCCCTTGAGTTCGGTGAGATACGCACTGCTGACAATTCTCAATAAGGATGAAACAGACCTACTATGACTTTTCAGGATAAATTTGCTTCAATGGCAGGACGAACTCTTAATTAAAAGCAAGATTTTCCTGTAAATGGTGTTTTATCTGCAGTATCTGGTATGAAGGTAGCTATATTCTTTTCTTCTTCTCTTTTTCATTCATCACGTTCAAATTACACATCCATGCACCTGAATTTGGCAATTAATCACCAACGAACGCCGAATAATTTAGAACGAGCTGATTGAAGTATAGCTGAAAATCACGCATCCCTGATGTTTTAGGTTTGATAAATGAGTTACCGTCATTTGGGATATCCACAAGAATGAAGGCTTTGTGAGTACACTGTGTGAAAATAGGTTTGTTAAATATCGAGTGTCACGCCCCGTGCACGCATCGGGTAAACGGAAATACAAAAGAGGGAAATAGGCAAGTGAGATTCGGCTATTGTCGATGCGATCACATTCGAGATGCACACAACCAGGAAGGTTTTACTAAGCATGAGATTCCTGCGCTACGTTAGCGACTCCCCTAGGATGTTTGTTTCCTTTCACCCCTACCAAGCTTTCAAACTACCAAAGGGGGTGTCCGCCTACACTATCGTTTCCATTACTTGTTTAAAATATTCCTCTCCACGAATATTACAATGTCAAATTAAGTTAGTCTTGACGTAGCAAGTCGTGAAATCGGTGTACTTTTCAAGGCCCCACAGTGACCCCTTCAGTCCAGGTTTTTGTTACTTGATCAACGAAAGAAAGCTGTTTAAGAAACAGATAACACATTGAGAGATTGCTTGCCGACGTCATCAGACAAGATCAAACAGGAAGTGTACAACACATAGGAGTACACTCAGATAAATATCAGGTCATCTATTTTACCAGCCCTGATGGAAATGACATGAAAGCCGTTTGCTGCTTCCGCTCAGTATCACTCTCATTGCCTATAACAACTCGGTCATCCATGGATTCTCTATTTGGAGGTACGAATCTGTAAAGTGCTGCCTAAAGACATCTTAAAACTATCCTACATGTTATTGAAGGTTTGCAATATGGTTACAAGCATTTCATCACCAGCCATCAGTGCGTTATCAGTGGAAGTGCACTGGGGTATTTTGCTGTGGTCAAGGTGGACCTGTGTGAGTAAACCCTACACCAGTTCATGTACGCACAACAACCACGCACTTCCAACCTCAACGCACTTCAACTCAACGGATGGATGATGACTGATGATGAGGCGTTTGAAACCCAGCTGTTGAGTTCTTCAGACATTGCAAATGCTATCGGTACTAGGCTACCTGCTTCGCCCACTATGGTATATCAAAAGTTAAGATAGCTTGATATAGCCTTTATGAAAACAAAGGAAAATTATTATAACTGTATTTATGGGGCTATCACAGATTATTCCGCAAGGCCATGCTAAGATTTTGGTGAGGTTGCGAGAAGCATCGAGCTATGAATGCTCAACGCTGATTGGCTGACATTCTGGTCAATTAGGGTGTGCCGTCGACTGGTAAGTAGCCCGGACGTGACACGTCAATCGATGTTGTGCTCGGTTATTTGGAGCGGCTGGCCTTCGGACACCAGCTCAGCGGACAAACCGACGACCATCATTACAGCCAGAACCACCAGTATACTCCAATGAAACATGGTCTGTTATCTCGATCATGGAGCAAGGAAGGTGTGTGTTGATGGAGATTGAACTTCTCATGAACAAGTTTAGATAGGCCAAGTATTGAAGCAGGTCTTCTGACGAAACCTAGTCATCCATAACCGGCTTCGTTGCAGTCGCCTTTGGATGATGATACAATGTGCAACTTGGTAAACGTTGTGAAAGCACTCTTCTTGAAACCCATTTACAGGCGTTTTGAACAAATCGTCCACTGATCCACAAGTGACTGAAAGGAAGGCTCGTTAACCAGACCATCTGGACGTGTGCATATAGATTAATCTGACCATGTGGAGTCAGTTATATCAACGGAACACGACTTTTCGGAAGCTTGTTTGAAAGCCTAGCAGCCCTCATCCAGGAAAGGTGACGACTTACCTACAATCAACACTTCGGTATGACCCTCAGGATAGGAAAAACTAAAGGGTGCTGATATGGCTGCAGAAGTCATTGTGTATAACCATTTTGGTTAGACTGAAAACCATCAGAACACAGACTCATTGGCCCAAACTGTGTTCAGAAAAGCACTGATTAGCGATATAAAAGAGTGTCACGTTCCATCGCCAAGTCACGATCTCATCTTCCATTCACTTATTTGCCCCCGTACGAGGGATTTAAAACGCAACACCGCTTTCGAAGCAGATAACCAAGCTGACGCAACTGTGGAACAACTTCAACCCTTCTACGGGGTAGACTTGTTTAGAAAAAAAGAAGTGGACGAACCTCAGCAAGATTGGTATGACGTTTCTATCAAATTCTAACAGAGCTTCAGAGATAACGCTGAAACTCCCAGAAGCGAAGCACTCTACAACTGTTTCATCCTTGTTAGGAATCATCAACAATGAGCATCTCACGAAACTCAGAGTTTCGAAACAACAACCTTCCGGCCAGTGATTGAACACTTAACCGTTTACCATGAGTAGCTGATCAGCTCTCACTTAGACAGAGCATAGAGACCACTCATCCTTTAATAACGAGGCCAAATCACGTGGTCACGTATTGACTTGCTCCTCAAGTGATTGTTGCTGGGAAGGAAGTTTCACAGATCTAATGTAAGTATCCTTTTTCTGAATTGCTTATTGGTTTATGGTAGATTAGTTGTCGATTGATGCAGAGGTTGCAGAATTCTCTTTCACATTACCCTCGTTTGAGCGGCCATTTTCCATGCCAATCCTCGTCCAATCGACCACTTATCACCTTCTCTCATTCAAACTCTGATAACAATGCTGAGCTTTTGGTGCCTTCGCTGTCGCGGGATTATTACCTTCTGGCCAACTGAATGTCTCACAGCTCGCTTAGAGTGTCTGAAAAAAAAATCAACTCTAACATACTACTCATAAGGTTGTTCAAAACTCTTCGACAGCCCACGACCAGTTTCGTCCTTCTTGGGGCTCGTCAGCTAGTAGTAATCCCCGAGTCTCCGTAAACTTGAACCCAAATTGCCCGAAATCCGACAACTACATTCACTTGTATATCAATTTGATTCTCACACAGACTCACCTGGAACCCAGCTGAATCTCTCGTTTATGGTGTTTTTAAGCAACTGAATCTGCTGAACCAAGCTGCCCCATGTTTCTTTGGTATGATATTCGAGATACCGCAATATATTTTATAAACGTAACACACCTCGACTCTGTCCCATGCCTGACAGATTTACCACGTAGTGAGCAGCGCGATCCAGCTCAGATATGCTCATATCTAAAATGTTCACCTGGTGTTTGGACTACCATGATTATGTCACACTATTCGCGGAACATTTGAACACCAATTTAGTTTTCACGGGCTACTCAAATGAATCCCGGCTGAATCATCCGTCTATGGTATTCTTCTACTGAATGTGTTCCCACTTCCATTTTCTGTTGGTATGACACTCGAGACATTTCCCCGAAGGTAACTGGGGGACTACACCTACCTGATGAACCCCGAGAAGGTCCGTCATGGGCTGTCGAAGAGTTTTCAGCAACCTTGTGAGTAGTTTTATTCAAGAAAATGTCACGTTTTCCTGCTTAATAGAATCAAACCGTTGGTAAAATTGACTGCTGATAGCACACAAGCCACGATTTTACGCACACACACACACACACACACACACACACACACCAAAGTTTTGTAGTTTTGGCAGTGATAGAAGCAGCATTATGAGAATCATATCTCTCTATGTGAATTATCTTGACACTGTAGTGACCCCGGAAGAAGTGGTGCGGTACTGCCCCCTTTCGAAATGTTATCTTGGACTGAAGTGTCTCGTAATATCGTTTCCGCGATATACTAATCTGGCCACCGCGTTCGATCACGACTGAAAGTGCAATTTACTCGGCGTGACAAGATAATAGTACATAATACCACATTCAGTGGCCTGGATACACCACAAACGAGAGATTCAGCTGGTTTCCAGGTGAGTCTCTCGCAAAACCAAATTTGTTTGCAAATGAGTGTATTTCGCCAAGATAATAGGGCATCCTTGGTCAGAAGTTCATGGCGCCGTACGTTTTTTGACTAGTGGTTGGGTGCGTACAGTCGTCTTTTCACCAAGCATACACGTCGCCAACAGAGGAACAGAGTATTGGCGTAGAGCAACGAACTGACGGGTACAAGCGGAAAAGACCTCGATCTACTGCCTCGGAGCCTGTGCTTTAATGTAGCATGTCAAATGGAGCTCACTTAAACGGAATGACAATTATGAAAAACTAGGTTAAATGGTTCCGAAGTCCATATCACCACAGCTTTCAGATATGTGACAAGCTAAGTGCAAAACCACTTTAAAGTTTCACGTTGAACACAGATGTTCGGAATGCTCACATAAACAGATTGTTCCCCATTCTAAAAATGGCTAACCCTAGGTCTTCCGGTGCACTTCTTCCGGTCCGATAACTCATTAATCTCAGTCCGCACTCATCGGTTGTCGACAGGCGCGTGACAGGGAAATATAGGCAGGATTTTGTAACAAATCGCTCGTAGAAAAAAGCACGGTTAACCGATTTTTGTTTTTTTTTTCTCCGTAAAGCTCGTGATTTACCTTTTGTTCGTCAAAAAAGTCGCCTGATTAGTTCTAAATGTTTTTTGGGCATGAGGCCATCATCTCTGCATGATTGATGCAGTTTCGTGATGCAAAATCTCTTCATAGTGTTAACGATGCATGATTCTGTCAACCAGGTGAAATGAGTTAGAAATTCGGTGTATCCACAGGAAAGTGACATTGAAGTTTTTAAAATGTCAGATACTCGACGGTTTGAATGGAATCGATTTCGAACCCAAGCTAAAAACTCACAATATCCTCACTGTTTCTGAAGGTGATACGTTTGGATTACTGCGAAGATATGAATGCAGACTGTCAGAAACACAAAACATAGTAAAGACAAACTAAATTAGTGATACTGTGGAAGTTTCAAGTGTCTACGGAGCGTTAAATCACCGTACGTTGCGTTCGTATATTGCTTCGTGCAAGTAAGGATGGATAAATACATTACGTATTATCCTGGATATATATATATGTATATATATATATATATATATATATAATCATACTAAACATCCTACTCGCGTTGCCACTTAGCTTATCCTGGCCGAGAAGTGCTGTACAAAACTGTTTCATCCCTACTGGAAACCATCCACAGTGAGCATCTCACGAAAATCCAGGGAGTTTCGGACCTGGAATCTCCCGACAAGTAGTTTGAACACAACAGTTCGGCTGCGAGTGGCTGACCAACATTGTAATTAACTCACATTTAGTTGAGTTTGTTTCTCACTTCTTCCTAAAATGAACGATGTTGTTAGGCAACTACCACTCATATGCAGCAGCCGATCAATAATAAACTGCATAATCCTGGCGAACTTGTTCAGGCTGAATGGTTTGGTGGAATATCAAGCAGCCGAAAGTGATGTAAACATCTAAAAGATGCCCATTTATCTCTATCCTCGATTGCATCCAAAAAGTAGAAAATAGGAGTTTTTATCTCTCGTTGGTTGAGACAAGTATAGGAGGTTATGGTCTGCTCGCTGAATGAACATTTTGCCGCCTACGCACCACGTGTAAGTCGTGCATTTGGACTTTTTGCCACTTTTAAATGAAGTTCTGTCTGATGAACAAGTTCATGCCAACACTGAAAAGCTAGCCGTGCATTAGCGTTGTAGTTACTTTTTACATCTCCCCGAAACTTTCTTCAAGCGGCAATCAGCATCCAAAAATCCGTTAAAAGTTACCTCCTGCTAACGCAACACTGTACACGTGGTTTTGCACTGGTACATACTTTGGACGTACATCTGTTTTCTAGACGCGACACACTACTCATAGGGTCGCAGAAAACTCTCCGACAGTCCACTACGTCTCGTCCTTTTAGGGCTCTGTTTTCGTATTCACCTGGAACATTTAACAACCACTGAGTATGCAGTTTCAGCCGAGTCTGAAAGCCCTTGGTCCGGCGTTTAGCTAAGGCATTAGGGCACATTCAAACACTACGAGTGTCATGGCAATGAACTTAGAGACTAAGGACGGGCGATTCCATACGGTGATCTCGTGACCAAACGGCCTTTGATGACGCGTCTGGAAGTGTAGGTCCTTTGATTCAGCGTCGCTTTGTGGCGTGTCTTCGGTATACGGTATCTATGGCTGATGTCTCGCGATGAATTGCCATTGCTGCCATTTGACACACCCTTGCATGGAATGTTCTAAAGCATTTTATTGCGCACTCTCACGTAGTCACATCGAACTTCACTTTGTCTAACTATGTACCAACAGTGGAGAGTTCTTCAGCTGCAACAATTTGGTGAGTAATTACCGCCCTAACAAATATCTCGAAATTGACTTTTGGACATTACGTAGGTTTCACTCAGTGAGACGACTCCAAATCCATCGACTAACTTTAACGCTGCAACTAGCCAAATTTTATCAGCTACTCTCATGTGCGCACGAAATTAGTTTTGATGAGAGACTCAAATAAATCCTACTAAATCGCTCATTTATGATAAGCTTTTTCAACTGAATGTGTTGCACAAGTCCGCCTCATGTTTCATCGGGAACTATATTCGACACAGGGTGGTACACTGTCTCGAAAGTTTTTCAGTAACATTAGGAGTAGTATGTTAAGTCCACGCAGATTTAACTTCGCATGACTGTTTGCAAGATCCATGAATATAGTTACCAAGCTCGCTGCGGCTGGGGAATCAGCTTTGCCATTCGCCGCACGCGCTTGTTAGATTGCAACGATTTGAATTTAAGTAGAATGTCTAAGTCGGGTGATTCGATGAGAAAGGTCGCAGCATCCCCGGTCTAAACGAGTGATTGATTCGCCTTAGTGTGCGCCACGGACTACGTCACCACAGCGTTTGCTACCTCTAACGACAAGAAGCAATAGACCTTTGGCGAGGCTGTCACATGGAGTTGAAAGATGGAGAGCGGCTCAGATTCATGTGTACAACAGTGTTTGGAGACACAGTTACCTTGTTCTATCATTGTCATCATCATCGATAACGTGACATCAGTGTTCAACACTGATGCTTCGTTGCCGTATTTTTTCGATGAATGATATTACTTTATGGTTCAGTGTTCCTAAAAGTTATCAAAAGGACAAAATACAGTAAGGCTGCTTGGCGTCCATCGCACAGGTCACCCATCCAGAAAAGTGATTACATAGTCCTTCTCTTTGAACAGCCCAATTTAGAGAACAGTTTTCTTTGTGCCCCACTAACAGTAATGAAGATTCCAATTCGATCGACCACGCCTCACGAGAGAACGTCCAAAGAAAGTAACATTTTACGTAGATGTTTCGTCCTATACTTAAAGCCAATCTATGCTAAACAGCCGAGAAGCACTGTACAGCACTGTTTCATTCTCTTTGGGAATCAACAGTAGTTCGCATCTTACGAAAATACAGTAGGGAGTTTCGAACCCACTACCTCCTTACCGTAGTTCAAACACTTAACCGTAGCACCTTACGCCTCGAATTCTCTCCACTTACAACTATGATAAATGAATGAACGATCATAGGCGATGATACGGACTGACAGAAGACCACTTTAAACCATCACACGCTTCAATGCCTTATGCTGTTGGAGATGCACTGGTTACAATGTCCGTGAAATCAGTTCAGCCGCCTCAGTCGGTGCTGGAACCATGATGATCCAAAACGAACTTCTAAAAGTGACGTTCTAAAACCTATTAGGTGGTTGAAGGACCTCTACGGTTTGCATTCAGATCATTGCTCTTCCTGTCCTGGCACAATTATTCCAGTAAGTACACACCAAACGTGGGAAAGCACTAAATTCGAGTTTCGCTCGTCAGCAGTACATATCCTAGGTGTGGATTCACGGGAGAAAAATCATTCTAACAGAACGTTTCTGTTGTAGGTCAATGATATTGTACCATTGTTTGCCCACTTTAAGGGCTAGTAACAGTAACCGGACTCGACGTCAGTGTTAAGAACACGGAGCTCGGCCACAGGAAACCAGCAAAGGAACTGAAAATGCATTATGCATTCAGAACAGTGAAGTGAGATAGCATCTCAAAGTTGTCATCTCACAATTTGAGAAATCACAAAACCAGTATATCAGACCTAGTCAACCAAAGATCGCTCAATAGGGGCAGCCCGCATACTGAGACCATTTGGAGCTAATCAATTGAGGAGGAGGGATAATAAACACGCCTGCATAAGGCAAAAAACCTTCGCAAGCAGACAAATGTTTGCGAAATGGCACCTCTTATTTTGTATTAACCTGGCAATTAAACGTGTAAGTGAATGAGTCCGCATTACTGATTGTTGTATCTATCCAGCATGACGTGACGGTCAGCTCTTAGCGTACAGTAATTGAGCTTCCAACCGGTCTGTTTTATCTGGGGCCAGCTTTATACAGTAAATTCACCAAGGCCTCCCTCCGTGACAGACAGTCGACTGAAGCGATTTTCGATATGTACGTGCATGCTTGTTTTTAGGCCTTTGAGATGGGTGAACATAGACACAGGCGTCTAACACACGAGACGGCAACGTACTAAAGCCAACTTGTACGCAGTCATTCCTTCAGGTACATAACAACAGCCGTATCAGTCCAAAAAATCAACACTATTTCCAACTCTGTCAAGTAGGCAAAAGATTGTGAGAAACAAAAGCTGTCCTTGAATGGTGAACTGATCGACTGGAAAACAAGGGTCATGTGAACATGGAACATAGCAAAGCAGTTGGGGGGGGGTCACAATGCTCCTAATAAAGCGAATGTACTCATGAGCATTCGGAAAAGCGGAGCTCAACCGAATGCAGTAGTCTGAGCAGTTCATGAGAACAAATACAGTAGGCGGAAAGTACGGAGATTCACGGATTTTCGTCATGTACCGATGCCACAATCACTGTAACTTCCGGTATATTTCTACAGAAGAAGATTGAAAAAGAGACGACTATCACTGCAAGCTTCACGAGATTCAAATCTTGTTACATCATGTGCTTTCGGCCATGGAGTTACTGAGGTTGCTGCCGGCATACCAAGTCAGCAAATGCAGTGAACAAAATTCTTTTAGCTGGACGAACGAGAACAAGCAAATGTGACTACTGGTTCTGTGTTGAGCGTCCTCACAAAACACGTCCCCCAACAACCTTTTGTTTTCGAAACAACTGCGGTTAGACATTTCACTGAACGTGATTTGGATATGATGCCGTTTGAATATCAACCGTTTACAGGCGGGCTTCTTGAAGAAGCAATGAACCCGCTGCCTTCATGCTTGGGTGGCACTATAACCTTGAGACGGCTGCATTTGTATCCAACTGTATTTGTAAAACCTCTCCATGGATATTCGAATTCTCCCAGTAGTTATCTTTTGATGAGGATTTTTCTACGTGAACAAAGCAAGTCTTCAAATAACTGTTTGCGTGGCTCGCTTTATTTGTGCGGATCTGTCATCACGCTTTAAAATAGAAAATGGAAAGCGTCCTCACTACTCATCGTAGACGCGAAATTTCTGCATAGTGGCATTCGGAAGCTGAATCGAAATGTATACAGGAAGGTCAACGCTACATTTAAAAGGTTTTGTTACGGTGCGGCTAGGAAGAAATTCATTTTAGTTTTGCCCCTTTTGTCGGGAATAAGCTATCTGAAGCCCTAATATCTTAGAAAGTGAGAGAAATCACATTAAGATTTTAGCTGGATCCCTTGATCTTCGAACGCCTTAGCTCCAGGTAAACCACCAGTTTCGATAGCACGGCATTCTAAAGAATGTCCTGTTACTGTTTGCTTTGTTCCCATAAGCCTTCATTTGGCTGCCAAGCTGAAAACACCAGCAGAATCGCACAATTTGGTCGTTCAGCATCCAAAAGTGCATTTCGACTCTTCTCTTTCGCATCTGTTTACTTTCACGCCTGCTGCATGGTAACGCGGGTTTGCTTAGAGTGATTTTCGAATGCACTAAAGGTTGTCTATGCGAAAGTAGCAGTAAGACAATCAATTATTCAAACTTTGATCAATTTGTACCAGTCGCTTGTCCTCGAGAGCATTTGTACTATTCTATTCGGTCATTACGCTCGACATAATCAGAAACAACAGCTGATACTTCACTGCTGTACAAAAAAATGAAAACGTTGAACCGGGAAGGGTGTTAGCGTACCGGAAGTATCATTAGATGGGTTCCATTCGGTGTGCAAGCTTCATTCAACACCACTGCATGCTTGAAGTCTAACAATCGCAGAAGCTTTCGACACCAAAGAAAGTGTTTCTAACTTCGAGGCGTTGCCCAGTGAATCAATCTCAAAAACTAACACGGATATTTTCCATAGATGTTTCATCCTGTAATTGAAGCCAGTCTATGCGGAAACGTCAGGACGCCCTGTACAACACGGTATCATCAGCGGTGTGAATCTCACGGAACTCTAGAGAGTTCGGAACCCGCAATCATTCGGCCAGTGGTTGGACAAGCAGCTGAACACCAGTGTGATTAGCTCTCACTTAGACCAGATGTAGAGCTAGTCGTCCTTCAGTCCCGCAAACACACATCACGTGGTCACATATTGGTTGACTGGCTCATTGAGTAACAACTTCTCAGAGGAATAAAAGACATGTAAACTTTCATTTTCAGCCACTGTTCGGCTCTATATGAAGTGAACAGAATGATGGTGCTGCAAGACAAATATTGAGCCATGATAGCCCATTTGAATCCTCAACTTCAACCCGAACAAGCTACCGTGTATAGACCGTCGTGGGCTGTCGAATAGTTTTCAGTAACCTAATGAGTAGTGTATCACATCTATAGAATGAACCATATTCCTCCGATTGTAGGAGTCTATCGTAATCCCACTCAAAGTTGGTTTTTGTCCCTAATTGCACTGTTACGTAGGATGAAACTTCATTTCGTGTGAACGGTGGATTCAAGACAGTTTTTAGTTTATTAGTTCGTACTCACGGGGAGAAACGGGTTGTATTAGGTGATGAATTACCAAAAACGACTGCACCCTATTGGTTCGTCAATTCATATTGATACATTTAGAGTTTGCTTACGTAACTGCTCCAGAGACGTCATGTTTTATGCTGTGGTGTGTCTAGTTTCGGATAGAAGAAAATGGCATTTCTGGCTCTTGTCATCCGCAACCAACGGTTGAGACCCATCAAAGTCAGCCACCCGGCCATTGGTAACATTACTCCCAAAAGATGTCAATCAAAGTTCCATTTTACTCTTCTATTTCCGAAACGACAGTTCCAAGGGAACAAAACAAAGGCCGGCGTGCATTGGTAACTGAAGGCGGACTGTGATTTTAACCGCCTGGACTACCAGATGCCTAGCGGAAATATCTCATCAAACTCACATTTCAACAACCCATCGGAAGTCACAGCTGTATTCAGTGTGAAGAAAAACTGACGAAAACTACACGGAATACACTAATTTTCATACCAATTTGGTTTTGACGGGAGAGCTTACTGAGTTCTGGCTGAACCTATCCATTTTGATGTCATTCTTTCAATAAATGTACCACACAAAGGCGGCTCATATTACAGTTGGTAAGGTATTCTAGATATCGCAGTATACTTCCCTGATGCACCAGAAGTTTTCTGATTCTTCAGTAGACCCGTTGGCTAACTGCCGAAAAGTGCGACTGAGCACCTACAATCTCTTGGCACCATTCCAAAGATTTCTTGGTACTGAAGATGACTTCACGCTTAGTGACTTTGTATCCAGGAGAACCTTCTGACCAGCAAACTCGTGAGAAACAGAACCACTGTCGAAGGCACCAGAGGTTTCTTAACTGAAGTAAATTCGATTGCGTTTTTCGCAACAGTTTATGCATTTACAGCGTTTCTAATATATTGGTCTGGGATTAGTTGCGCTAGAACAGGAGAAGGGCTGCTTAAACGAGGCTGTTTTGAATGCGAAATCACCGGATCTTCACGCGAACTCGACTGCTTGCCCGGGGCGTCACTCATCAGATTACACAAACCTCACCTCTGTGCTCCAAAAGTATTTCGTATGGATACTCAAGCTCGATTGGTTGTTGACAACTGCAAACCCAAAAAGCCCCCGATTACGTATTGGTTATCACTAGCCTCTTTTTATTAACCTTTGAGTAGTGATTATTACGCTGTCAGACGACGAACGTTTATTTCTATATTCTAGGTGACTGCGTTTATGGTTGTTGGTCTGTTCGCCGAGCTTGGCAGTTGGCTTGTAAACGTTTCATTACCAATCGAGGTGACATCGTCAGTGCGGGGTTGAGTGGATCCCACTCAACCAAGCAGCGCACCCGAGCTACCTAAATTCCACAACACTGCCGACTGCGTTTATGTACATATATTTCGTCGACTTCCTAAGGACCACGCAAAAAATACACGTTTCTTATCTGCTGTCATGGTGAATTCCCCGGATGTATTCGATAGTTGGAATACGTAACAAGTTACATCTCTTACTCGCCCAGTCCGACGATATTTGTTGGAAAATGTCACCTCCCAATAAAGTGATATTTCTAGGTATCGAAAAATCTTTGACATAGACGGTCATAAACTGGCGGCTCAGCCGAGTCTTCCCGCTAACATCAACATAATTTGCATATAAATGCAGTTCGCCAGTTGCGTATGATCTGGCGTTTAAGTAGAAAGCACGACTGAGGGAAACTCGGAGAGTGAGCTTGCCTGAGGACGCATGTGGTCAGCGGCTGTCGAAGTGGTTTCAGCGACCTTACGAGCAGTGTGCTCTCTGAAGAATATTATTACTTGTTCCCATCCCCAAACGGCAGCTGACCGGGAGTTGTGAGGTTCGGTAGCATGAACGAAAATTAGAGACATGCCTTATGGTCCATCTGTTCATGAGAATTGCTTGTGACCAAGATAAAGTCTATGAAACCCCCGCTGGTCTTTTTGGGCACATTCCTTTGAGAACTAGTGAGCAGCATCAATGACCTATAGTCCTATGTGTTGTCACTGTGCGTCAGCTGCATTGAGATGTCTCCGAACACTGTTTTAGATGACCGACGAGACATTTATTAAATGGTACCGGTTTGAGAGCAACCGAATAATGTGTACGAGATGGTGTAACATCATCAAGATGTGGTGATAGCTGAGCTGGAGCGCTCTAGTTAAGTGAACGCAGTTTAGCGTTTTGGAATTTGTCTGCGAAATTCGGTCACAAGGTTATCCAAACAAGATAGGCTTTTTGCTACTGGAGCCAGTTATGATCATTATCAACATCATCATCATCGCCACCATCATTATGAACACTGATGTTTCGCTGCCATACAATCGTAATTTATTTGAAAGCCCGCCACAATCATCCTGAGGTGCCCACACCTTCACATACCCACTCAGAAATTCTGGTGAGAAACTGACAACAGGAACGTCACTGAGGTCAGTTGGCAGCCATTTCTTGCAGCGTCTCTAAGCAGATATGAATAAAATCTGCCGGCTCCGAAACAAGAAGGCGATTGGCATCTACAGCACCCAGAGTTCTCGTAATCCCCTTCATACCCCTCTGCCAACTCAATGGTTGACCACCTCTCTGCTTCTGCCAGTCTGAATTGGGCACGGAAAGCATAACTCTCCTCGGCAAACGATGGTTTGGCATGCGCAATACATGGTCCAGCTAACGCAGCTTTCGGTGCTGGACACATTGTTCGACTGAATTCCTGGTTGCACAACTGAACGTTCGTTTCCTACTTGTCTCGTTACCGATTCGCCGACATCAGCCTACACGAGCTATGGTTCTGAGACAACGGTTGTCGAAGGCCTAAAGAAGTCCCAGTTTCGGTGATCGTAGAGGCTATTTTTCACAGCCGTACTACAAAGCAGCCCGTACCATAGCCTGATACATACGTCCTTTCGGAAGATACCGCCCTGCTGCCATAGGTCTTCCAAAATAGCACCCACTGCAAAAACTTCATCCCTTGTCTTTTCTGAGTAAAAGCTGATCACATTGCTTATCAAATTGATAGGCAGGAAGTCGGTGGTTGGAAACTCCGTGGAGTTTCGTCAGCTGCGCACTGCTGATGATTCTCCATAATGACAAAACGGCGCTTGTCGGCTTCTGAGCATACACTGACTTTGCTTACAGAACAAAATATCCATTAAAAGGACAAAGGCATGGAAGCTTGAAAGTTCCCCTACCTAACAAAGATGTATCCTGCATGCATCAGTGGTGTAATCACTGCTTTATTATTCCGCAATGGTGTTATTGGCTGAATGCCACTCACAGGCACCCGAACTGACCTTGTCCTTACAAACAATGTTTATTAAGGGCAGCCCAGATGGCCAAAAAAGGTTATTTGTAATTATTCCTGCTTACTACTCTATGTACGCCTACTACTCGTTTAATTACCTGTTGGATGATTTATCCTACCAAGAGTAAGTTATGAAAAGACGAGATATGTTTCGAAATCGTACTACACGTATTCTAAACTCAGTGTTTGCTCGACAAAGATCCTAATGCCAACCAAACATAGTATAACCAAACTCTTTCAGTCGGCTGAAGGGAAACCTCAGCTAGCGAAGCTGGTCAGTCTTTCATTATCTGTGGTATTAATCGAATTTTTCTACGACAATATACTTCAGTGATACAAAACAAACCAGACACACGGAATTGTAAGTTATAATTGGTAATTGTTTTGAGAGACCAGTAGGGATTTATAATTTGTTCCATGATTTATTGGTCTGTAAGTGTAGCTTTAAACCATTGTCACGAATCTGTTCTGTTCCACCAAGATATATGGTTTACATGTACGTAGAGTGATTTTGTTACGTAAACCAGTCGGAGCTGAGGGACTGTGGGAAAAACAAGCTTGAGGTATATACGAAGGACACAAAGGACTTATATCGAGGTCCTTTGAAGTTTTCACAATGTGGAATGGAGGTTGGCTGACTTAAAGCGATTTAAAGTATACTGTACTGATCAGTCATCTAGGACCTCTCTTAGGGCATCAAAGCAGAAAGTGAACACTGATGAGTTATCGCAACTTCCCCCGTTAGGAGATTCATTTCGCATTATGACAAATGTGAGATCGTTTCTGCTTTATTCATTTGCAGTTTGCTGGCGGAATCCTGGAACAAGACTGCTCCTACTAATTCGTGAGCTCGAGGTAGCTTAGTGATTAGAGCCGCAAGGTCCGTGGTTTGAACCCAACTTTCGGCGTCTCGACTGCTCCTGTCTAGGTTTGAGCAACCTGGCAGTTATCGTGCTTCCTTCAGGTGGCCTGGTAGCTGAGAGCCAAAAGAATGTTATAGTTGAAGGATAACTTAGGTACACCAGTAATCAGTACATCAGTAATCTAGGGATGGTACGAAAGAGATTGCTGTGAAACTTGAACAGTGCTACTTTACGACTATGAAACGAGGATGTTTACTTTCAACTTCAGGTTCAGTGACGATGGAAAATCCAAATTGAATCAGCCGTTAGATACTATCGATTGGTTGCCGCCATGGATCCGGTTAGCATTTAGCAATGAGTTACTTTTGTGTCCCAAAAAATTATGGTAGCATATCAGTAAAAAAACATCTAAGAGAAAGTATTCATTGTGACATACCACATCTTTAGACACGTGAAAAAGTGCCTTGCTCTCCCACCCTAGCAGCTACGCTCTCCGAAGAGGATGATTCAGGTAATCATCCTAGCTGTTCACCTACGGGGATGAAATACCGTAACAACTGTGACTAATTCTGACCTTTAGCTTACTGAAATATGTGCAGTCATCCTGTTCCGTTCTGGTCCATATTGCCGATGTCCGAAGTATCCCAACAAACGCCGAAAATTCACATTTAGGCTTTACTTGACTTGTAATTTCATCGTGGACATAGGCCCCACCGTGAACGATGCACATCCAGTTTGACGTCCTCATTGCGAATTTTGTTGCGCTGGCTTTTTTTAAATCACCGCTGGCCGTTGACTAGCCCAGTTACACCCCAACAGTCGACATTGATCCATTTCACTGCGCAGGATGGTCATTTCGATCTCTTTGCCCTTTCGAGCTGTGGACCTCATAGAACCATGCGTTACTGCTGTGCCTCTTCACATATATTTGTATGTGTCTTGCTGAATTGAACGAAATTTTCCGGGTTACTGATTCTCTTCTTTTTAACAAAAAGCATCTTGCAGCTCATGTTCCACTTTAGACCTGATCCGACGAAAATCACCTCTCTCAGTTTGACGTACATTTGGAGCTATTTTACCCTGACAAGATTAGGGATTTAGCGCAATTATTGTCCTGAGTCCACACCACATGGGAGGAACATTCGACTTGAGTTTTGCTCTTATTAGGGCTTATCAGCGGTGCGTATCCCTTTGGCCGTGTCGGGGTTTGAACTCTGAACTTCTGACATCCGGGGTCGGCGTGTTGCCAATACTCTGCCATGGCACAATGGATGCGTGTGAATTTTCACGTTTGAACAGGCGATGGTACTCACGCTTGAGCGATGTGATTGGTTTGTCGGACGTCTCAAACCTCGACCCAGTAACTGTTCTGGTTTTGTCGATCGTAAAAACTCCGTACTTAATTCGTCAGGGTCTTTGAGTCATTCTAAACTAGTTTTCACTTGTTGAGGTACTACATACTTCTTGGATGCCCATGCGAATCTCCCACTCAGCATCCAACAGACCGTATAAATTTGTTGCTTGAGAACTCAATCAACTAAAAACTGCCTGGAATCGATCGAGAAATCATTGTTTTAGGAAAGTTTGAAGAACATTCGATAGTAGATCCATTACTGAGTAACATTTCGCTCTAACTTCAAAGGCTCGTCAGACCAATTGACCTCGTCACGAGGTTGTTCGAGTTTCAGGACATATAGAAAACCAGTCGGCAGCAAAACTTATTGACTTATTGACGGTATCGGTTAAGATGAATTTTTTCTGTTTTCTGTCGGTTACTGCGGCGGTCCAAGGGTCACCCGAATGGCTAGAGCGAACCAGTTACACGATTTCTCGCCTGGTTTGGGGTGTGGAGATTTCTACTGGAAGAAGCGCACAGTTCCGATAGCCTGTTCGAAAAATTCAGCACTACGAAAAGTGAGATACATCGGAAGGTGATACGGGAGACATCCTGGTTTGTCTTTCAACGAATACCTCAATATTTTGAATGCTCACGGAATGCTAAGCTTGAAGACGGAGTGCAGCTCCGGGCACACTAGAAACAAGGAGATACAGGTGCCGTCTTAAATCACTCACCCATCCATCCTAAACAGGTGTGCTCTTGCATTGTCTTATCAAAATTTAGTTGAATCAAAGCACTCATTACAGAAAAGCCGGCCAAACTAAGACCAAGAACAGACAATGAGTACCAGGTGCGTTTGATTAAGTGGCAAGTAAGTACTGGTCTCAAGACCCAGTGGGAAATGGATTGGCACGGTTTTCATTTCATACAAGGCGAGAAAATATGAGGTTATCGGTAGAATGCTAAACACAGCCAACAGTAGATAAGCGTACCAGTAAGGGAGAAAAAATTATTGATGCAAGTGAAGGCTGATCAGCCAGGGAACACAAGAGAATTGCTGAGCACAGGAGAAGAATAGAGAAACCACCAAGAAATCCGGGTGAATATCGGGCACCGGTCAGAGACTGGGCCATGGAGAGACATGCAGTAGACACAGGACACTGAATAAATCCAGAAATGCAAAAGTTTTGAGACAGGGACGGCTACAATGAAGGCCATAGAGACTGACGGTTGAGGCAGCGGAAATCGTCAAGCATCGTGGCTTCAATGGGACAACGGTGAGTATCCGGAGAGCGGTTTTAGATCACCCGAGTGAACTTGTGACAGTGTGCGAAAATCTTAAGTTCCCAAACCAGTTGTCGTAGCTCTCACTCGTTCGCTCAGAGCATGAAAACTGTGGACTACCTTCAGGAGAAATCTTTAACTCAACCCAGTGCAAATCACAAAAGTCAAATCGAAAAACCCGGCCCAATTTCATGTAGTCTGTCCCCTCTAGACCTTTGGTGAGGTCCTTACTCACCCACACCAATTGACAAAAACAGAAAAACGATTCTTCTTAGCCGACTTCTAACATTGATTAGGTTTGCTGTCAATAAGCCAGCCATGCTGCTGACTGGTTTCCCGTATGTCTTAAAAATCTACCAGCCTCGTGGCCCACTCACTTAGTAAATTTTTCAGTCAGTACGAAAATTCACCCTGCAATAAATCATTAGATTGTTGTTTAAACTTTTCTGAAGCGGCCAATGAAATTCACTTTCATAAAAGACTCCATTGCCCTACTTCTATTGCTTGCAAATTACTGAGGGTGCTCAAACTATCCTTACCGCTTTAGCTCGACTGCGACTTTTATATATTTGCAATGAGCATCACTTGAGCTCAAAATGGGACAGAGCTGCTTGAAAATAAGTTTAGTGTTTTCTGCTAGGGAGCTATCTTTTCCGTAATTCGTAATTCGCACGTAATCTGCCAACAATCGGCACCGAATCGAAGTACAAATATCTATACGATGGCGTCAAGGCCGTATCGCAATACGCGACAACTCTCTTTAAGGGACAAAACAATGCAGAAAATAATGTTAAAGAAAGGAATAAGTTGCTCTTTGTGTCACCAGTATGACTGGAAATAATGCCGTGCGTTTCTCTCCATCTTCAGAAAAGTGATTCCCCGGCCTGGTGAAGTAAGAACTCGGTTGTAGACCAGGTGGCCGTTGATCCGTTCACTGAGCTTGGCAGATTGTTTGGCAAATTGTCGTAGAGACATCACCTGTGGGCCATTGGGTGGCTACTTCCTTCTTGCGTTTAGTTTACAAGACAGTAATTGATACCTCCTGATGCGATTGGATGGTTGAGGAACACTCCTTTCGTGATTTTACTGGTCCGTCTACGATGAAGCTGTTCCTCAACCAGCCAATCACATCAGCAGGTATCAACTACTGTCTTGCAAACTATGTGAACGCAATCAAGCAAGACGAAATTACCCACCCAGCCACGCACTAATGATGTCTCCATGGGTGGTGGCGAAACGCCTGCAAGCAAATTACCATATCCAGTGAAAAGATCAAGTCTCCTAATATACACTGAGTTAACGCCACCGACGTTTTGATTCGCGCGACTTGTTTGAGTAAGGCAGACTCCTACCCGGATTTCTCCAAAATGAACAACAACTCTCAGGAACAAAAAGCCTCGTCCAAGAGGAAGTCGATTTGTTGGTCCACACTTCCACAGTTAGACGTCACCTAGGAGAGGCTGCTGGCAAGATCGCATCAGCCAGGTCCTCTCAGTTTTAAGAGACACAAAGACTGTACCTATGCAACCCAAAATGGTCTCACTGAATAACAACAAACAGCAGTCTGATGTACCGCCTGAAATAAAGTGGACTATACATAAGCAGGCTTTGTATGCAGAGGATTTCCGGTTTTGCACCAGTAGAGGATACACAATCTACTGGTATGAGATATTTTTGGCAGCTCTCTATTTTTCTTGTACACAGGTAGATAGTTGGAACACTACTCAGCTTCCCTCATGCAATGGTTACACAACAGCCCCATGACAAACAAGCTGGATGAAATCTTGCCTAATAGAACAGGCCTCCAAACAATGGCTCACTCAGATCAATCGCTTTTCAAGCTCTTCTGAAATAACTTCTTCTTTGGTTCCAAGCTATTTCCATTTGTTTAAAATGAGCTACCTTGAAAAAACGATTGACTACGAAGTGAGAAGTTCAAAAGACTATCTGAGGTACTGACCTGTTTGGGTTTGATTGGATATGGATGTTCCAAAGTAGAGGTGAATGTGTTCACCAAATGTTTCCTGCCACAATGCCGAGGCTAGCACATTGCGTACCAACTACGTTTGATCCCAAATACCGATCGATAAAGTATGCAGACCATCGGCTAGATAAGACCGTTGGACTGCTTACCCAAAGACTTTGCACGTTGAAAGTTGTGATGTCAACATAGTGAACTGTGTCTGAACAGGGAGTAGCAGGCTACAAACACGAACGATGGCAAACTTTCAGACAATTTCATGAGTTCAAAACTGGCGTATCCACAGCTACGCATGAGTAACCTTTAGCTGGAATGGGACCAGAGTCAAACACTATTCGAGATTTCCAGCATTTGATTTGCAAGCTAGTGTGTGGTAGGTTACGCACAGTCTGCCCATAATATTCAGGGAAAGGTGACTGTAAAATTCAGCTACGGGGGATTAGGAACTGATATTGGAATCAACCCGAAACAAAAACGGAGGTATAACTTACAACTCGAGTCAACCTTTCATCTGATAGGTCATCAGTCGATAAGCCAGTCCATCAACACGTGACTACGTGACGTGGTTTCCGTCATTGAAGAATGTGCGGTGCTACAGCCTGTGAGATCTAATCATACTACTATTCAGCCGCTCGTGGCTGAACGATTAAGCGTTCAGCCACTGACCGAAGGGTCACGAGTTCAATGTTCCCCGTAGTTTCGTGAGATGCGCCTTGTTGATTCCCGGTAAGATTGAAACAGTGCTGTACAGTAATTTTCGGCTTCTCAGTATAGGTTGGTTCCGTTTCCAGGACGAAATCCTGGTGAAAAAAAATCAAAAGCGTCTGTTTTCCTTAAATCTGAAATTCGATCAAGAGTATGTTCGATCTTTTCTCACTAAGGCGCAGAGCAAACATGGCGTGAACGCTTTAAGCAATCCTAAATATTTGTTTTCAGACCACTTGTGAAAGGAAATGCTGCATTCCTGGACAGTTCGTTTTCCCCCATTGATGCCCCTGGTTAAAGATTCATGTTTTGCTAGCCTCTACCGGGCCCAAGGGGATGGGCTAACCAATGATAGCGATTCACGCGTTGTTACAATACACCACACACCCAAATGCTGCCAATGGATGGATGTCTGAAGCCGATCTTCCGGGAACCTGGCCCAGAATACAATTCCTTTAAAAAGATCGGTAAAAAAATTCCAGTTAACTATTTGAGTTGCAATAGTGATGCAGAATTGTCGCCAGTAAAAGGGTAGTTGGTGACGATCTGGCGTAGCTAGGACGCGCTTTTCAGTTGCCAGCGCAAGGTTGCAAGAAGGCATCGCTAGCACAAGAAGAGATTTCAGTCCATGAGTACTATTCCTGTTATAGCGATACATTTTACATTACCGTGCTCATCAGCAGTGCATATCCTTGGCTGTGTTGGGGTTGAAACTCCGGACATCCAACATACGAGGGGTGCGTGTTACGAATATTCCACCAGCGCTCGACGCCCCTGAATTGTCACGTTTGAACAGGCGAAGTTGCTCATGCTTGAACGATGTGATTGGTTTGCTCGACTGCTTGAACGACGACCCATTAGCTGTCCTGGTTGTGTCGATCGATTGATCCGCCTGTCAGTCAGGTGGCGCCACGGACGCTTGAAACCTATCGGCCATTTTTGACTACCTATAAGTCGTTGCAGGATTTATAGAATCCACGTTCACATCACATGAACTCTTAAGAGTCCAGTACTTCCCCTCTTTGGTGTAGACACTAGAATAATTGAACCAGGACAGGAGGATGACAGTTTACACGAGATCGATGTGAACCCGAAGTACAGCTGTGCCCAAAAATGCCTACAAATTAACGAATGTCCTGTTGTGTTATTTATGGCGCTGTTCACTAGCCGTGTGTAAATATACTATACTATGCTATACTATACTGTACTGTATCACACTATAACCGACTATGTCATATATATATATAT
>SJOL01001480.1:97551-171825 GCA_004794785.1 Opisthorchis felineus | reverse complement strand
TGGCATAGTATATATATATATATATATATATATATATATATATAGTATTGCCGAGCGGTTGAACTGGGCTACTGAGGATCGTTGCCGTCGGGCGAGACGATGCGCTAAACTCCGCACGTGCTTCGTCACATTTCTACCTAAAAGACCAACGGTCTGGTAGAACACTCGTCGGGTAAGTTGACGGTCGAAGTGTTGCTATGTTCTTTTTTACTTACTAATCCTCTTCCACTTTTATACAATACAACAACATATCAACGTCTGCCCCACTGTGTAATCCTCAAAACAGGAGCACTAATCGCGATGACAGATATCATCTGGTAATTTTTCAAACCTAGGTTTTCGAGTCGTTTGTAAATTCCAAGGGAATATATGCAAAGAGGAGCAAGCGATGGAGGGTATTTAGAAAAAGTGCAGGTTTCCCTACAAAGTAAACATGTTCATCTACTTCCCCCCTAATAGACACGCAACGTCAGGTCACCGTTTTATAATGATCATAATCGTCATACTACACCGGAAAATGATGTTTTCACTGGTTGTTACAAATGAAACATTTTTGTTAGTAGTCTTCAACCAGGTTGGTTTAAAGCAAGCAATCGATCGAGCGAGGACTACCGACTGAACCTGACATACGGGCTTATCCGGTGCATTTTTAGACACGTGACTTCCACAAGCCGTGCTTTTTTTAAAAAATGTACCCCTGTGAAGTTCTCTCGTAAAGTGCGGCAAGTGGAACGCGAACACCGCGCGTGAGGGTGCAGTATTTAGCACTAGACTCGTGTGTTAACCGTCCGCTCAAGACCCTCTCGGATCCTCATGTCATGACGTATCATGCAGATTAGATTTCATTGGCTTGTGGTCAATTGAGATAGACACACCGTTGACTATCCTGTCAAGCTCGTAGTAATCGTCATGACAACTAGGCGCCAGTATTGACTACTGTTGAATCACTGTTGATTATGCTACCGGTGATTCATGATAAAGCGCTAGTGACAATCTACTGATGACAGTCATTGGCTTCACTTGCTCCAGCGTAAGAACTGCAACAGTGTGTTAAAGGATCGTCCTCACATTCTGAAGTTAACCGGCTGATACTTGGGGAGTTCTGCTGATGCTCGGCTTGGCAAGTTGAAGTTTAAGAACTCAAAGTAATGTTTCTCACTTTGTGGTTCCAGTGTGTATCCCAGGAAGGACACAGTCCAACTCCCGAGTACGGATGTTGTACAGAACGGAGGTCGCATAGTGAGCCGCCAACGCCGTACACATGTCCGGTAGAGGAAGACCGGACATGAACTGGGGGAATAAGCTCATTTATACCAAAGAAATTAAACCCTACACAATGTCGTTATCATTAACAGCAATACACTGGCGCTTCAGTGCCATAAAATCATGTCAATCTATTCGAATAAGGCCCTATAATCGGAAGAAGGAACAAATGGCAGAGGGAAGAGCACTCGGATTGACCTACCACAAACATCCCAGGTTTCTACGCCTTCAACACTCAGTTGGACAATCTGGATAGAAACTCACAGTATAAACACCACCGACGTTGGTTAGCCGCTATACCGTTGAGTGTCTCCAGCCAAGCACAGTAAGGGTCGTTTTAACCTCACCCTAGAAGACGAACAGTACAGTAAACATCAAAACTTTTCGTAACATTCTTCATTCCCTTCTGTTGTGTCAGATTCTGTCCACCTCAGGGTTTCCACCACTCCGGATTAAGCACGGAATTCAACGCTCGTCTCTGTAGACGGTAATTGGGTATGCGTAACACATGATCCATGTTGCAGTGTTGGATGCTTCCTTTCAGTGAAGTGCCATGTGCTTAACTGAAACTTGTCTCCTGATCACCTCATTTTGAATTCGATGGATTCAGCCGAAACAAACTATAGCTCTGAGGCATCGGTACTCAAAGACCAGAAGATGCTTCAGATCCTCCACCCGAACTGACTAAGTCTCACAGACGTATTGCAGTCTGACCTACACGTCGCTTATAGTGTTCCACAACTTCTAATGTCACTTCTTGAATTCTCAGAGGCATCTTCGAAGACTGCACGTCCTGCAGCTTTATTTTGCAATTTTTGGGCGCGAAGGGCACGACGAAGGACTGGATGACCTCGGCCAGCCTTCCAAGTATTGACAGCGCTTCCTGTTGCATTTCAGAATGCACGAAAACACAACATACACCCAATCAGTCACCTGTAAATCTGGGAACACATGGGAGATATTCAGTTCACACGGTAGAAAGAAACAGCTGTGGACAAGTCTTTGTATCCTGCTTCTTTTTTGAGAAGGGAACATTCTTACCTTCAATCTGACTTCATAGGCATATAAAACATTAAGGACCAAGACAATGGACCTAGCTATGTGTGGATACCTTCAACAGTTGGAGAAATACACTGAGTGCTTTGTAAAGTAGAAACTTAACTGTCTAAGACGGCTTTGTTTGTAACTTCCGGTTAACTGAACCAAAAATCGAAGCATTCTTACAAGTTCTTCCAGCCAGGCCGATTTATAGGTAACTTTAATTAGTTTCCTCACAAAAATAAGCCAAAGGTACTGCTGAATAGTTGTGCCTATCACACTTTGAGGGACAATCAAGGGAAGTGTACTGCATGTCCTTTGCAGTTAGCGACGCCACATGAACTACAGCAATGGTCAGCACCTTTGAAAGTTTCTGTCAAACAGTAGGCAATCTGATGGTGTGTGTGTGTGTACAATAGAAAAGGAACTAAACTTGACAAATTCGTTGTAAGTTATCTGTTATTTTTTAGCGGTGAAATTTTGAATTTCACATAGAGACAGGAGAAACAACAAGTCATATCTTTTGAACTGCGCGCACATGTAGACTGTGAAAACGACTTCGAGTGATATGCCTCAGGAGGTCGATAATTTTTCATCAATAATAGTGAGTTTCGTTTCAGGATATCGATTTAGAAATAAATTTTATTCGCAATGTAGCAGTCGATGCCCGCTCTCAAAACGTCGGTTGTAAGAGTTTGGTCAATATGCTATTGCTAACTTAACGTTTTGAGTGGTTGAAGATTGAAATGACACACAAAATAGGCCAGAGATTCAGCTGTGATTCAGGTGAATCGCCCGTAAAAACCAAACTGGTATACCAATGAATGCATTTGTCGAACATTGACGTACTTCGGTAACTAACCAAGCGAACTGGAGGAATACATCGTGCGAAACGAAAGTACGACTAACAGGAAATCCGTACATAATCGACTTTAGCTCTGAGGCAAATGGTTCTGGTGTTTTTTGTCAAGTTTTTTTATTTTCTACTTGGTTTATCTCACTCTTTGGTGATTTTCATCCTTAATTCCTCAACCTATTGAAAAAAGCACAGCTAACTTCCGCAGGACTCCCGTAAGTTAATGAATGGTTTTGAGCTCTGACAGTGAGCCATCTAAACATAAAAGTGACCAACCACTGTGTTAAGATACTGTGATGTCAGTTGTGTGCAGATGTACAATAGTTTCGCTGACAAAACTGAAGGGATCTATTTGCTATTTGTAGTTGCCTACAAATCAGAAAGTACCAAGAGATGCTGCTTCAAAAATTACTCCTCAAATTTCAGTGAATTCACCAACGATGACAGTCAGTCTACACCGTCAAGTTTGAACAGTTTATCACCACTAAATATCACTTTTTCCCAAATGGTGTGATATTCTGTTCACCTCAAACTTTTCGACATGCTGATGATAATCAAATGGAGAATCACACTAATACGCGTCAGTTTGGAGTAGTAAGAAATAAACACTAAGTTTGAGAGTATCTTGAACTTCCAACGCATTCATAGCTTGGATAAACGCTAGTTTCAGTTCTTATCATCTTGCTTTTCGAAACATCCGCCCCTAAAATAGCTCTGTGTTTTGAAGCATCATCCAAGGAGGTTGGGAAGAAACTATTCTTTACAGCTTTGAATCCGTCTGCTACCCAATTTTGTGTTTTGAAATTGATGAGCGTTGTGCGGTTTTCAAAACCGATCCGAATAATTTATCTGTCAGCTCAGAATAAACCTCGATAATGAATATCGCTCGCACTCGACAACACGACAGTTAATACCTATGAGCGAATCCGTTCCCGCGTGTCACTCATAAGAAGACATTGTTTAATAAAATGTTGTTTGCAATGTTTTCTCCACTTGCTTGGCTGTGGTACGTTGCGGCTGCGCACACTCACACAAAACTTCACATGAATCAACCTGATATCTTGACTTGGACAGACAGTCCTCAAAGTTTGAGGCTCGTAACTTGGGGTGTGAAGATACGTGAGAAGCACGTTAATATCGTTGCGCTACTCACACGTCACTTTCTAACAGACTGTCCAGTTGTGTCAATTTTCTGAAAATCCCATCTGTACGGAGACTGGATTTTGCACTTTCATGAAGCAGGTAAACATGATAACAGTTACGCACAGTTGCACCGCAGACTCTACATGAGCACAGGATTAAATTTCTGAGTGGAAGACCGAAGTAAATGGGTACAAGCAAGCATGCACAACGGGGTGGCACGGAGTGCAATACAGAAGAACGCTAGGGGGCTATTTCGGGAATTCGCATATGATTCCCTTGCAGTTTAATATCGGACGCGCGCGCGCGCACACACACACACGCACAGATGTCTTTCATTAATGCTCCGTTGCACTCAAGTGACTCCATTTTAGTTTATTATGCGCGACAGATGTTTATCTCGACGTTTTGTCGACTTACAGGTCACCTGAGGTGTGCTCCTATTCAGAAATATGGACGATAGCCCTTAGGATGAATTTGTTTAGGTTTGTATATTGGTGCATATTTACCTGGTGAAGCCTATGGGAAAGGGCTTGCACGCTGAAGTAAACCGGTTTTAGTCTCGTATTTTTAATCACATTTATCGAATTCCAAATTAGATATTGAAGCCTGTTTGGTCCACTTATGAACCAGAACCACTCTCCAAAACCTTACCACGCTCATTCCGCAACGTAGGTCGGAAAAAGAGATTGGTTTATCGCAGAAACCGTTAGTATGTGGCACTGGCCAGTCAGAAGACAGTTTGACAAAAGGTCACAATTTAAGGTAGCGAAGGCACACTTAGGACGCAAGTACTAATGATAGAGCTTGGTCAGCCCCTAGGAGTATTTTACGGTGATTTGCGGTCGAGGATCAGATGTGTACATCACATGCTGCGAGATCAGTCACGGTTGAAAAGCAAAATGACTGCTCAGAATTCACGTACAATACGGAGCAAACAGAGGGCAAAATTGCAAGGTACTACCAATGTTTCTTGAGAAAACAGTGCGAGTCGGGTAGTCTTAACTGTCCTGCTCTTCTATCATCAAGGCTCGAGAAAAGGCCAAACTAGCCAAAGTCCAGAACTAGAGGAAATCTTCCAGAATTCAGGACGTGGTTTTCAAGGTGGGAAGATTCACGGTCAGTCCCTAGATCAGGGCAATTGTTCATCACCTCTCTCCGTTTCTTCGGAAGAATCAAACCAAAAAAATGACACCAACTTGGTCCATAATTCTAGGACTAATGAGATAACTGGTTCTCTTCCGTCACATTAAATTGTTAGGCCTTCTTGCCTGCAGCAGTCCGACTTCAACCCATGGGTTGCCTGTGGGCTATAAGAACCGTCAAAGACCCTTCAGTATTGTGGATGTAGTGGATATATAGTTGATGCACGAGTGGGGGAACTTGTGCAAAGAAATTCAGCGGGCTTAGAAGTGAGTTAATCAGAAACCCAAGACTTCAGTTGTGAAAACTATGAGTGTGGCTCACCCTGGCCGAATCATATCAAGCTCAACCGTAGATTCAATGGGTGACAACTGGTGTCATGTTCGACATTTGATAGTTTTGAGTTCAATAATTAAAAACGGATAATTTCACTGGCTTTTCGCACACCGCACTTTATAGCCTTCTTTTGATATATTTGGGTAATTTCTCTTCTGATGCTGAATATTACATCTGTCTCAAACAACATAGCCTTAGCCCTACAACGTCCATCCATTTTATGAGCGCAATGCACTACTCATAAGGTTGCTGAAGACACTTCGACAGTCCACGACCGGTTTCGCCCTCCTTTGGGCTCATAAGGTGGGGGAGGTTCTTGAGTTTCCGTCAACTTTATGTTCTACCAGAACCCAAAATGCCCGAAATTAGCAAAATGCACTCAATTAAGTACCAATTTAGTTTTGACGGGAGACTCACCAGTAACGCAGCTCAATATCTCGTTTATGATGTTCTTGTTTATTGAAATGGACTGGAGATCCGCCAATAGAGAAAATGTCCCTATAAGGACCGGCTGTCTGACGAGTGCACACCGTGCCTGTAGCAAATCGGAGCATAAAACTTGTCACTTTTTAGAAAAATACCCTCATTTTACTTGACAGTTTGGTCCCCACGGAAGACTCAACTAAATCTCAGCTGAATCTCTCGTTCGTGATAGACTTTAACTCAATATGCTTCACAAAGGCCAACTCATATTTCAGTTGGGAGGATATTCGAGATGTCGAAATGCAGCGAATGGAAGTAGCAAACCACTTATAGGTTTGCTGAAAACTCAGGTGAAGAAAACGATAGACGAGGGGTTCAGTTCAGTCCTCCGTGAAAACCAAGTTACTGTACACATGAGTGTATTTGTCGAATTTCGTGCAATTTGGGTTCAAGTAGAATATAAGGTTGATGGAAACTCGGGAACTGCGTCTATCTGACGAGCCACGAGAAGCGCGAAATCGGTCGTGGGCTGTGGAAGAATTTTCAGCAACCTTATTAGTAGTGTATCACTTATTCGTTCTCAAGCATCATCTGGCATGGTGTTACACTGGATTGCGTTTTCTGGCTAATCTTGCATTTTCAGCCGAAGCCCATTGACTGGTTATGTAAGTGTGCAATTCCTGGTTGTATGTGAGTTGCGACACTGCCAGAGTGCGCAGACAGAAGGACGATTCGGGTCCTCCAGCAAAGCCTTTGGATAAAAAGCCTGACCGCAAGGTAGGAATGGTTGGCTTAAGACACTCAGAGAAGCTTACATTTTAAGGTGAAAGCCACCGCATATGTTTCAACCCCTAACATGGAGGACCGAGAGACTGTTAGCTGGACCTCTAACCATTGACCTTCCGGTTTCAGAGAGTGTTACACATACGCTCTCCAGTGTTGCTCGATAGATTATAAAGGTGCATAAACCGTCACACCGCGGCAAGGTCCATTCTTTTCTTGACGGGACTGATTATGGGGACAGTGAAAATTGGTTAGATGATGAATCCTTGTGTGACCTCTAGTTTATTTGAAAAAGAAACACCCGGAAAGCGGTGGGCCGAAACTGAAGATTGCCATCCGCTTCACCATTTGGTCCTAAAACATCCCAGTAGGCTTTTCCGAGAAACACCGGGATTTCGCCTATTGTGGCAGAATTCCTTTGTAAGCAGTGATACTCAAACGGGTCTAAACAATAAAAATACGAGTGAAGAAAAAATAAATAAAACAAATTGGTAGAGACAAGAAGCTTCCAGTTGGTCAATGCAACTGACGACTTAGTCATTTCTCTCCAATATGGAAGCACTTCCCAAGCAGACTAATTTCACAAAATTGCGCACCAGTTGGGGAAGAACTGTCGACAAAGGGTACCAGTTGGTTTAGACGTTATTTGATTTAACTCTACTACTTTTGCAAACATCTGGACTGTTTTTACGCTACTGCTTTAGATGGAACACAGTTCAGTTTCATTCTTCCAGCTCACAAACCGTGCACCGAAATGCAATGATTCCAGCTGCTACAGCTTCATTCACCGAGGACAAGGAAGGTAAGGGAATGACAGCCGCGAGTAGGAGGCGACGGCCCATTCAGTTAATTGAATTCGAGTGGTTCTGGTTGTCCGATATGGCAGGGATTGAGAGCTATCTAGTGAAGGCGATAGCATTGATGTAACACTGCCATTGGTTGCGTGGCAGTAATATCTGCATGCGTCGGTAAGATCCAGTCATTTACTCCTCCATCCCCTTTATTCGGAACCACAAGATTAGATAAGGGTTGTTCAATAGGCTAGCCCCACCCGAATGGAAGGATGCCGAATCAAACTATAAGAATTCGTGTTCTTAGTGATATCTTGCTGAAAACTAGTAGTATGTACGAATAGTTGGCAGCACCACCTTCAACTGCAATGTACCGTCACTCATTCTGGCTGTGACAGAAACCTCAGCTGAAAATTATAAAATCTCGCACGATGACCAATCTACAAGTGGCACAGAAGAAGAGTAATTTCAAAAGATAAGTGAAATTTCCATCTGAGAATTCGTCACTCGAGGAGCCAGTCAATCGAAAACTGACCACGTGACGTGGTTTCTGTGACTGAAGGATGAGCAACGCTATATTCTGCCTAAGTGAGAGCTAACCACACCGCCGTTCAGTCGCTCGGGGTCGAATGGTTAAGTGTTAAGCCACTGGCCGGAATGTCGCTCGTTCGAAACTCCCTACTGGAAATTCGTGGGATGCCCGCTGTCCATGATGCCCATTAAGGATGAAACAGAGCTGTACTGTCCTCCTAGACTTTTCAAAATAGACTGGCCTCACTGACAGAAATAAATCTCAATTGGGGAAGTGAGACTTTTATAGATATAATCTGTGCTCTTAAAACTGTTGCAGTGATTGAATGAGTGAACGTCATATTATAGATGACTGACTAACAGTTAACGAATGTAACTGCAGACGGAATGCAAGTGAATACTGTCGTTTGCACAACACTCTGGTTTCAACGGGAGACTCAACTAAATTCCAGCTGAATCTCTCGCCAAAGCCGAGACATCGTTCAGCAGTTTCTTTCAAGATGAGATTAGACGTCCGCGAAATACACTCATTTGTACACTAACCTGGTTTCAACTGTTTCCCAGCTGGATCTCTCGCTCGTGGTAATCTTTAAATGAATGGGCTGCACAAAGAGCACCTCACTTTTCACTTGGTACGATATTCGAGATAATCCAGCATATTTTCTTGAGGGAAACTACTGTCAAGTTTGGCGGAAACTCGAGGTCTGTGCCTAACTGGAGATACTCAAGAATGTCGAAACTGGTCGTGGAATGTCGAGTAGTTTTTTGTGAACTTGTAAGTAGTTTCCATTTTGAATTACTTCAAAGGACCCGGGACACGTGGCACTGTCGTCCTCTCTTGTCGTGAATGTGCTAGAGTCGAAGAAATTATGTTGCGTTTAGCACTGTATTCCCACCAACGTTCGAAGAATTGTGAGGCCCCCATTACTTACGTTATTATGTAGTGACTTTACTGAATACTGTGTAATATGTACTGACATATGTACTGTACATAAGGTGACATGGCGCCGAAACGGTCCCATAGGACACCGGGTCCAGCTTCGAAACTGAATAGTATTTCCGTTGGAGACGACTAAATGAAAACTCTTAAATTTCCTAATTTGCCCAGAAATTTTGGGTGAAATTTTCTAAAACAGAAGAGAAGTTTGCCATGCTGATTGTCACGATGCAACAATGCGGAAACTCTGGATTGTTTGAATGTGGGTCCTACCGTTCATCTATTTTTGTCGGCCAGAAAACAGCGCTTTATGTTTCAGCTAATCTGTCAGCGTCTTTTGTGTGTAAAAGCTGGGTAGGTATCGATTGATCAACATGGCCTCATTGAAAGCTAACAAGTTCGAGTTGACACTGCGCAGTCAAATTCTGTCAAACGCTGTACACTATGGTCAACTCTGCGCCCTGTGGATAGAATGAGTTTGTGGATCGATGAAACTGGCTTTCGCCTCCCAGCTTGCAGCCTATCGGTCGATCGATTAGTCACCTGACTCGAGGCAGATGACCTGAGACGCGTAAGCTCCCACCTGTTCTGTCAATGTAAGTTTCACCACAACTGCATCTGAACTGGTACACAACATGTGAGGCACAGGGATTGCATCGGAGATTGATCTGTTCCGTTGACGACAGCAGATTTACTTGAGCGGCTGAGTACGTACGACAGAACACAGTACATAGTTTGTGCCGTATAGATGTGCTTAGTCGACCCGATAAAACGCCTTTATTTTTTAATGAGTAGTCAGGCTCCCACTTATACGGAGCTAATGAATCATTCTGGTTACAAGATTTCGTCTATTAGTATCTACCATGAGCTTAAGAGGTATTCCAAACGTTATGCGTGAAACTAACTGGTTGTTCGATTGGTGGACATTGCGAAACACCGTAACTGTTATGCAAAGCTATTTTCCTGAACCGAATAAACCTGAAAAAGTGTGTGTGAAGAACAAATTCAAAATATAGCTCATGCATTTGAAGTGGACCTAGGACAGTAAAAAAATCCCTTCGGGAAGTTATGCAAACGTTCGAGGCAGATGGACTAGAATTTCGGACCCTCCGATATCGAAATTCAGGAACACGTTCCAAAGCTTACGAGTATATGGAGTGGTTAATGCACTTGAGATAGCTGACTGGTCAGGGCGCGGAATTATTGACCAGAAGTTCCATGGTTCGAACCCAGCCTCTGCATTTCGACGGCTCCTGTCTAGGCTTTGGCAACCTGGAAGTATCTCAGCTCTAGTGCTTCCTTCTGGTGACATGGTAGCTAGGCGGTCAATGAACTTGCAGAAGAGTGCTCATGTTGCATTGCTACAATCTGAGTAGCAGAAATTCATCTTACCGTTCTGCTGTATATAGTATATAGGGCTTCAGGATGATGTAATCACGTGGTGGCTGGTGTGGAACGTGTCTGCTTTTACCGGTTCGCTTTCTCCCTGCGTGATAAATAAGATAATGTCAGTGCACTCAAGTCTAGAAAGATTCTTACCTAGGAAACAGCGGTGTTTGAGATAAGACTACCAGGTTAATCTAATTTTTTAAGAGGAAAGTCGTTACGTGTGTTCCGCTCCGTAACCGAAAGACAAATGTCTGTTTGTTTGATCATCATCCACCGACAGACTTAGTAAGAACGACAGAATGGATATAACACGGTTCAGTGTCGTCACCAAGCACCCCTAAAAAGATAGCGAAATGCATCGGTTCCAAGAAGTGTAAAAGTTGAGACAGTGATACATCACCAGCGGCCAAATGGGAGCAAATGAGAAGTGAGAGGATGGATTTGAGCCGACGGTGTTCAGAGCAGTATTCAGTGTTTCATCCCCCATCGATCTTAGTTTGATCTTATGAAGGACATCGGGAATCCCTGAACAAGATGGATCCTTCGAGGCGATTAGTTTTATCCTAATTTCTAACTTCGACTTTGGGAACTAACATCTACTGAGACCAAACGAGTGACTTGAATGAGAAAAGCACAAATATATTTGGGGTGGTAGCGACAGTTCACCCACAAAAATCGAAACTCATGGTTCAGGTAGAATAACCTTGAAGTTCAGTCATTCCGTCACGCAGTGCGAGGATCGCAAAGTACCAGATTCACTGAAATCGATTGAGTTTGCTGGTCAAGTAAGGTGATGTCACTGTGACGATGCGATGGAAACAGTTTTGTACTAGAATCGCAGCAGAACCTAAAATGTGTATGCTGAAATGACTGGTGCTAGACGGCATTTCGTGCCACTCGAGGATAACGCATCGATCCAGCCAACCGGAACTTAGCTACCGTAACTATCCTCAGTCTGTTGTAAACAGTTGAAAAGTTAATACATTCATTTGCAACTGAACTCGGTGTTTACGAGAGACTAGTGAAATCCAGGTGAGTCTCGGTTATGATATTCTTCAACTGAATGTGTTGCACAAATGGTATCAAACTCCGGAGATTCACTTGAAATTCAGTTGAATCTCCCGCCAACACCAAGCTAAGCTGCAAATGAGTGCATTTCACCAACTCCATACCATTTGGTGTCCAAGTACATAAAATGTTGACGCGAAATCGGGTACCGCGCGCGTCTGATGAGCTCCAAGGAGAGCGAAACCGGCCGTAGGCTGTTTTCGGCAACCGTATGATTGAAGTGTTCTAGTAAATGTCAGCTTCTAATTTTGAAAGTCATTTCCTTTGTACAATTACCTAGAGTTGTTCGCAGCTCAGCACCACACCACGTGTCATTAGCTACCAGTTGTTGTACTTTGCATGGGTGTCAGTCACACTGTTAAAAACACCACTAACCAGTGGTGTACCGCTCAACTCAGTGGACATCATCATGATTGTCAGCTGTAAGAACCGCGTACTTGTCGTACGGTGGTTGTAGCTGCCACAGTTTCGTTCACCGATGATTTGGGGAAGTGGGGTAGGCATTGGAGGCGGCAGCTGATAAATTGGTGCGTAGATACAGCACTATCAGTGGACTGTCAAGTGGGGGGGGTTGGGAATGGAGCTATGCATTGAAGGCAATAGCTTGAATGCACGAACGCCATTGAGGGTACGACTGGGCCATGTCTGACAATGTCTCTAACCATTGATGTGGCCCGTCTCGAGGTCCCCATCCAGGAAGACGACAATGACCAGCGCAGCTGAGTTTGCTGGTAATGGCTTTTGAACTTCGTTTGATCGCCTCTGGCTAGTTTCCACCCTTCACGTGGATGTGCGAAAAGAACACTTCGAGGACAAATGGCTCGTTTACGACATCACATGTCCCAAGCTAAACTGCCAACTTGGACGCCGCCACAGATTCCCAAACCGAGCCGTGTCTCAACGAATTCTTCCAGAGTAAGTTCGGTGTGCACTGTTCATTTCGTTCAACTGTATTGTTTTCGCACCAGTCCTAGTAAAACCGCTTAGGCGAATAAAACACATATCAACAGACCCTGTGGTCATCGATTAGGCCAGACTGAAGCCTGGAGTTTGCGGTAAAGGTAAGGCTAGTTACTTGAAGATTTTTCAGAATTCATCAGTTGATCCGTTCCAGCAAAACCAGCGGTTAAGAACATCCAAAATATACTTCATATAGGCTGTGGTTAGAGCGCGAATTTACTGACCGGAAGGTTCGTGGTTCGAATCCGACCTCTGCATCTCGACTTCCCCTGTCTAGGCTTGGACAACTTGGCAGTATCCCAGCCCTCGGGACTCCTTCGGGTGGCGTGGCAGCTAGGCACCGAAAGGGTGTTGCAGCTGAACGATTTTTTTACTCCTTCATATAGGATGCTGTTAAAAATACCTCACACGCAGCCACACAAACGTTAAAAACTTAGTGTTTTTGGCCATCAATATCTTCGGAGCATTGCGGGAGTCTGGTGGGAAGGCCGAATCAGTAATGCTGAAGTACGTCGAACGGTTTTCAGAAGAAATAACTCGTCAACGACAGATGAAGTGATCACACTTCAGAGGTTGCGCTGGCTTTGTCATGTGCTCCGTATGCCGGTCGACCGAATTCCAGCCACGCGAAGGGCGGAAACGAGTCAGAAGTGGCCAAGCAATGACTTGGCAGCGAAGTATGAAAGCCGCTACTAGCAAACTCAGCTGCGCTGGTCATTTCCGTCTGCCTGGATGAGGACCATGGGACACATCAATGATTGGAAACATTGTCAGACATGGTGTAACGGCGAGTCCAATGGCGTGCGTGCATAGCTCCCCGTCTCGATTTCCCCAATGAGAAGTCTAGTGACAGCCCTGTATTGATGTATCAGTTATATCAGCTATCACCTCAAATACGTGGCTACCTACACCTACCTCGCCATATCATTGGCGAAGAAAAATGACAGCTATAGCCACCCTACAACAAGTACGCTGCTGCTAAAAAACCCAGCCAATAAACCTCAATAAGGACTAAAGGTCTTACCGGCTCTGTAACCAACCCGCTTCTGACCACCCATAAGCAAATCTGTAAAGAGAAACACTGTATGCACAATTCCCATCTTTGGCAATCCAGATGTCGACATTAAGAAGAGAGCGTTGTGCAAAAAAGGGACATACAATGAGAGATGTCAAAACTACGACGATATTGTGATTCGTAACGTAGCTTAGACAAGCGATGAAGAATCAACCAGTAACAGAGTGCGAAATGTGAGAATAGGTAGGGAGTAGTTGGAAAGGTGTTTATCTCAAAATGGAAAGAAGATGAGCTAGGTATGGGCCAAACAGGAAAAGGAGCATGTACAACATAGCTATTCGAACTATGTCTCATCAACCGATCAGTTCTCCTGTGTTGTTGGCACATTTCTACGTCTCTGCCGGGTACCTGAGGTTTCCAGTTCGGCAGGTGCAGAGCCAACCGAACGGAAAGTTTCAACGGATGCCTGATCTTCAAGAAGCAACTGGCCATTCGACTCAGGAGCTACGATGCCTTCTGTCTTGTCAAGCATCTCTTTGCTGACACCAAATTCATTGATTCGATTAGGATCCATCGGATAGATCCAGCGTTGATAAAGGTAGATGAAAAATATCACATCTGTAAGTGGAATGAGCAGGAAACGAAATGATATGTTAGCAACAAAGGAACTGAATCCATTCTGACCATACAGGGATTTCACAGAACCCTACCGATAGGGGAGAAAGGGAGAAAAAAGACCCCAAAAGTGAGACATACGGTACGACTCACGAGCCAGGGTGTTCGGACCAGTTGTATAGAACTTGTAAAGGCAGTAGGCTCCTGTAATAACGACCACAAGGAACGAACTGCAGCCCCGGAACCGTCCGACCCACTGGATGCTTAATACAGTAAAACACTTTTACATCAGCGATCGCCACCAATTTATGGTGATTGGTTTGGGGTGGTCTGGACGAATTTTTGTCGGCTTAAAAAATTGGTTCAAGCGTTTAGGATTGTGAGAGCTTAGGTAAATGAACCATCTTATCAGAAACTACACTAGTATATTAAACTCAATAATGAACGTATTTTCGTGGGGATGAAAACAGTCCAGGCAAAAACAACAGTCTGGAACGTATCCTCCCCTATGGTGCCTACCACTCTTGAGCGATCTACTTCAGCCGGTCTCCTCGGCGGTCGCAGTAGGCGGATGTAATCCACAGAGCTCGGCATGGCTCATTGGTAAAGGCGGGAACCTACAAACTGGAAGGTCCGTAGTCCGCATCCAATCCAGGCATCTCGACTTCTCCTACAAAGGCTTGGACAATCTAACAGTATTTCAGCCCATGTATTCCCTTCAGGTGGCAGGCAGCTATGCACCAAAAGGGTGTGACAGGTGAACGATTAATCATTATTTACTATTACATGGAGGCTTAAGCTGCAGGATTAATACACAGTTTAAGACCCTCGTACTTCACTACCTGATCAGAAAATGAAGACGTTTGATCTAGACACGAAGAGGAACGTTCAGGAAATTTCAAGATAAGTTCTATAAAAATAATCGTTCAGCTGTAAAACCCTTTCGGTGCCTAGCTGCCATGCCACCCGAAGGAGACACGAGGGCTGGGATATTGCCAGGTTGCCGAAGCCTAGAGAGGGGAAGTCGAGATGCAGAAGTCGGATTCGAACCACGAACATTCCGGTGAGTAATTTCGCGCCTGAGCCAATGAGCTACCACGAGTAAGATACTTTTCTAGTGATAGGCAAGTTTTGTCCATAGGACAAGTTGTGGTCAAGATACATGAATGCACAACTTGAGAGCATTTACGATAGACATGTCACGTCACCATAGGACAGCTTTTTTGCCATGGAGTTCCATCTGGCACTCCGTTCTCACCGGTGAATTACACAAGTCATTTACTTGCTGCGTATATATGCAAGTGTTGCGGTTCCTAGTCGATGTCACAGACATTCGCTGTGTCGGATTGTATCAACATTGTCTGAGATGCATACAGCCCCTTCCATGTCCCAAGCTGTTCAACGTTTAGCAAGTTTACTCAGAGGTTGGGACGGCCTTTGAGTGGCATTCAACTACGTTACGGTGAGAACTGCTTTCCAAAAAAAGGCCAGGTAGTGAGAAGGGCGACGCTTTCGGGAAAATATTTCATGTGTCCCTAAACGAGATAACTACGAAGCTGGTCATCTTCAGTGAGAAACTGGCCTAAACAATAGGGCAGACACCATGATGTTGGGGACCCAAAAGTTTATAAGAATTCAAGAAAGAAAAAAGAAAGACACAATCCAGAGAAACAAGGCCAAACAACCGAAGTGCGCGCACAAAACAAAGAACGTCTTCCTCAAGATATGGAATTGAAGGATTCCGGTGGATAAACCAACGACTCATCTGTTTTCCAACACAACCAAGCCGGCAATTAATTATGTCTGACCCAATGCAGTAGACTGCGATAGTCTCGGCGAACGTCCGATTGTTCACAGTACCGAGGAGATAACAGACAGAAAGTTGTTTGTGCATAACCAAAATTTTTACTTGAGGTTAAAGATGGAAGAAACAACATACGGTAAAAACTGACAAGAGCGAATCGAACAGGCAGTCAAGCAAGGACAGAAACCAGAGAAAGAGAAGCGGTTCGGTCGAGTGATTCATTCGGAACTGAACAAGAAAACCAGTAACCACAATAAAACGAAAAAAACAAGACTGTTTTCCGTTATGCCAAACTGGATTTGCTCAATTAGAGGAATATTTTGTTCGAAAAACGCATCGGACCCTGGCGAGCTGTAGACTAAGGCCGAGAAAACCATCCCCGGGTAAATAGATGGACAATATTGTTCAAAACCAGCCAAACATAAGCCCCACATTGACCGGCTACAAAAATACTGGTTGAATCCCGGTCTTGAATCACCTGGCACATCATCCACGCCACCACTGGCCTTGAGCACTCCATAAACGACTACTTTAGAATGGGGTGCGCGAAGTAAGCCAGGCCTCAGTCGTTGTTTTATCGGTTTGAACTCTCGTCTTTCTACTCAACGTGAAAACCTTAGCTGAGCTACCAAACACGTTGGGAAAGTGGACAATACTACTACCTTCCTCGAGAGAACGCCAGTGTGAACTGCCGATCTGCAGCATCGATCGGTATCCGATTCGTGACAAACGGAGCGCATAATCGGCCTCGTCCAATTTCGACCATTCATTAGAAGCGCACGACACTGGAAAGATTACCAGTGGGTGGCAGCTGAACAGGATTTACCGGCCAACAACCGGTTTGTGCAGAGACAGTGGTGCTGAGAGTACAGGTTCTTGTTGGGTGTTTGTAACCTTTGGAAAACCTAATTTCTCATAGGAACGCAGTACTGTACTGCGTACGTGGTTGCAACGCAGACCTAGTGGACAGGTGTCATTAACCTGACGATCGAACTCACGATTATCGGTGTCCGTGAGCAAAAAAAGTCTTGCGTAGAACGCCGGTGGCGCTTCATTTCGAATTTAAAACGGCGTTTCCTCAACCGAGATCTATACATTCAATGAAGTCTCCCCATTCAAGATATATATATATATATATATATATATAACAAGGGGAGAAGCAAGTATTAGCCAAGTGAACGACGAGAGGATATATGCACTGCACACCCGGCTGAAGGATATCATGAACAAGAGTTTCAGAATAGTTCAGAAAACCAATCTGTAGACAAATAATAGTAGTAATGATAAAAATAATAATCTTTCAACTGTAACACCCTTTTGACTCCTACCTGTCATGCCATGCTTAGGAGGCACAAGGTTATACATAATGCTAAGATGCCCAAACATAGACAGGAGCAGTCGAGATGCGGGTTCGAACTACGAACCTTCCGGTCAGCAAGTTCTCGCCTTAACCACTGAGCTATCTTGAGCTCTCTGGATTTATTCGTCAGCTTCGTTTCCCTTTTGACACAAACACCTCAACGGATTAAGTAGCCGTGTTGCAAGTATGGTTGAGTTTTAATGCAGAAGGGGAGTGAATCAACAAGATCACTTTTTACTAGCAGGTTTAATTGGCGTTAGGTCTCGGGGAATAAATGTTACAGCCGACAGGCTAGGGGAAATTGGGATGAATTCGGGATGGGGCTAGGTCCTAGATCTTACAGTTCACTTCACTGCTTCTGGGTGACGTGGCAATATCTCAGCTCTCGTGTCTCCTTCGGGTGGCTTGGCAGTTAGATGCCGAAAGGATGCTACAGCTGAACGATTATTGTTTATCTTATTCACTTCATGTGAAGATTTCTCTCAAGTAAAAAAATCGTTCAGCTGTAGCACCCTTTCGGTACCCAACTGCCATGCCACCGGAAGGAAGCACGAGGGTTGGGATACTGCCAGGTTGCCTAAGGCTACACAGGGGAAGTCGAGAGGCAGAGGTCGGGTTCGAACCACGGACCTTCCGGTCAGCAAATTCGCACTCTAACCACTGAGCCATCTCGCCATCTCTCAAGTGTTGTCTACGAGTTTTGTGGATTTGTGTAGGTGAAGTCGAGTTGGGCGCTCTACTTTAGATGTAAATCACATCGGCTAATGATTCAACTTAACACCGTTTTAGTAATTATTTGCCCTTTTTGTTTATGTGCTCATCTTCTCGCATGCACTGAAAAGTACACGCAACACATATGTGGCTGATCTCCGATGACGTGCTGGAGAATAATGGATATCTAACAGGGTAGGTTTGTTCAGAATGTTTGACACTAGGAGTTTGGAGCTCGCAACATACATGCTTGAAAAAGAATGCCGATAACCCAGTAGGCAGTTAATTAATGACATAGTCGGTCTCGTCTATCTCGCCCGCTGAATTGCTGACTTGAGCTCCCTAAAGTATGCCGCAGAATCGGATGGTCAAAATTTTGATCCTGTCAAAGAATAAATTAATAGTAATGATTGGTGCATAGTTGCCATGCCACTCAAAGGAATCACGAGGGCTGAGACAGTGCCGGGTTACCTAAGCCTAAACAGGAGTAGTCGATATGCCGGGGTTAGGTTCGAACCGCGGACCTTCTAGTCAGTAAGTTCATACCTTAAACACGGAGCTATCTTGATGCCACAGAAACGACTTGGAATTTTGTGAGTTCCAGGTAAAATAAAGACTGCTGTTTATAAGAGACTTAAATATCAAGCCCAATAGCCTTCAATGAAAACCTGAATCAAGCCAGGGGACCTGGTGCGGTATTTACAATGCGTTTGCTTGAGAGAAAAAATTTACCATATTCAGGTGGTTTTATTTCCTAAAGGATGCTGCTCATAACAGACATGGGTGTATACTAAGCAGTGGATTAGAAACTCAGGATGAATTGTTCCGAAGTTTGAAGAAGGTTGCTCAGAATGTTGCACTTCCTTTCAGCGACTTCTGTGAGATTGTTAGATCACATACACACAAGGATTCACTGGAGTACCCGATATACGTTTGCGCAAAAATCTCGCTCCCACACTGTCATCGGCAACAGAACCCCAACAACAAAAGCGGGAATTCGAGTATCCCGGAGGTGATAGAAGACATTAATACAGGTAGGGGCATCAGGGATAGCTAGGTATTTTAAAAGATGCACGAAGGCTTTTGGATGCGTGACTGGATCATGTTTGCGAGCAACCGTGACCTGTGATACACCCTGTCTCAGGATCACAGGCGTTCCCGGCAAACTTCAGTAATGGTTCAGGGACATCGTTTGTCAATAAGCGGAACCTTTTGCGGCATTCCGCATGTGGCAGCCGATTCGTACCTGGCTCGAATAGGGTAGGTTGTTCGTAGGACAAGGTATCCGATTTGATTTCCCTACGACGAATCGATCAGTAGGAGTGCTTACGCTTCAAATTCTCCAAATGCGTTTGTTATGATCGCCTAATAAGTGTTCGGTAATAGACAAGCGATCGGAGTTCACCTCATATGGCACTATGATAAACAAAAGTGACCAAGTGTGGTCTTGTTCAAGTTCCAACTCCACGTGCAACAAAGCCGAGATGATGTTACTTGCGGAAGAATCGGACGTTAAAGTGCTTTGGGCGGAAACAAATCAATTTCAGACAAAAACAAATGAAGGTAAAGATGAGGCGCGCCGGTCATTAAAACACATAAACAAATACAGCGAAAACAAACGAGAACACGACTCACCATCACGTAAACATCCGATTCGATAGAGCGTAGGCATTCGAATCACAAATGCGAACAAATCATCAATAAACGTGTTCAAAGCTTTGTAGGTTAACATGCGCCAGGGCAGATGGGCGACTGATTTGAGTTTATAGTTGATAAACAACTGTGGTGTCATCATGATGAACCCTGTATAGGAGCAAGGTGGAAGATAATGGAACAGGTGTAAGCGAACAGGACAAAATAGCTACAGAAAAATCCATAGATGCAAAAACCGCTAATTGAGGAGGTTCTCCCAAAGAATGCGCGAATCGCTCCAAAAGGAAAATGAGCTACCCTCTGTTGTGAACATGGAAATTGATCAAGGAAAAACTTCGGTCCGTTCCTGAGAACTTTCATTTTATTAGGCAAATCAGTGTGCTTTTATTAGTGGACAAACAATCTTCCTGGACGCTGTTCCGAATACCGCCCTGGCTATCCGAATTCGCTTGATTGCGATTGGTTCGGCTCCTGATTTAGTTTGTTGGCAGTTTGTGTCAGGCGGTCTATGCTGCGATTGTTTATCCGTATTGCTGACTGAAACAAATGAAGATTTTTGACTAGATGGCTCGTGATGACTTTCAGTTGTACACTGTGGAATACTGAGACGATTGGTCGGCAGCCCTTGAATCGGATTCAGACCGTCATTGGCTGATCGCATTGCCTTGTAACTTGTTGCCGGCTCTGCATTGCCTCCTATCCCTACACCTCTGCGCACTAAGGAGAACCAAATTTTCGGGCCCTGAAGAAAGGAGCAAACAATTTCATCTGGTATCGATGATGTTCGCTCTACAGACTGCCGTTCACCTGGTAAAAACATATGGTAATAACAATAAAGAGGATAATAGAAATGTTAATAAATAATCGCTCAACTGTAACACCTTTCGGTGCGTAGCTGCTATATCAACCGAAGGAAGCACGAGGACTAAGAAACTTCCCGGGTTTCCCAAGCCTAAACAGGAGCAGTCGAGATGCTGAGGTTGGGTTCGAACCACGAACCTTCCGGTCAATCAGCTCACGCCTTAACCGCTGTGCTGTCTCGAGCCCAAGTTGAACGTATTGCCTCCAGTTATGGTTGTAGTGTGTAGGTCATCTGTGTGCACCAGGGGGAGGAGATGGCTCAGTGGTTAGAGCGCGAATTTACTGACCGGAAGGTCCGTGGTTCGAACCCGGCCTCTGCATCCGGACTTCCCCTGTCTAGGCTTGGAAAACCTGGCAGTATCTCAGCCCTCGTGCTTCTTTCTGGTAGCATGGCAGCTAGGCACCGAAAAGGTGCAACAGCTGAACGATTATCTTATTATACTATCTGTTCCATGTGCACCAATGTCTACTACATCTTGGACTGGAAAGAAGCTTCAAGCTTTGGTGCAATCAGCTGTAGTAAATGAGTGGCTTCAATCAAGTCCGATATGCATGCAGTTGTTCATGCTAAGTTATAGGGGTACAGCTGAGCCGGGACTGATAGGACACACTAAACACCGTAGACCATCATGCAGCGACAGTGCACATAACCTTTCATGCTGAGATGTCCCGGTGTTATTATTCCTTCTTGAGACCAATGAGGAACGAAACACGTCGTGATAGGAATCTTAGGATGTCGCAACGTGACGTTAAGATGTTAACCTATGGTGTAAGGAACCTCAACTGCTGCATAAATGCCCCCTCCATTATTAGTTTGACAATAAAACATCTTCGGTAACATCTTGAGGTTCCTATCAGGCCAACTTAGAGTGCATATGAAAAAAAACTAGAGAGCCTCGATGTGAAGGTATAGACATGCAACACGGACCGTCCTACTACAATCAGGTTACAAACAGTGGGTCGTGATCACATACTTAAACACATTTGTACCGTCATGAAGAGAGTGGACCTTATCGTGGTGTGACGGTTTGTGCACCTCAGCGACCCACTGAGCTTTACTCGGGGGTGTCCGCGCGACACTCGCAGTCTCTCATACTAGGTTGGTCAGTGGTTAGAGGTCTGACGAAAACAGTCGCCTGGTCCTTCAGGTTGGGGGGTGAAACATGTGGCAACGTGTAATGGTAATGTACATGCATTTCTCGCCAAACATCACTACTTTGCGGTCAGCCTTTTGGGACAAAGGCTTTGGTTGAGGACCCTAATCATCCCCCTGTCAAGGTGTGGGCGCCCTGGCAATATCCCAGCCGACGTACAACCATGAACTGAACTGCACATTCGTACACATTCGTACGAGGTCATGAAAATTCACCTAGATGGGCGTACCAATAAGGGAACGAATCTGACAAATCCATCCGCATATATCAAAGCCAGTAGCAGAAGAACGAAAAACGAAACCAAAGAAAAACAAAAGCAGACTGTTCTGCAGTGGTATGCAGGGTATGCAACCCGAGAGTGGCATGTGAGTTCAGATACTTCCAGGTCACCTGGAGCAGTGGAATCCCAGAAGTGGATTCGGTCAAATGTTCAACTTCAGATCTTGAGCTGCCGTGAGAATCAAAGAGTACGCGACCCAAAGATGCAAAATAAAACAAGTGAGGGGATGATTTTCACCGTAAAAATATATGAAAACCGAGATTTTCTCCTATAAATCTGGTGCTAAATCTGCTACAGTGACTCCTCGAAAAGGAACACATTTCCAAAGGAGCGAAATCTCTTCGGGTTCGCGATGGGGAGTGTGGAAAAACAGATAGTAAGTAACAAACAAAGCCTTTGTGCAGAACCTTCCAAGAAAACTTGATCGACCTCGGGGAACGAGGCACTTCAGAAAGCGAGAAGAGTGAAGCCTAAACAAGAAGTTCCAAACCGCACACTTACCAAAAGTCAGCAAAAATCCGTAGAGCATGGACAGCACCCAGGAGTACCAACCACGATGCTCTTGGTAGACTAACGAATAGCCGCAGTAGACGGCAAGCATGGGGAACAGTATCCACGACAGATAACGAAAAGCCATCTAGACAGAAGGGAATAGTGAAGCTCAATAACCAAAGATATCCGCAATGACGAATTAAATGAAGCGTGTTGTGTGATGCGACACACACCATGTGAACTTTGTGTAGTCTTCTACGCAACTAAACAGAAAACCATGGTTTCTGCGTCCAAGTAACATTCTTAACCTGGCCACAATGTACCTGAAGTCTGTTCAAGTGACTACGCTAAGTGCGAGTTAGTCACAACGCTGACAAGCCGCTCGTAGTTGAGCGTGTTCAACCGCAGGCCGGAAGGTCGCGGGTTCGAAACTCTCTGAGTTTCGCAAGATGCTCCCTGCTGATGATTCCCAACAAGGATCAAACGGTTGTACAGTGCTCCTTGGCTCTTCAGCACATATTGGCTTCACTGACAGGATGAAATCTCTACTGAATATTAGCATATCTCCCCACAATAACATGAACCAATAAGCAGCTCACAGGAAGGATAATTTCACTGGATGTGTGACACTTCCTTCTGAGAAGTCGTCACTCGAGGAGCCAGTCAATCAACGGGTGCCCATATTCTCTGGTTTCCGTTAAGTGGCGCTATGCCCTGTCTAACTGAGAGCTAATCAAACTGCTGATCAGCCACTCGTGGCCAAACAGTTAAGTGTTGAACCGTTGGCCGACAGATCGCGGGCTGTAAACTCTGATTTTCGTGAGATGTGCACTCTTGATGATTCCCAATGCGAATGAAACAGCCTTTCATCAGCGTAGATTTGCTTGACTTACAGGACGAAATTTCAACCGGAAATTTCCAAATCTCCTCACACCTTCAGAAGAAATTTGGGTCGACTTTGGATTCCTATGAATTACAAATCCTAGGTGGACGAATAATTGCCACTAAACGACAGTCAATGCCTCCACCTCTCTGTTTTGTATGAGTTCACTCAACTAAGTCCAAAAATTTAACATACGAATCAACAATTTTTGTAGAAAACCAAACTGGATAAACAAGAGTGGTTTACATGCCGTTCGACAAAGATCAAATGTATCTGGGTGGTCGAACTTAACAGTATACACACACACCTGGTCGTATTTTTTCGTGTCCGACTCGACATACGACGACTGGTAGTTCATACGCACGTACGGCAGTACGCCCAGAACGCGTCTGTTCCAATCCACCTGTAAATAGACAATACGGTTTGTGTATGTGTGCATCTGTGTGTTCGGACAGGGTATACATAAGCAAGACACATTAGTAGCGGTGGTAATGCACGCTTTCCTTCCCAAGATGCGCTTCACTAGGACTGAACAATAGGTATACGTACAGAGGTAGCAATGGTCTAGCCTAATTGATGTGTACACCATCTAGTCTCGGTTGCGCAGCTAAACGAGCAAATTACGGTTTTTTTCCAACCTGAACCGCGAACCACAACAAGCTAAATAGTACGTCATGCCTACAATATGTGTAGACCGTGGACTGGGTAATCCAAACCATAGAGACTTTCCCCGGGACCACGGAACGGTCATGAAGCCACAGCCAACATGATACTGGGCGTTTTCCGCGATATTTTCCCCAAGGACCGAGCAAGAGATGGACTTTTGTTCAAAAGGAGCTGATTAAATTCTCCAGCAGGAAACGTTATAAAGGAAACACCCGATGTCATTTACCCAGATTAATTGTTGAACTGGGGCAAGATGGCTCAGTGGTTGGAGCGCGAATCTACTGACCGGAAGGACTGTGGTTCGAACCCGACCTCTGCCTCTCGACTTCCCCTGTCTAGGCTTGGGCAACCTGTCAGTAACTCAGCCCTCGTGCTTCTTTCAGGTGGCATGGCAGCTAGGCACCGAAGGGGTGTTACAGCTGAACGATTTTTTTGTATGGCCTATGATTTTCGGAAAAGTTTGGGAAACACACTACTCATAAGGTCGCTGAGAACTCTTCGACAGCCCGCTTACGTCTAGACAACAGCGTGTCGTATTACCTAGAATATAGTATCAAATGAAACATGAGGCGGCCTGGTGCAGCAAATTCAGTTGAAGCGGACCAACGTAGACGAGAGATTCCGCTACATCCACTTGAATATCCTGTTAAAACCAAATTCGTGCGCAAATGAAAGCATTTGTCGAAATCGTTTGGCTTTTGACACAAAAGCTTCGCCAGCCACGTGACCAGATCATGAGGTTGGTTTGGATTTAAGGCAGAAAGAGAATCAACCAGCAAGATCTCTTCCTACTATCGAGCTAAATCACTGTTAGGTGTCGGCTGAAGGATTTCGTTCGTTAGGGTGGGTCAGTAAGTCTAAAGACTGACCAACTATGTGGAAACTTGCATGAAGTTGGGGGTAGGGCCTGGTTTTTCAGGTTAGCTTTACGTGAAGATCCTCCTTGAACGTCGTTTACAATTGTTGCCTGTCTGTGTGGATGAGCTAGTGGTACAATACTAGTGTAAGAAGGAAGGATTAGGTTTGGTCGGGTTGGGCTTTCCACCCGTTTTTCTGGTGATTCCACGTGTATCGACAATCACATACCGTCACGTGTCAACACTCTATACACTCATCAGTTCTATGCCCTAGATTCTGTTCACACTGGGGAGTTTTGCGATTTCCACCAACCCGACCATCAGCCGCTGTGGTGTGAATCATAGTCCCCGTCTTAAAACTCCTAAATTTTCCGAATCTGTTCTATGTTTTGTGTTTAACTCATGTCCCGCAATCTTCGAGTCTTTGATCAGCGCCTGGTATTCGTCCACATTCTCTATGCTCGCCAATCCTGGTGTGTAGTTCACTGGCTGTCTGTCCTATGTGTACCTTAGAGCAGTTGTAACATTCAATTTTATACACACAGTCTCTTGTCCTTTTAACCGAAAGGGGGTCTTTTAATTGCACCAAAACTGGCCCCAAAGATATACGCAAGAGAGTTCGCAGGAACACTTAATGGTGGCAATACCGAGAAAAGGCAACAGAGATGACGGATAGAGCGAATTTGCAAATTTGTCGCCAAATACGTTCGTTTTGGTGATCAATCATGAACTAAGACGACTGGGAAGCTGGGGACAAGGTCCACTTGATGAAAGGCCCACTCAAGAAAGGCTGCCCAAATAATTGCCCTTTTTCAAGTTTCCAATTAGGAATAAACCTGCGAGATAAACGGTATTGTTTAGCTTTTCTTATTGAACTTTAGTTACACGGGAAAAAATTAGTAACTCGCAGTGACCAAGATGCAGGTAGCTGATGAACACCACACAGTATCGCCGTGTTGTGTCAGCAAGTAATACTGGATGTCTGCAGCGTTTACTTTGAACTCTCATGATGGCCATTTCAGAATACTCGATTGCGGATGAAAATCAGTTGCCAAAAAGTAGAATGTGTGACATATCGTTCTGCTGTTCACCATACGAGGAAAAAAACTGGGCTATGAGACATTTTGGAATTCCTCACAGTTGTTTTCACAAAGGGGGCGAGGTGGCTGTGGTTAGAGCGCGAATTTGCTGATCGGAAGGTCCGTGGTTCGAATCCGACCTCTGCTTCTCGACTTTCCTTGTCTAGGCTTGGGCAACCTGGCAGTATCCAGACCCTCGTGCTTCCTTCTGGTGGCATGGAAGTTGGGCACAGAAAGGTTCCTACAGCTGAACCATTTTCACTAACAGGGATTATTAGGCTGTATCAATTGAGCAGTGCTTCTTGAGTCCTACAAAATGAGGCGAAACAAACCCCGGGCAAGGTCAACCAAATGTTTTATTGGAGTGATATGTCCGTCAACTACTCAGCGACGAATTGATTACCGTTTCGGATACGCCATATATCAATGCAAATTAATGTGAGGCTAAGAGTAGCCTGATACAATAACTACTGTGCTGATTAGGGCACAGACGATGCAGTCAAGCATGAATAAAGATTAATGATGTCTTTAGTCCACCGACCTTATCCTCAAGGTTTACATTGTATTTACATCTGGCTCCACACAAACTGTTGGTGACAGGTGCCCTTCTCTGGAGAGACCAAACACGAGCAGGTGTTACTTCCAGTCGACTTCATCAGGTGGGCCTTCAAGAGGGGAGCAAAACTACAAAATCACAAGCATCACAACCACACAGGGGTGTAGAGGAATGCACCCCCCGGGGTGACAGGGCAACCGCTTAAAATATTTCGTTCTGAAGAGACCAACAGAATCCCGTTTGGAAAATGAAAAACCACTGACCTGAAAGACGAGAACTTTCTTGATCTTCCAGATTTCAATTCCCAACCCGAGGAAGACAGAAACAGTGATGACGAAATTCGTGTTGTTATCCAGGACATAGAGCAGCACGATAAAAGATTGAAACACGTTGAAGAAAACAGAACGAACAGAGAGGCCCTCGAGGGATTCACGGGTTTTCCAAAACTGAATATCTAAACGGGCAGATGTGGGTTGAATTTGTTAGTATACATTCCATGTCATGGGGCTCAAAGTTCGAAAATCATCAGCACTTACCATTTTTGAATGCCAGTAGCTCAAATATACTGTGAACGATTGATACGACGACTGTCAAGGCCAGCAAGTATGGATTCGTTTCGATCAACGCTTTCTGTGGAGGGGAGTAGCGTCGAGGTGGTAAATTTGTAAATATATCACACTACTTCGGTTTGTTCGAGTAGCCATAAATTACAAAATAACCGTTGTTGACTTGGTCTGCTGAAGCCCGTACGGTCAGAGTAGCCACGTCACGAATCCAAAAAGAAAAAGTGAGGCCTTTCAATATCATCATAAGAGAAAGCAAACATGCCAGAATCTCAGTCTTCGTGACGCTCCTGAAAATCAGTGACGCAGCACTCCAGGATAATAAGGAATTCTTGTAGTGATAACGCCACTTGATAAGTCGTCCTCTAAGAAAAAGTGTAGAAAACTGCTGACTTCAACATCTTGGTCTGGTTACATATTCGTTATTCGGTCTTCGGCTTGGCTGTGATTCTCATATCTGTATCACGCCTCATGCTTGGCAATACTCGAAATATCTTTCTATTAAATCCATTTCGATAATTCTCAACTATGGGACCACTTCGTCAGTACGCTAATCGATTTTCCCATGATTTTTTGTCTTGTCACGACTGGTGTATTCACTGTTGAACTTCATACACTGATAGTCAGATCCGACAGTGGCATGCATGTGAGTGCTCGTGCGTGAGCAGAGATTCTGACACAACCAGGATGGTTACTGAATTGTCGTTCGAGGCGTCTGGAAAATCAGTCACATCGCTCAAGCGTGAACACGTTTGCCCTTTCAGGCATGGTAATTCAGGTGCGTCCAGAGGGCCCTGGCGGAGTAGTGGTAAGACGCTTGCCAGATATCTGGAGAAATGTACAATGCTGATGAGTTCTAATAAGAACGAAACTCGAGTCTAGTTGGTGTGGACTAATCACAATAATTGCGCCAGAACAAGATGAAAAGTTCGAATGAGTGGCATGAACGTGTGTAAACAGTGTGTAGACTTTCGAAACCAATCCTTGGCTCCATATCCAGAGTCGTCTGACCTACACATGATCTGAATATCAAGACTCCTGGAACCAAGGGCTGCACCTATGCCTGATACTCGCTTATCTTATCCGTCACTTTTCTATCACAACTTATCCAACTTGTCTTTCATCGGCACGACCTTCGTTTCGGGAGAGGAACTTGAGACTGAATGAAGTAACACATTGACGAGGTGTCTCCAGTGCCAACAGGAACTACTCATAAGTAACAAGGTGGCTGGATAAAAAAGGATGCGCACCGACATTGACCTCGACCACTGACGAAAGCGCGGCAGAAATAGGCTCTCTAAAATGAGGAGAGAAAATTTCTAGCGTTTCTGACGCCCTGTGGGATCTAGTAAAGGGTCTATATGCCTGTCTAGGACAGCAGTACAGATACGTGGGGGCGAAAAGCAGCATTTCTGGAATGTGGTTCAGCCTTTGCTCAACCCGTAATGGATCATATCAACTGGAGATTCGCAGGAAGAATGTCGGACGTCCCGAAAGCGAGCTACATCGTTATGCATTCCTTATCCAACGTATCCCCACATTATAGGGTCTGAATTGATCGGTAATCATGCTGCTGACCAGACTTCAGTAGTGTAAAGATCAAACAAAGCTTATAGCCTAAAATCGTTTCGATCCGGTTAGAAAAATGACTTAATGAGTCAGATTTTGCACCTAAAAATCCTGCTTCCACTTATTCTCACTACTAAATAAACCAAATTGAACAGTCTTGACTATACTGTTGAGTGACCGGTTTGGGGGGAGGAATAATTCACAAAAATGCGCCGAATGTGGTTTCCTCGTAACTAACGCAGTCTGTTGGTTTGACGCACAACCTTTATGCGACCCGACGTAAGTGAAGGCACTGTCAAGTTGTCCAAGCTTAGACAGGGACAGTAGAGAATTTAGAAGTGGGCTCGGACTAACGGTCTTTAGCCAACTATTCCTGTCTACACCAGGATGAGTCCCGTGAAAGAGGTTTATGGACTCGAATAAGCCCGTCAATGACAGCAACCACTGTTCCTCTGTGGTGAACCAGACCCCTTCTAGATTGGCGAAGACAAACTTACCTTTAGCGTGTCCTGTTCCTCCTCGCTCTCAACCTCCCCACCTAGATTTGCATCGCCAAGCAGATTTGTAAACCAATTCTTTCGAGAAGACTGGGCCGCATACAGTTGCCACTTGAACAGAGACAACGGAGCTACAGTCAGCGACATTGGCAATAACGGAGTGGTCTCATTGACCGGTTTGTAGTCCTCGTTCAAGTTCCAATAGTCGTTAAAATATAAAACCGGATAATATTCATTGGTTGGTTCATAGAATTCGATATCTAGGGAAGGAACGTGAATAAGGGAAAGTAAATCAGGCTTGTCGGGAAACAAAACATCCTCATCGTGTCAAATTAATGATTAACCCGGCGATTGACCGGCTAGTCATGGTTCCATCAGTCTAATTGTTCAATTGCAGTAGGCTTGTGGTCCGAGGCTGGAAAAAATGGGAAGTCTGAAAGTTTTCAGCAACCTTATGAGTAGTTTCACTTATGGGAGGTCATACTTTACCGGCCCTAGAAGGTAAGCTATCTTGTACTGGGGGTGTGAGACGGATCGTTTGATTAACTGTAACATGTTGACCAGGGTTCTTCGTTACGCATGAAAGCTGTGAAAATGAACGCGCGAATGAATTCGTTAGACTTGAAAACAGGCACCCTTACATACAACAGGAAATCGATCGTTTGGCCTAGTTTAACGTTTCACCACCGAGTGTGTCAGACCAGATAAATGAGACATTCGTTCAGTCGGTCCTGGGTTGGTGTTAGCTGAGACAAGAGAATAATAATAATAAAGCGAATCAGCTTCAATAATGAGGGAGTTCTCCAGAACCCCCTCGGTTGGTATGTGGGCAAGCCTTGGGTTTAGTCCAGGCGGATTCACCAAAACTTATCAGGATAAATGAACATTCAAACATTTCAAACTATAAATACATTTCCGACTGGCAAACGAGCGAAAAATGGTCCAATACAAATATGTAGGAAGACGGTTTCGTCAGCACTTCGAAGAATACTTCCAGTACCATTCTGGCTAATTGTTTTTCACAGGAAATGACTTCAATTAGATTTTGTAGCTATACCGTGGAACAAATACTTTGTATCTAACACATATATGACATCCATGGACAAGCAATAATGGCCACAAGAGATAAGAAGATTGCTTGAAGTTAAGTGATAAGGTTTTTGGAAATTTTTCCTTTTATATTCCTACACTTTAGAGCTGTATTTCTTACAACCGTTGTCTCAGAACCATAGCTCGTGTAAGCAGGTACCGGCGAATCCGTAAGGAGGCAATTAGAAGGCGAGGGTTCAGTTGTGCAACGGGAACTTCAATCGAAGAATGTGTTCAGCACCAGAGTTGCGTTGCTTAGGCCATGTATTGAGCATGCCGAACGATCGTTCGCTGAAGAGAGTGTCCAATTTAGAGTGGCGGAAGTGGCAGAGAGGTGATCAACCTTTGACCTGATAGAGGAGGCACGAAAGAGCGTACGAAGAGTCTGAGTGCTTTTGGTGCAACTCGCCTTCTAGGAAGGGGTCCGCGTGATCCCTACTGTGCCCGGTTAGAGACGATGCACGTTATGGCTGCCAATCGATGCCAGTGGCGTTCTTGTTGTCAGTTTTCACCCAGTTTATCCTAATGAGTGTCTGTAGGCACCTCGGACTGATCGCGGTAGGCTAGAACCTTCCCCATTCAACTTTCTTTCTTTCTTCACGATAAGGCTTTCGAACAAATCATAGCTGTACGGCAGCGAAGCATCAGTGTGGAAAAATGATGTTTTGCTGTCGATGCTGAGGATGATCATTTCTAAAGATTTTGATGCGAAGGCAGCAAGTCACAGTGCGGTTTGTTTTTACTCCATAAACTTGATTCCGGTTCATTCACAACATTCATATACATTTCAAAAACATCTGCTCGCTGCTCAGATCATCATGCTTGACCAGAGGACAGGCAAAGCTGTCTCACCTAAGTGGACGATAAACAACAATATGGTAAACCAACCAATCACAGTGTAGCTACCGTCACATAATGCCATGTGGTCTGTGTGAAGGAGGAAAGCTGATTTCAATAAAGGACAATGGACATTAAAGGAACAACGGAACAAAGATGGAGAGGAAAAAATCGGACAACTAGGTATTCGTTGGCAAGCTTTCACCAGGAAAAGGGTGTGGACTTACAGTAATCGAGTGGCGCTGGAACAGCACCCTTGACCCACGGAGTCTGATCATCGACCAGATTAAGTGTCAAGTTAGGATGCCAGTGTGTGGTCGCAGGAAGGTAGGTCACATCTGCCGGTGTTGACAAATTGGCAATCAAGTCTGGATGCGTGTCTGTCTGACCGGTTAGCAAGTTGACTGTACGGGAGAGACGACGTCGCTTGTACCGCGTGACCACTGGTCGAATGGAATAAGGATAGGAATTGCATAGACGTAATACGCTACTCATAAGGTTGCTGAAAACTCTTCGACGGCCCACGACCGGTTTTGCCCTTCTTGGGGTTCATCAGGTAGGCGCAGTCCCCGAGTTTCCGTCAACCTTACGATCTACTTGAAACCAAATTACACAAAATTAGCGAAATACGCTCAGTTGCACGCCAATTTAGTTTCGACGGGGGACATCTGGAACCCAGCTTAAGAATAGTATGAACGAGAGACTCAGCTGGGTTCCAGGGGATTCTCCCGTCAAAACCAAATCGGTATTCAAACCAGTGTATTTCGCTAGGAATGCGAATTACTAAGAGGCGAATAGGAGCGGGAAAAATTCAAAGTAAACCGCCAAGACAGGCTTGGTTTAGAAAATCTCGACGGTATTAGAAGACAGAGAGTAGTAGTCAAGGTAAGTTATCGATGCCGAAGAATGAGTGCAATATGAGAATAGAAAAACGAACTAAATGCACAGATTGTCGACGCCACATCCAGCGTAGATGAACCGGATCACACAAGCCATCTGCTACTCCCCTCATACATAAACCACAGGTACAACGCGGGAACCCACGGGCGACTAACGATCACAAGTGTTACTCTTCGAAACTCCGAAGAGTAGCTTGAATTCGTATCAGCAATCTAGGATGAACATTCATGTATAGACAACCCTCTGATGGCAGTAAAAATTCTTTTCGAGCAAGCAAAGGTGAATTTCAACCACATAGTCTCACAATATCGTAAGCAGACAGTCCATCAACATACTGATTACGAGGAATGATTTATGAAGGGGTTAGAAGGTCGCAATTCTAAGACGGTTTATCGGGTAAAAGTGGAAAATATGGGCATCCAATTGAGTCTTTGAGCCCCTTTCTCTTCTTATCTCTCCCTCTCTCTCTCTCTCGCAAGAAAACCGATTAAAACAGGATGCTGCGTACGCAGTGTAGAAGAGAGGGTGCTACATCTGCTCGTCACGTTTATTCTTTTAAAATCTCCCAACTTTCGACCGCTGTCAGCTATGGCACGTTGTAGGGGATGCTCTGGTAATTAGCTAAACCACATTCGTTATAACAGCCACACCATCAACAAATAGGTAACCAAGCAAATCAATGCAACGGGCTGTTCAGTAGGGAGAAAATTCACCATGACTACAATATAGTGAGAGATTGTGAAGAAAAAACAGACACATCTCCTTTCATGGGTTAGTAGTTTGGACTACCCAAATAGGGAGATTTCGTTTTGTGTTGTTTGTCCCGGAAGACAGTTTTCTCTTACGACAGTTACAAGAAGGAAGCTTGAGATAGGTGAAATCAAGCACCTACAACTCAGTGAATTTTGAATCTACCCACAAAACAATTTCTGATCCAAGCTACACTGCAAAGGTGATCCTCTGCAGTCACCTACTCACTCAAATGTTACACATCAATAAACCCGCAGTTGAGTTGTGTCGGTAGAACGGCGGGAAATTCAGCACTTTGGACTTCTTAGCAAGTACCACGATGGTCTATGGTGTTTCCGTAAGAAATTACGAAAGATCCGAAATGCTAACAGCGTCGGCCAGTATGAACAGATTTCTGACCAAGAAATGCAACGGGGGTTGCGGGATATGTATTGTTTAAATTTACATCACTCTCGTTTGAACAGTCATCCTCCTGTGCTGGCGTAGTTATTCTGATGGGTCCACACTAAAGGGGAGAAGCACTGGACTCGAGTTTCGTTCTTATTAGAGCGAATCAGCTGTGCATATCCCATGGCCGTGCCGGAGTTTGAATTCTGGACACCTGACATGCGAGGCAAGCGCGTTACAACTACCCCACCAGCGCACTTTGGACACATCCGAATTTTCACACTGGGACAAGCGAACGTGTTCACGCTTGAGCGATGTGATTGGTATGCCCGACTCCTCGAACGACGACCTATTAACTGTCCTGGTTGTGACGATTGGCTGACCCACCTGCCAGGACTTCCCAATCAGGTAGCGCCACAGACGTTTGAAACCCGCTAGACAATGGGATATACAGCGCTCGGACATAGCCTACATCAATAAAAACCAATCGTTAAGCTGCAACCTCTTTTCGGTGTCTGGCTGCCATGCCACCCGAAGGAAGCTCGATGACTGATATACTGCCAGGTTGCCCAAACCTAGACAAGAGTAGTCGAGATGCCCGGGGGTTGGGTTCGAGCCACGAACCTTCCGGTCAGTAAGTTCACGCCTGAACCACTGAGCTATCTCGACAGCTACTCAACAACCGCATTGTCACCTTCCTCCGTACAAACCATTGCTTGTGTCGTCCTGTTTGGAGACATAGTGATTTGACTGCATCACCTTGCTAATGAACACCTTAACAATCGCCAGGCCAGACACAAAACTTGGTAGACTCAAAACTAGTAAGCTAGTATGCGATTTTCGTAAGAATCGATAAGTGTAGCTCGAACTACTTCTGCGAAGTAAGAAAGATAAGGCCCCGGAACCAAAGCAGAAACCATCAACGGGAAGTAGTAATTAACTCCTTCTGTCGCTATTGATCATGCTCGACTTTTTACCATTGAAAACGTTGAACTATCACGTTGAACAACAGACCACAACCGACTCTACATTAGACGGACCGTTGGAACAGAGTTAGAATATCGAAGCACACGAAACCCGAGAACATTTGCAACGTCGGAAGGGAGGTGCGCGAAGTGCAGCACAAGGTGGTCACGTGACTTCAACGATTTGTTATCTACAACACTACAACTACTAGGAATGTCATGTGCTGTGCAAGCAACGGACAACATAGCAGTGAATGTGTTCACTTCGACCCTTGCTGCACTGCGTAGTGATTGCCGGAATGCTTGTAGCATGATGTACGCGTTGATTTAGCATTGGTTACAACTTGAAATTTCGAAACACGGTGGACTGATTGTTAACGGTAGCGACCAGTAACGAAAGGCCTCCGCAGCAAAAAGAAGACAATCCACAGACAACGTAGGCCGATAATCGAGTGAAATATACAGGTTTACGAGCAAGCTGGAAAAATCTAGCGGTAATTTTGAGTCCGCGAACAAGTTACCATTTGAAGGCTGTAACCAGCCAAATGGTGAATGAAGAAACTGATGTGTATTCACGCCCACGTTACACTCGCCAGTGTGTTGTGTTTTGTCGTATGGACGACGTCCCATTCCGACTGACTAGGGTATTCCTTCCAAAATAGAACTTCTTGCGGGAAGATTAAGTCAGGAACTCTTCAACTACTCTGATATTCTTCAGTTGCTTAGCTGTCCTGCGAAAGATCATGGTGAATTATTGTGACAGGGCATCCGAACTCATAATAGTTCGATTCCTATATGTTAATTCCTGCTGAGTGAACCCATTCACATGCATTCGGCGGCATTGATTTGTTGAGGATTGTTCAGAGCTATTGATTTGAATCCTATCAGATTCTGTTACACATCCCATTTTAACAGCACCGAACCAAGTTTTCTCCACTGACCTCGGTACCTGTTTCACTATGAAGCTAGCACGCCTTGCATGTGGTCTCTTACCTACATCTGTCCACTTCCTCCAAAAGTTGCTGGCACCTGAGCAGGCCACCGCAGGGTGGCAGGCAGGTCATGCTGTCATCCGGATAAATTGAGCCACTCTATTCCATACAAATGACACAGAGGATTCACTCCTCCAAGCCCCTGAGCTAGGTTGCCAGTCTTCAGGCAGCTACCATAGTGCGTCATAATTGGAGGTTGGGAAACTCACCACGGTACATTCCAACACCAGTGAGTGTACTATCCACCAAGTCTAACTGAAGTAAGCGTTCAGCTGTAACACCCTTACGGTGCACAGCTGCCGTGCTACCCGAAGGAAGTACGAGGGCTGAGATACTGCCAGGTTGTCCAAGCCTAGGCAGGAGCAGTCGAGATGCCCGGGTTGGGTTCGAAGCACGAAACCCCCAGTCAATAAGTTCGCACTTCAACCACTATGCTATCCTAAGCTCATCCCGATACTTTGGCATTTCCTGAAGGTTTTTGATGTGGAAAAATGACCTCAAAAATCTGAAACACCATGGCTGTATTTCTTTAGGAATATGCGTTTCAGCAGTATGGATGGTCGGGATCAATTTGACCCATCGTTCAAACTAATCCACAACCGCAACCATATAGTCTCTCCGCTTGAACTTGCTAGCGGTTTATAAAACATACCCCCGTTCCCCTATTTGTGTCGGACGATCAACTGTCATGGAATGCATTGGCTACACTGGGGACACCGTGAATACTGTCAACGCCAGTGCGCACTAACTACAGAAGTCGACAGGGGTGTTCCACGTAGATTTCCCTGATATAACAGAGTTAACAATCAGCATAGAAATTCAAACAGTAAGATAAACAACTATGAGTCATCAAAAACTGTCCAGTAGGTTGAAGCTATCCGTAGGGCTGCCTGACCGGCAAAGCTGACAGGCGGATGACCGGTCGACACAACCAGGAGAGCGGCTGGGTCATCATTTAAGGCACCAAGAGGGTCTCACACATCACCCGAACATGAACATGTTCGGCACTTTTGGCACACTCTAGTGAAGTAGTGCTAGCTCGGTCACGTCACATATCAGCTATTCCGAGTTCGAATCTCGGCACAACGGTCATGAATATGTTAGCGAGTTCCCTCTTTGCTGTGGAGCAATCAAAATGATCACTTCAGGAAAGCATGAGGACCGTTCAAACAGGCGGTGAGGACTCAGATGTGATAACAGACTATAAAAGACTATCAGGGCTTAGGAAGACTTTCAGTTCACCCATGCACAATTTGGTCCATTTGATGAAAGGAATTACCAGAAGGTAAAAACCTGTGATAAGGACTTGTGATGGTCGTCCGCTGTGACTCCGGAGGGACCACGCGACTGATTCAGTGATCGAGTTGACGATCACCACATACCGTTAGGGAAAGCAAACCTTATGGGGAACCATGGATCAAACTGTTTAGTTTGTGCGAAACAGACGAGGCGTACTTTTCGAACGATATATGGTCAGTCTCTTCGAATAACGATTGCCAGCTGAAGGGTCGGGAGAGAATCCTTGCTTGACAACGTAGACATGCAAATAAAGCGATCCATTGTGCATCAGCTGGGGGAACTGGAAAAGTAAAGAGAGGAAAAATAAATTACACTCATAATGAAAAGAATCTTACAAAAATTTGACGCTTTTCACACGTAAGCTAGAGACAGCACAATCCATAGTGCTTCCGTCGAGTGCCACCAAGGCATAACCAAATACCAATGACATTGGAAACTCGGAGACGTTCGCGACAAAATTCAGCAACTCCAAAGGGTAGTCGTAGTAGTCGTTCAGCTGCAACGTGCCCATGCCGTTCGAAGGAAGCACGAGGACTGACATATCGTCAGGTCGCCTAAGCCTAGACGCAAGTCGAGATGCCGGGGTTGGGTTCGAACTACGGACGGTCAGTAGATTCGAACTCTCAAGGGGTTCGGAGACCAACTGCCTATTCTGATTTATTGAAAGTGCAATGAAGTAGGTAGGAATGGGAACCGTATGAAAGATTCATTGGCCTATATACACCTAGAAGCATTATTCGAGCGACTTAGGTTTACAACACGCATGAACCAGCTGTGTGTTCGTAGATTCTTATCGAGTGCTTCTGATGAGACTCAAGAGTTGTCGGATCCTAACGTCGCGAAGTAAGGACATTTAATTTTGGTTCCTTAAATTTGGTCAGACTAAGTTTTCCACCAACACCTGAGCAAAACAAAATTAGGGGTACTTGTGTCGGGTCACTCGAAATAACTGAATATCATGTAGAATGAACGGATGTGGAGCGAACAAGCTATGGAACTATTCAGAATCCGGTCAGCTTTAGCACTTCTCGCCCCATCACGAAGATTCCAGCTTGACCATGAGGGAGTTTGTGTACCAATCTTACTTGGTCTCCATGCAGGGCTGTCTCAAACTGCCGTACACTCCGACAGTAATCCAAAGACTATTATAGGAGCTGCGAACAAAACAACAACCTGCTACACTGAACTAATACACTCATTTGTGTACCAATTTGGTTTCCAAGGGGGATCCACTGAAACTCAGCGGGATCTCTCGTTTATAATGATCTTCGACCGAATGCGAAAACCAAATTAGAATGAAGATAAGTGGATTAGTCGAATTTCGTGCAGTTTGGGTTCAAGTATACCATAAGGTTGAGGGACTGCGCCCACCTGATGAGCCTCAATAAAGTTGAAATTCGTCGTGGGCTATCGAAGAGTTTTCAGCAACCTTATGAGTAGTATCTCACGTCTAAACATGCTACACTTTTGACCCATCTAGGTAACATACCGGCTAGGCGCAACATGACGGAAACTGTCCATAAGAGAAACTTTACTGTAGCGGAGGTCTACCCATTGCTTCAATGGGTAGACAATAAATAAAATAACCAGCAAATTATTCAATCAAGGAATCAGGAAATAATGCATTTTCCTATGAAGAATTACCACGAAATGGAAGGGATCCCGCACTAGAATCTAGAATACATCTGAGCTCTGAAATCCCCACCAGGTTTTTCAACGATGGGTTTTCTTCCGTTGTACCTTGGTTATTTGCGGACCCACACTGGGTACCAAGAGCTAATTTCTTGAACGCCTTCAGATACTGCAGAGGGAGAATCCAACATGGTAAAAATAATGGTAGAATATCACAACCCAGTAAGACAATCATACCTGACTGCAATTGATCTCTCCGTCTTTCGTGTAAGATCCATCCCCATGAGGACCCCCAGTCCAGTCACCATATACCAAATCCTGTTTGTGCCAGAACAACGCTTGCGAATCGTTGAAAGCAGTGAAAGTCGGATGTTCGTTCATAAACACATACATTTCCATGGGTGTACCGCTTTGGAAAATGTTAGTTGATGACATAGGTTTGTCTGTTGCGCCAGGTTGGTTAGCCGGCTGACGTCGGAACAGATTGAAAACGAAGTAGGTTATCAAAAGACGAAACGTGAAGGCTTTGATCATACCCCATGCATTCCATTGGCCACCAACATCAGGCTGTTGATTGGAGACGTCAGCGCCGGCTTGCCCCTGTTGGATAGATGCGGATTTTTATTCAAATAGAAAGTAAAAATGAACTGAATCCCCGGTCAAAACAGAGTTTTCGAAACCTCAGTATGGTGAAAACGACGTTTTGAGAAATGTAGCCAGTACGCTTCCGTGCATGGTCTACGCATGTTGATTTGCCAGGCTAGGTAAGATAAAGATTACTGTGGGAGAATTGGGATCATTTGGGGTATGGTAAAAGGTGAAACGATACCTAGTCAACTACGTATCACAAATATAACTGAGCTTGAAGGCTAGTCATTGATTTCGAATACATCCACACAGTCGTTTCAAAAGTGTTTTCTGCTACATGAGGCCAAACTAGGATCTAGAGCGCCGGAAGCCGAGACAAGTGTTATCTCTTCTCCCCTCTTATTACCGAGGGGAATTATGAAGTGCGGTTCGCTCGCTGTGGCTATATCGATGGAAATACACTTGAGATTCTTCTCGTTCAGCTGTGACACCCTTTCGGTGCCTAGCTACCACGCTACCCGAAGCAAGCACGAATGCTGAGCTACTGTCAGATTGTCCAAGCATAGCACGGGAACAGTCGAAATGCAGAGGTTGGGTTCGAACCATAAACCTTCCGGTCAGCAAGTTCGCGCCCTGAACTATCCCGAGCTCAACGTCACACCTATACACTATGATACGCAACAGCGGTTCGGTCGCAACGAGCAGGTAGTGAAAAATTAAGCCCAAGAAGGGCGAAACCGGTGAGTTTTCACCAACCTTATGAGGAGTGTATTAAGCCCAAGCACGAGCTTGTGACGTAAAACGTACGTGGCCTGAATAAGCCCTAAGTTTGATTATTCCTGTGTTAGCACGAGTAGCCTGCTAGTAGCATAGAAGCCCAACATCTTTCGGCCCAAAGGATATCCGTGAACTGGAATGATGTCAAAACTGATCAGTTTGATTCTACCTGTTGTGTACAGCACTCAGCTAACAATCTATCTTTACAGGTGCGTGTATATTGAATTTGTCGTGATAGATAGAACCTGGAGAAATACCCGTTTTCCCTAAAGAGTGAAAGTTCTTTTACAGTAATTCCTCGGTATTCCGCCTTTTTCCAGCTCTTTACTAAGGTATCCTAAGGTCCTAGGAGACACCTGCATTGATGGCAAATGTTAGTTTTGGACAGTTATTCGGGAAACTAACAATGTGCCTGACTGAATTTGGGGTGGTGTCATTCGGATTGAAAAACGGGTTCAGGAGGTTGGACCCTGCCGTAAAACTTCCAGTGAGAAAATACACGGGTACAGGGAAATAAAAGAAAACAAAGACCAAAGAGGACAGAAGAGAGAAAAATCCCCTCTGAATTGAAAAGTGAGACGGATTCACAAATTTAGGAGTAGTTTATGGAAAAAATCGGCACGAAAAGTGAAGTGTAGGATGGAAGGCTGGGAAAAGTGAACCATAGAATTCAGTTTTTTTGGATGCTAGTAGCTCAGGCCATTTTTGGGAGCGAATCATTTCCTTGCTATGACTGACTCGTTGCCTAATGAATGGTAGGACGATTAGCCAACGGGTCATTTTAGAAAATTGTCACCAGCTGTTGGTGTCTCGTCCGAATATTCGATATCACCCACGGATGATATTGAAACAGCGGAAGCCATGCCAAAAGTCATGTAAAAATGCAGCTGATCAGAAAACACACAACTATTGCCCTATGCGATCAGTACGTGCAGGTCGAGCGGCACCAGATAAACCTTATGTGGACCAGATGCGGAAATTCTTCGGCGGTTATGCAACTCACAGTAGTGACTGGTGAGTCAACCGTGGGTTTGGTGTCCCCCCCCCCATGGGACTGGCGAAAGGTCACTCCCAGACGAAACTGAATATGGAGCAGAGAGGGGTGAGAAACGTACGCATTTTCGTTGGCTTTTGTGACGAATTAAAATGATTGATCCGTTTGCTAAAACGCACATTCCAACTGTCATGCGCACACCTCCTCAATGCGGCCGCCATTGCATTACTGTGTCAGGTATCGCACACATACATCGTCACTGACAATAATTCTTGAGTGTATCAATAAGCGCGTCTATCGTTAACAAACATGTGCTGCTAATTGACCAGAGCATTCATCTTATAAAAAGCAACTTCTCGACGTGTAAGAACCCACTGAAGAAATGAATCAGGAAAGTCGAAAACTTTTTACGCTAGACTATCCCTCACTTGATACGTTTTTATTAGCCAAAGTCTTATCACTAGACTGCAATTCAGTGGCAGGTTGTCATGTCACGAGCACAATTATTCGGGGCGATTTGCTGAAGGGTTTGAAAACCGCTGACTTGGAACATGCCCTATGGTATCCATTCGGCTAAGCTGAATTTCTGTTGTTTTTGTGGAATTTACCTGTCACTTCCAATCCCAATCTGGTCTTAACGGGAAACTCAACTAAATCCCATGTGAATCCCGTTTAGGGTATCCTTCAAAAAATGCTGCACAAAGGCCGCTTCGTGTTTCAGTTGGTGCGATATTCGATATCGCAGTGAATTTCCTTGAAGGAACACTGATCATAAATTTGTCAAAAACTCCTCGACAGCTAACGACCGGTCTCGCTCTTCTTCGGTAGACAGTCCACGAGTTTCCGTTCAATTTGAACCCAAATTCGCGAACTACGCACGTTTGCATCCCAAGTCCGTTTCAACGAGAAGCAAAATTGGACCTCTCGTTCATTGTATTCTTCAACCAAACTGGGGTGTAAATGCACGTATTTTATGAATTTCGTACAATTTGGGTTCAACAAGAAACATTAGGTTAACGGAAACTCGGGGACTGCGCATACCTAATGAGCCTGAAGAAGGGCGAGACCGGTTGTCTTCTATCGAAAGGGTTTCAGCAACACTGTGAGTAGTGTTTCTTCAAGGATATTCCTATTGGGCCCTACGTAGCATAGACGTCCTAATGCTGTAAAAAAAACATCACACATGATTCAAGCAGTAGATAACATGAGATGAAAGTAACTTACCGAAGTAGACATGACAGAACGGTGAATGTATGAAGGAGTTACTCACGAGTTGAAATTGTATTAGCAAAACGAAGCCGGGATGGGATCTGAAATGATGACAGAAAAGGGGATACTGCAAAAGGAAGCGAGAATTGGGGTGTGTGGAGCAGAGTAAGTGCACTGACAATAGGTTATCAGCGGTAAGAGGAGTGGATGAGAATAGGACACGGAGAAAAAGATGGGTGATTAAGGCGACACCGGCGGTCTGTGAGGAAATGCCACTGCAGTCTGGTATTCGGCTACGAATGACGAAAGATTAGAGACAAGAAGTAATCGATCGAAGCTGATCGCGTCACTGTAAGGCGAGAAGGCAAGTCTATCATAGTTGTGGACAGTGAATTCGCGGTTAACATCACCATAATCATCATTATCAGCAGTAACAGCATGAATAGCGACGAAGCGGATCCTATTATCTAGCCGTGAAAAAAAACCGCGAGGGGTGGAGACTTATTGCGGAAAAGTATGTCCTCAAGTAAACACATCCGAATATCGGGTTTGAGCTCCAGATATATCAGTGGTTAGAGTGCGAATTTACTGACCGGAAGATCCGTGGTTCGAATCCGACCTCTGTCTCTCGACTTCCCTTGTCTACGCTTGAGCAACCTGGCAGTATCCCAGCCCTCGTGCTTTCTTCGGGGGCATGGCAACTAGGCACCGAAAAGGTGTTACAGCTGAACGATTATTAGTACTATTATTATGTGACTGTACAGCAGCGAAGCATCAGTGTCAACACTAATGTTGCTGCCTTTGATTATGAACCCCAAAGCAACACAGCCCAATCGATAACTAAGACAAAACTAGGTAGTCCGGCCAAACATTACCAGTAGGCTTCCCACTGAGAACGGTAAGGGGCAGGGTTGGATTGTACGGCATGTCCGCAGTTGACCTTATAGGAAAAAAAGGTATCGGTTTCATAAATGACTTATGTTTTATGGATTGAAAATAAGTAGACAACAGATTCACACAGACGAAGACCGAAGGTCTTGAAATCCCACATAAATGCTCTATAGGCCTCCTACCGTGGGCATGTACGTGTCTACCTCAAACACTCTCCTGAGTTCAGGCGAGAAACCCCACTGTACCTCTTTATCTTTAATCTCATGATCGAACATTGAGTATGCCAATGATACTACACTTCTCGGATCAGACCCTTTGGAAATGCAAACCATTTAAAAAAACTAGATAAAACGTCTTCACGGTTTGACATGCACTCCACAATTGGAAAACATCAGTTGTTACCGCAGAACTGGATGGGATCAAACCCAAGCATCAAACCCTGGTGATCCGGATGCCGCTGCGGCTGGTTCTCCTGGAATTGGCATTGTTCAAAGCCACCGAGCTGAGGAGTCTGTTCGAAAGGTTGCTTGTTGATAGTCGCATCTGTGCGGTTCGTTTGGCAAAGTATCTGGCACATGCGTCGAAAATCACCGCCTGTTCACCGTATCCGCGAACGCCCCAGAAGACTATAGATCGGATGCGCCGAAAGACGGTTTCTAAGACGCTTTGAGTACCTCATTGCAGCGGTCTCACGGCTCAGAGTTCGTTGTCGTTGCCGGAGTTATGAATGCGCAAATAGATAGACTCAGCGCTGCTGAAACTCAAATGGGTGATCGTTTCGGATAAAATCTAAATCTAAATCAACGGTGAATGCCTGCTGCAGTTATACACTGACCAAAAGCTGTTCAATTACCGACGGAGAGCCTCAATTAAATACTCTCGTTCTTTCTGCGGTACGCAACTTGACTCTGATCATGCCATTGTGCAAGCCCGGTTATCACTTTGCTTTCCGTCAGCATTACGCGTGTCAAGGCAGAGAAATTCCATCCGTCAACCTCGACGAGTTGCAGTAGCTCAAGGGTATCGAGTTGACCTGGATAGAAAGCAACTGGAAACTCACAGTTATGCATCATCATTATCATCATCGACAGCATGATATCAGTGTTCAACACCGATGCTTCGCTGCCGTACAACCATGATTTATGTGAAAGCCTTATTGTGAAGAAAAGAATTAAAGGTGGACAGGGAAGGGACTTAGTGCTAGCTTACTACAATCAGTCCGAAAAGCTTACACCTCCAGACACTCATTCAGGCAATCTGGATAGAAACTGACAACAAGATCGCCACTGACATCGGTTGGCAGCCATATCTTGCAGCGTCTCTAACCAGGCGCAGTGAGGATCACGCGGTCCCCATCCTGGAAGGCGAGTAGCACCGACAGCACCCAAGCGTTTCGTAATCTCCTTCATACCCCTCTGTTAGGTCAGGGGTTGGCCAACTCTCTGCTTCCGTCACTCTGAATCGGGCATGGAAAACAGCATTCCCTTCGGCAAACGATGGTTAGGCATGCGCAACACATTTAAGATAATAATAATAAGACAATCGTTCAGGATAACACCCTTTCGGTGCCTAGCTGCCATGCCACCCAAAGGAAGCACCAGGGCTGGGATACTGCCAAGTTGCCCAAGCCTAGACAGGGGAAGTCGAGAGGCAGAGGTCGGGTTCGAACCACGGACCTTCCGGTCAGTAAATTCGCGCTCTAACCACTGAGCCATCTCGCCCCTGATTGAACGAGTTCCTCGTTTTTCGCACTTCCGGTAAGTCAATTATACAGTCTTGATTTAGTGATTTTGGTTATAACGGTCTCGGATCCCGGAAATGTCCAAACCAACGCAGCTTCTGGTGCTTCTGGACACATTCTTTAATGGAAGTACCCGTTGCACAACCGAAAACTCGCTTTCTAACTGCCTCGTTACGGATTCGCCGACACCAACCCACACGAGCTATGGTTTTGAGACAACGATTGTCAAACACCTGAAGACGTCTCAGTTCCGCTGCTTGAACAGGCCAAGTCTCACAGCCATACAACAGAACAGCCCGCACTGTAGCCTGATGCACACGTCCCTTGAGATTCAGGGATACACCACTTTGACGCTATAGGTGTCTCAACATAGCAAACGCGACCCGAGCCTTGTAGATTCGTGCATTAACCTCACCTGTCACACTAAACTCAGAACTAATACGATTTCCAATGTACTTAAAACGCTCCACAACTTCTGGTGCCTCACCCCGGATTGTAAGTGGCGTGCTCAGTGACTGCATGTCCAGCAGCATGACATTACACTTTGTGGATGCAAAGTGCATGTCAAATGACTGAATGGCTTTGCTCAATTCATCCAAAAACACCTGCGCCTTCTCCTCCTCTTCGAAGACGAGAACGATGTCGTCCGCACATTCCAGACCGACAAGGTTTTCGTCACAGGCTATTTGAAAACCGAGGTTTTGAAGACCTTACAGCGTTCGTCTCACTATCTCATCGATCACGAAATTAAATGACAATGGAGAGAGTGGGCAACCCTGACGAACACCATTTTATGTACGGAAGCTTTTGGAGACCTCGCTGTATACTGTCACACGTCCGGAAGTTTGAGAATACAAGGAGCTTACCGTGTTCTCGAACTTCCAGGTCATTCCTTGGTGAACAAGCGTGTCAAGAACAGACCGGTCATCCGAGTCGAATGCGCCTGGGAAATCCAGGAATACTAGAACTGTGGGTCGCTTGTATGTACGGCGTTGTTCTAGCACCTGACGAAGTGAAGATTTGCTCAACGCGATCCCTACCAGGCCGGAATCCCGCTTGCTGTTTTCATGTTAGTGTTCCACGAGCCACCATAAGACGACGAAGCGCAAGTGACACCAGCAGTCTCGTTACAACCGGGGTTAAGCTGATCCCCATTTGGTTACCACACTCACTACGAGCCCTTTTTTGAAAATGGTCAATATCACCCACTCCCCCCAGTTGTCTAGGACAGGTTCCTTTTCCCAAATGCGAGCAAACAGAACAGACAAGCGCTAACTGAGGACTTCACCCCCATCTTTGAACAATGCGGATGGGAGGTCATCCGGACCAGAGGCTCGGTGGCGCTTGAGAGAACATATGCAGTCGTAAACCTCCGAGGCCGTAGGTGGTTCCACGTTCACCGTCCAGGTTCACAAGGGAGAAGCGACTTCGGACGAGTGTGTAGTTGGAATCCACAGATGTGTTCCAAAACGACCGACAGTTAGTTATCGATCCGCGCCACCGGTAAATGATGGCAATGTGATCGATTTGAGTTTGTGGCCGGCATGCCGTTGGAGGACACTATGTGGCCAGACGACTTCGGCTATTTCGGAAGTTGGTACTGCATAAAAACAGCCTGCGATCAGCACACAGCTGGAGCAGTCGTTCACCATTGTCCGTACGTACCGAGTCCAATCCATGTCGACCTCCTAATTGAGTCTCAGATACGCTAAGCCTGCCCACTTGTGCATTCAGATCTCCGGCAACCACCACGATATCTGAGCTTTTAGCTCGCCGCAGCAGGACATTCAGGGCGTCGTAAAACCTGTCTTTGACAGCGTCGGAGCTACAGTCAGTTGGGGCATAAGCAGACACGATAAACAGACATCTCTCAACTTCCCGCTTGTGAGACTCCTTCACAGACGTTGCCAGACGAACCGCACAGAGGCGACTATCAACAGGTATCCAGTCAAACAAGGATGCTTCCGCCCGCTGACTCAGAACGATACCAACCCCTGCACATCCCGCCGCAGCAGCCTCTGGATCACCAGAGGTGCGTAGCCGGAAGCGAGTGGAGAGTGATGGGGCGGTTAGCTCAATCACTGTGCTTGCATCTTGAATTCTTGTTTCTGAGACACAGCACACATCAATGCCAAGCGAGTCCAGCGTGAGAGCAAGAGCAGCTTGTTGTCCCGCTTGCTTCAGAGTGCGGACATTGAAGGCGGCCAGATAGACTGGCTGTCGAGGCTTAAAGATTGTTTTGGAGATACCTGAGGATGTCGGCGCCATGTGACGAGCAGATGCTGCACGCAAAACCGATGCAAGACGAACGGAGTCATCAGTCCTAATTGCTGAGCCTACAAGAGTAGAGTTATTAATGGGGTGGGGAGAGGGAGAGGAAAAAGTATGTGAAATAGAAAGAAGGGAGGCGTCAGCAGTAGCCTGCTATCGCTTACCCGCGCTGCTGTATGCAGCGAGTAAGGCGACCGGGCTGATGGCACCACGCGACGGCCGATGTGGCATGAGTTTATTGTTAGATGTAGGTAGCATGGTTGTACGTGGGCTGGGATACTGTCAGGGCGCCCACACCTAGACAGGAGCATTCGAGATGCAGAAGCAAGGGCTCGAACCACGGACCTTCCGGTCAGTAAATTCACGTTTTTAACACTGAGCCATCTCGAGCCCGCACAGTTATGCGGACGACGAAAGTTGCTTGGAAGTTGAATAGAAAATAGTTCAAGAAGCTATGTCCTCAGCTTTCAGAAATACTCATTCAGGCCATCCGATTCAACCAAATGAACACTGGATCTCGTTGAGATCAGCAGATCTTATTGCTGCCAGAAAGGCCGTACCAGCAACTAGCGACTGTGATTGCATACGCAGATCCCTCAAACACAGGATAATCAGGAGCGTGAAGAACGACGAAGAACGCCCATGGATTTCGAAGGCTCAGTGTCCGGAGGCCAGGCGTCCCCAATAACCGAACATCACGTCACACGTGCTGGCTACGGACCAAACGAAGGCACGTCTTGATTGGTCAGAATGCCAGCCAATCTGGATCGAGCATCTTTAGCTCAACGCTTCTTGCCCCCTCACGGAGACTCTAGCACGACCTTGTGGAACGTTCTGCCATTGTCCTATAAATACGGTTGTAATAATTTTCCTTTGTCTCCATAAAGGGCTTTCTGAAGCTACCGTGCCTTTTGATATACCATAGTGGGTGGAGCAGGAAGTCAAGGGCCGATACAGAGTTGCACCACCGTTCAGCAAGTCACAACACTCAGGAGATGAAGATTTTCGCTGCAGAACACAAGCACGCCCTATTTCAGCTGATTCGATGGACCGACCAAAGTAAGACAGGATCAGCGAAACACTACGCGAAAGAGACAGAACAGCAATTCACTCACAAAATCGTCGTCTTGAACGATGGGTTGAACACTTCGAATCACAGTTCAGCTGGTCTCCTTCAGCATAGCCTCTGCAAGAAGCCAACGGGCCTGAATGGGACATCTACACCAGCCCACCATCAACAACAGAAATTAAGAGTGAGATGTCAATCCTCAAGCGTAACAAGGCACCTGGTCCGGATGGTCTGCACCCCGCACTCTTCAAAGAAGGTGACTGGGTCCTGGTGAACAGTTTGACAACCATACTGCAGGAGATTCGAAACGAAAACAGAATAGTAGTCAAATGGAGCTCCTCGACCGGTACCCAGGCATTCAAAAAGACCGCAAGGACGTCATGCGAAAACCGTCGTGGTATCAGCCTGGTATCCGTCGTACCTAAGGTGCTCTATGGCATTATTTCGCGTAGGTTTATCGATTACCAGGAGAGATAGGTTCGCGTGAATCAAGCTGGGTTTCGCCCTGGCCAAGAACTCATAGACTATGCCTTTACACTGAGACAAATTCATGAACAGCACCACTCCTTCAAACATCCCACGTGGATAGTTTCTCTCAATCTGAAAGCTGCTCTTGACTGCCGATCGTCAAAAACTGTGGCGTTGTCTAGCGAATAAAGGCGTCCCTCCAAATTTATATCTCATGAGAGCACTGTATGCGAACTCCTGTGGAAGCGTGCAAAGTATGCGGCAGGCTTTCGCCTGAGTCTACCAAGTGCAGTGGTGTAAGTCAAAGCTGGCCTCTCGGCTTTCCACTTCAGATTTGTCATTGATGAGCTGCTTGAAGTTCCTCTGCCTGCCTATGAAACCTCGGGGGTTGAAATGCCGGAGGGTCTTGGGAAGAAGGAACACTCCCGCAATAGACGAATTACTTGGGCTTAAAAGGTTACGCTTGATAGGACATGCTCTCCCCATGGACCGTCTGCCTCGCAGATGTCTTTTCGCCCAGCCGTGTGCTGAGTGGAAGCAACCAAGATGTGGACAGTGTATGACCTGGCAATGTAGTATGGAAACAGAAAACGCTAGCGAGCACACTGAGACTAGTCGGCAACTGCCGCCTCCCTAGAAGGGGATACCGGGACTCAATTCACGAATGGTCAATGATACCGGCAGAAGTGGTCCATTTGCGCAGTCAGTAACGCTTGTGAACCAAAGCTATCGCCTTCAATGCGTAGCTACCCAGTTCCACAACTAACTGAACATGCCATCGCGAGCATTGCTTGGCTGCATCCCGGGCGCTCTCCCACTTTCCGGCGATCGAAACTGTACTAACTGGAACCAATCTGCCCATGGTACAAGGTCTACAGCTGATAAACTTAATGATTGACAGACCGATTCTGTGAAGCTATAACCGCATTCGAGCTGCGTCTTCAAGCGGAGAAACACCCACCCAGATCTTCAGGCCACCGACAGATGGTAGTCATTCCATACTGAGCTCCAGCATGACCCCATATTAGGTTAAAATCACAGTGGAGAGCATCATCTGCCATCTTAACCCATGTGGGGGAACTGGTACACTGGCTCGAACTGCCCCTAGCAGCACACGCAGTCCAAAAAACGAGTTTTCCGGTTATGTAACCGTCAAGTAACCGCCTACTATGGTCAATAGGTTGTTATTTGCACCATCAGAGCGGCCATATATCCGTGTTTTTCGGTCATTGGACGGCTAAATAACCATCAAATATCCGTGTTTTTTAGTCCTTCGAGCGGAAGGATTCATGCAAGGGCAGTTTCATCTCTGCAACGTCCAAATCCCACGTTTCCATCGTTTGTTGTACTGTGATTAGCTATCGTTCCAGTAGATGATCACTCCATATGCACGGTGTTCTTTGTCAGTTCTTCCACGCAGCGAAAAAAATTTGAAGGCCGCGCTTTCGTTCACTTCACACAACTTAACCCTGGTCAGAGCATTCTACAGACACGCATATCAATTCGATTCCCTTCAGAAACGCTGTTATTAATGCAAGGTGCCTAAAGACGAGCCGTTGGACTAACCAAGCGCCAAGTGTAGCATACGGCGTCTGCCAGTTTGATTGTCATTTTTTATTCTGACTGTAACGTTATGATCATGCCTGACGGCATGCCACCCACCAGTTTAGAATAAACATTATTATTGCTAATATTATTATATGTAAGTATTGGTGATGTACAACCTTGCTTACTGGGCTTTGGCTCATGGAAATCTTTGTAAATCCCCACCCTCGGAGAATCACTGTCCCCTGGTGCTTCCATAGCGTGCACACTTCACCAAGTGCCGACTGTACGCACGTGTTGCGAACAGGGCTCCGAGCGTAAAGAAGCCGCACCCAGATTGGTCAGAATATCGACTAACCAGAACCGAGGATTTTAAGCTCAGCGCCTCCCGCCCCATCGCGAATACATGCAGCTTTAGCTATCATCCTTTGTCTCCACACAGGGTTTCCCAAGCTACCGCGTCCCCTGGTATTGTTTATCAATGGTTATGCTGATATCTGGTTGTTTAGATCAACGTAGAGGGCCGCCCACGGGGCCCTCACTCAAAGATCAACCAATGATCTGCCACGGTAGTGTTACTCATGTGGTTCACTGTCAACGAAAAACTGGCGACGGATTTGGCCTCATGCTTTTAAGATGGGAACCAGCCCTTCTGGATGCCGATAATACCCTCGGAAAACGTGCGCTTTTTCGCCATTTGAGGGGCCGTGTTCTATAGCTACGGGTTGAGGACACGCAGCAGGCTGCCGTCGTTCGTTTCAAAAAAAGTTTTGCCAATAACTTTGAATACACTTCCAGCACCTTTCAGCCTGTTTAATGTATCGGGAACATGCTTTCGGCGTTCCGATTCGTGGGACCACTGGCATGACACGGCATTAAATGGGGCAAATAGACAATACGTGAATGGGATGTCACTTTGGGCGGGCTCCCAGTAGTGCTGGTGACTGACAGATGTGACCAATTCCCCATTATAAACTATGACCCTAATGAGGCTCCAGGATGCTGGACTTATACGGACAGTAGCTATCTACGCGCTTGGTGGGTCGAAATTTCCTGCGTCTTATCTTACCAAAACCACCATTAAAAAAACGGTCACTAAAATTTAACAGCTGCACTTAGTCAGCGCAAGCACGTACTTGATGATCACAGTGGGCACGCTGTAGTTCGAACGGCGCGAAAACTTAAGCTGCAGAGTGGTGAAGGCGAGCGAATCGATTATATCTAGGGCCATGAAACGAACCTTTCACAGAAAAGTTCTTACACACTTAGACAAGCCAATGCATTCTCTCCAAAAGATGCGGTGTTACCTCCTCCCAACGGACCTTATGCTGCAGAAAGAAACTGGACAAGTAGAAGCGGCAGTAGGAATGTGGCTACTGTCGTTGGTGATTGTAATTTGCACAGTCAGTGATCATGCAGTATTTTGACCCCTGGTTTTATTTGAAATCCTGTACACATTTTTCTTGCCGCTCACGCAGGTTTGTCAGCGGCTAATGAGTATAACTTGCACGAGCTTGATCAAGGGATTCGGTCGCCGTTCAACACCATGTTAAGCTCCAGTCACTCAAACAGTCAACCCAAATATATTCGACTTCCAGAATCTGCTGGATTCTCCAGTATCGTGCACAAAAATGCATTCAATTTAACCGGATATCAAATTTGCATTTTGAAAGCTGAAGAAAAATAGGGAACTCGTGATGTAGGCCGGTCAAAGAATCCGTTTCGGTCATTCCAGAGAGTCGGATCTATGTTCATATCAAGTCAGCTCTGGCCGATATGTCTAAGCGTAGTAGCATACAAGCCGTCTGAAATATGATGCTAGTGAAGACACAGCCAGCGCACCTGTGAGTTACGTATTCTTCCATTTCAGAGTTCTGTCCACACTGAATTCACTGGATATAGACCTGCCGGCTGACGCCTGCCCCGGTTAATTGGCCCTTAGAAACTCGTGAAAACCGTGTACCCGTTTGAGTAATTTCAGACGTGAACAATTCATCCTATGGCTCTATGGCAAGTAAATGCTCCATAACAGGTTTAAACGGGTTTGGCTGTTCCCCATTTGGAAGTTAATTACGAATTCCGCCTTACATTGCGCATGTCGATGTCCCACAGGGAACCAGAATCTCGCTCGCTGCAGTCAATTTTTCCAGCGCCTATATAGAACGTAAAGCTTTCATTTCGAACGTTCCCGTCATCGAGGATGCCGATAACACTCTTGCTGCCCCTTCTGCAGGGGGCCCACCTGTGCATTGCTTAAAGTTTACAAGGTTCTCTTCCGTGTAGCTTAAGAGTGCTTTGATGCTGACATTATTTCACGGGACAAGACTGAGCTGTACTCTACGCGGACATGCCGTGGTAAAACAGCCACATTAGTCACTTCACTGGATAATTCCACAGAACTGGCGTCACAGAGAAAGCGCAAATGATAGCGCCAACGTAGGCTACTCATCTACATGTTCCCCGCACCGGTGTTTAGGTTTCTTGTCACCCTGGATAAAATTTAAATGGGGGCACACTCCAACGAACTTCAGCAACACGACTGAATGTTACGCCACCTAAGCCAACGTCTCAGTTTTAAAAATCAGTTATTGCGTTTGCCAATTTATTTGCATTTGTGGTTGGGCAAAGACTGGTAGAACTAGTCCCCTTTCATGCGGTCCAACGCTTTCTAGGCTGAGATTTGTCTGGTTTTCGGTGGGCTAAATGTCAAGTCATCGAATACCAAGTATCTACTCGAGACAAAACACAGAGTTGAATCTTGCTTCTTATTCAACAGCATAGCCTGAAACTGCCAGCCAGGTAGACCGACCAAGTCACTGAATCACGGTTATGTAACACGCACGATCCTCATTCTTCTACTAACCGACAATGTTGCTTCATCCGATACAATAGGAAATGGTGGTTAATAAATACATTGACCCGCAGTAGATCTGTTCGGCCTAATTTCATGGTGCTTTCTTGCACTGCATTTGGTTTTAAGGGACCAGAGCGTTTGGTGCAGACTGTCGTGCCTTTAAAGGGAAGGAATTTCTAAGCACAACTACTGGAAGTCATTTCTACCGTAGGTGGTTCATACTTCCGAGTGAGCGTTTAACTAGCTAAAACAAGCCTCTTAAATGCAGTAAGTCTGTTGCAAGGAAACAGGGACCTACCTTCGGCAAATGTCGGTTATTTCATTTTTTTATTGGTTGACACCCCCGGAAAATCAGCACCATAAGAAATTCACGAATTCACGGATTGATACACGGGTGCGAGGCCTTTGCTCAAGTTTCCTGGGTCTGTTTCGTTTTTGTCGTTCATCGGCTGTCGTTCAACTGAGAGACAAAAGCGAAAAAAGGGTGTAGCACTGCTCTTTAAGTACTCAGCGCAGGGCACTAAGCTTGCCAGCGCAAGGATTTGCTTAAAAAAGCGTCTAATGGTGCTTTAAACTGGATAATAGACGGAGCGTGGACAACCGTCGAAGGAAGGTTATTCCACACATCAACTACCCGAAATGCGAAAAAATTTCAATATAAGCGTGCGCTCTGAGCTTGAAAATCTACTTACCCCGTCCCCGTAGTGTGTTAGCTGTCGAAATCTTGTTTAAACAGGGCATAATTGAGTGTTAGGTCTCGTCGTAAGCGACGATACTCCAGGGAAAGAGGACAAGCACCGCGAGACGCGTTTTATAATCCACGATTTTAGGACCGGCAACCATTTTCGTAGAAACCCGTTGGACAGACTCAATGAGAAGTACTTTTTTGCTCCCTGAAGAGACAACTTGGTTGGTATATTCAAGAAGCGGTTTGACGTGGGCCCCGTGCGAGTAATACGGGAGAAGGTGCGCCGAATCATACGTAGAACGGTGAATGCCTTTTGGGCTGTTTTCTCATGTGCAGTGGGGATGACATGTGTGAGGACAGCCAGAAACCCAATCTTTTCTGGCATTCATCCTTGTGACGTCTTCTGGTCTATTCTCACCATGCATAAAAAAGGCGCTCGCTGAGTCCTTCCCGAGTGACATATGGACGCACTTTCCGTCATTCAGCATAAGATGTCAGTCCAGCGACCACTGCTTTGCAGCGTCTACATCCTTTTAGAGGGCACTGGCATTGGACTGACGAAACACCAGGTAGAAATGATTTGCCAGTGTAAACGACGTTTCCTTCAGGATCCTTGGATGGACTTCGTCGGGCCCCAACGCGCAGAATGGGTTGATCTTGTGCAAGAGTTGACGAATGTTCTCCACCGTGAAGACCAAGTCGATTAGAGGCCTTTCGTAGTTACGCCTCGACGAGATTGTGTGTGATGAGGACGCTGGGGCTGAATGCAGGCCTGAATAGTGCTCTCTGTAGACCTCAGATACTACTTTTGGGTCATTCGTGGGTTGCCCGCTCCTGTCCCTCAAGGGGAACGCGGATTGCTTTTTTCTGCGGCGATGTCTCATGTATTTAAACGGCACATTTCTGTTTTTCCGGGCGAGGTCCGAGGCTTGCTTTCGTATGTTCCATTGGTGGATTTCTGATTTACAGCGGTTCCGCATTTTATGAAATGCCAGCTCGTCTTCTGTGTCTCCTGTGGTCAACTCTTTGAAAAATAGTTGAGACGCCGAATCCTTTTCGGCAGCTTGCGGCTCATCCGACTGTGTGCTGGTTTTTTTGGGGCGAACACCGCGTCAGCCTCGTGAACTTTCTGGACAATGGTCCTGTATAAGTCTTATACTGATGCTGGTCCCATTTTAAATCGATCAAGGAAGATGCGCACTCCTGAGAAGTCTGCACGGTAGGTCGGCAGCTTACTAGGCCAGAGTCTCCTATAATACCAGGCATCTGTTATACAGCCGCGGCATATCAGGTCCGGTTGGCAGGACTGCTTTTGAAAGGATGAGTGCCGGTTTGCAAAAGAGATTTTTTTATTGTGCTTCACCGGTTTCTTCCCAAATTTGTTCCAGTACGTTTGATGAGAAATATCTGAGGCGGTTAATTAAAAGAAGAAGAGGAAAAAACACCTTGACGCATGGTGGTCAACTGTGGATTCGATCAACAATAAGATGGAGGTGCAATATCGCTTGAGAAGCAAAACCACCTCAGATGGAATACTCTTAATACTTTTTGGACAATCCTGCAGTATTTACCGGCATTTCTGTATAGTCTGGTTCCAATCAAAAAAAGGAAGTTTGGTAGAAAATTTCCAGTCTTACACTGTCATCATACTCTGAGAGAGCGTGTGATCAGACTGACACACCGAGAAGCAAGAAACCCGTTGTGATTACATCAACAGAGGTCACCAAGTGGAGCCAGGGTACGTTACGAACATGGAGCACTCAAGCATGGTCAGGCGGACCAGATCAAGGGTGGCCAGGCTCAAAAGCCACGTAGCTGCCGGCCTGTCAGGACAAAGGATAACCAACAGGTTAAACAACCAACGTAGCTTCCTGGCAGGAAAATCAATCATGATTGAACCCAGCCTCGGATAGTGAAACCCGTTTGACGACACGCACAAGGAGACTGCTACGCTTCACTCAACGATTTAGCAGCAGACCGACGAAGTCACCTTAAGTGGGAGTCAACAAGTTGCAATCAGCCCAACAAAAAACAACAAACGTCTAAGCCACCAGAGTAATTAACATTCCCTTACCAGCCTCCACAAATCCTGGGAGCCTTTTCATGTACCGCAGCAACATGGCTATCGTTAGCAAACACAATCAAGCCTAAAGCCACATATGTCACATACAGGACCAGTAACCTGGTAGCGGAAACTCAGGCTTACCTTGATGATATAAGTTTGCAATTATCATGCAGCATCAGCCATCTGCCGGCTAAAAGCCCTACAAACCGAAACCACCCACCGGTGTAGCTAAAAGTGGAGCTCCTAATCCCGGTAGGATAATGTCAACAAGCTTTGGGGATACCGGCAGTCTTTTCAGCTATCTATTGCGTTGTCACAATTAACCTGTCAAAGATCTCTCACCGAGGTTTGGCCACCGTTGACACTAAGAGTTAGGAGTGCTGTCGTATAATTCCGCATATTATGGGGGGGGGCAAAAAGCCACGAGTAAAATCGGACACATTCGTTCGCATCCGGGGTTATGGACGACATTAACGATAGTAGCTGCTTACACCAGCCGTAGGAGGAGTTCAGAATAGGTAACTCGTGCGGTAACAACACCTTCAAAGTCACAAATAACTATATGGCAGCATCAGACTCAGTTAGCCCCATTCGTATTTTGCGATAAACCTTAGAGCAGTCCGGTGTAGAGACTTTTATATAAAGCGGCGTCAACCGGAACATTCGAAGTTGCACCAACTTTGCCATCTATATTCCAAACAAAGAAAGCTTTTAAAGTGGTTAGAGGAAAAGCCGATGACTCCGCATACCACAGGTAGTGGTGCACAGGGTGACTCAACTTTTGGGCTACCCAACCTGCACGTGAACTGAGTTACGTCAACGACTCAGCCGCTTATTCTGGCTCACACCGTGGATATAAAAATATGGCGTTATATTTGTAGCAAAAACGGTAGGATGCTGGGAGTTAACTTCAGTACATTACACCGCTGGCGAATGCTGAACAACTTGCAGTTTACCACTGCAACATGCGGTGCGATATGCACATGAGATCGTAAGTCTTACATTCATTAGCTCAATAGCCCACAAGTTTGCTGTCCTTACTTAAAGATTTTGAGACCCACGCATCTAGTACACTTAATCCAATTAAATGTTGCATGCGGTTGCCAGGATTATGCAACTATTAGACATTTTGGAAGTTACTGGTCATGGACAACTAAAAACTTTCAAAAAGAATCAACTTCAATTATGTGCGCCTCTACATTGATAGGATCCCTTTGCTGATATTGATGCAGGCAGTGACCCTCACACGCATGTTTGTAAGCGCTAAAATTCTGATGGTTTCTGCTTCCTGATCTGCATCCGCCGACTGAGACTGCACGAAACTACTGTCTATCCCGCATACCTGTGCATTCTTGTGTCTTCTGTCTTCGTCTGATGTCACCGATTTGGGCGGTGGTTAGATAAATTCCTCTGAAACCCCCTTGAACAGGTTTAAGACTGTTGGTGCTTTGGAAGCCTAGGATGCGCAAAAGTTAACGGCGAACGTAGTTTAAAGAGCAGCGCAGCCGTCATTGGAATCAACACGATTGCTGCAGTCAATGTCAGTTGCATCCTGATCACCCTGGCGACATCATCCATATAGCTGTTTGCATGACTGTTTTTGTTGCCTGGACTAGCAACACGTTTATGATAGTTGTTCTGAGTGCTTTAGACGCTTCTGGCAGCACGCTTGAATATGGAAGTCCTTTTTAAAAATTCAGTGTCCACTTTTGCCCAATTTATCTCAGGGGTGAATATCCTGAGCCATGTATTAAAACTCATCTTTCTGATGTTTACTGAATTTTGAGTCTTCTGAGGATGAATTACCAAGTTTCGATGCAAAATAACCATTTAAACAGAAGTAAAACAGGTGGATTCGTCCTATTCAGTGGTTGGTTTACTCCTTGAAATATTGTCCCCACAAAAATCCACACTTTTCGTATTCTTTGTTGTCTAGTTTTTATTTGAACGAGGCAGTCCAATTTTAAGCGGAGCCATTCTCCGCTTTTGCTTTATAGCAAGCAGCCAGCCAAGGGCTTTAATACAGGGTTCAAGATTATTCACTGGGTGCATCTCTGGCCACTGTGTGCAACCCATTCCCCACTAACGGCAGCAAAAATGATATACAGCCAGAGCGCTTTATTCGGTGTTCACGAAAGAACAGGATAGTGTAGGCAAACTTTGACCTACCGCAAAAACGGGCCTCCCGAATGACCTGGTCAAACGTAACTATGTGCAAGCCGAAAAAACTTGATTTATTACTCACAGTTTTCATGACCCCTTTAGTCCACCGATTGTTTGCGCAGAGGTGGAAAATGCGAAATGTATAATTCCAGTGAACTTAACCCAAATAATTTTAACAAACGGATGGTATAAGCGTTTTGTAGGATTAGTTCTACCACACAAAACATACGAAGCATTGAGCTGAGGCTAGTCACAAACATCGTGGACCTCAACGCGATGTGACGGTTTGTGCACCTTCGTAGCTCGAAAAGCTGTACTGGGGGGCGTAAGATACCAGCGTATAAATAAATGCGTCTGTCTGGATTGAAATGGAGTGACCTCAGCCCCGAACATTCAAAAATGCAATCCAAAGCGTTCCATAGGGAGTCAGTTTGGCTAACTTTGCAAATCTCTCCTTCGAAGTTTTACGTAGTCTGTGCAAGAAGACAAGGTGATGAAGGGATCGCAAGCAGATCTTGACCTCGAAGAGGAAGAGAAACATCACCGCTGGCCGCCACCATTTACTCTAAAATAACTTTGAACGACGACTTGTGAATTGCATCGACTAATACTGCTGCAAACGCGATTGGTGATCAACCTTATTGAAGGCCCTTTGCAGAAAATTTTGTCGGACATCTTGCCAAAGTTGATGATTGTCAGTTCGTTTAAATATCACCTAATTCCGGCAGCCTGGTTAGCTACCTTATCTCATCGTGCATTAAGGTTAGTCTCACAGAATGGATAATGAAAGAATCCTCACTGATTTTCAGCCAAATTAAAGGTAATGCTGGAAGACAGTTTTTCCGTTTATGTGTCAAACAAGGGCGTAGACCAACGGGATGGCAACTCACTGGCAGTTTTTATCTGCCTTTTTCGAACGTCGGACTGACGACTGTGGCTTTCCACACGCAGGGAGGTTTACCGTTCTCCGAAACGGACGTTTCAATTTAACGAAAGTTTTTGGGCGAGAAAATCAGCCAGCTGTTCGAACAACGGGTAGTGGGTGCCGTCGGGTCAAGGGAGCACAAGTGATTAAACAAGCCACCTTCAAATGATGTTGTACTCGTTGAAAGTAACAACACAGTCAAAGATCTTGATGGCGCTGGTGAGTAGTTCGAGCAGTGGGGTTCTGCTGAGACCGTCGCCTTAGGCTAGCCCCATGATTTGTAGAGCAAATCTTGGGGGTGCCAAGGGTGAATCAACCGCACCCTGATGTTTATGAAGTGGTTCAGACTAAATGCCGATTTCTTCCATTTCTAGACACCTAACAAATTCCTTGCTGTTGCACTGATTACGGCTACCTCTAATAATAATCAAAATTTTCATTCACAGCTGGTGAATGGCACACCATCGGACATGATCATAATGGTACAGTCAGAACAGAAGCGAGATCGATGGGATTTGTGGGTACTCAGGGTTGCACGGAAACAGGGCAGTCACACATATAGTAGGCGCTATCCAACACAAATGTGGTCATGCCAAAACTGGCACAATCTAAACGCAGTGGACATTGAAGATGGATTGGAACAAGATCAGAACGTTACAATTTGAAGGTGGCAGGCAACGCCACAACGGGGAAGCCAAAACTAAGGCGTTCTACCTGGTGCGCGGTACAAAAAACTGCAAACTGCGGAGAATGTGGAACCAGTAAAACGGATCTGGTGAGGCAGCAGTTTTACAGTGATCTGGCCGGTCAATTTGAACTAAAACCGGAAACCATTGCTGAGGCTCCGTGGCCTTGGACAGTTGGATTTATGGCGGATAAATGGCAGCTGAAGATTCAGAGTCGGACGTAGAGGTTCCAGGGGGAGTGAGTTTGTGCAAACGCACAGGACGGAACGTCAGCTGCGAAGATAATGAATGATTCTGTGGAGAGCACAAACTGGAAATCCAGTAAGACAGTCAGATTCAAAAGGAACGTTCGGCAGAATAAACCGAATTTGTCCCAAAGTCGGCTGGGGCCAAGTAAAGAGTATTTTCGTGGTTAAGGGTGAAGGAACTAGCGGAGGAGAGGGCATAGACAAGAGTAGAGAGGGAGTAATTGCGGGTGTGCCAGTAAGCCGGGTATGGCAGTGCCACGCGCTCAATGTAATGGCCTACCTCGGTTTCCAGGCCGTCCCGTGGCAGATGTCATAATTGAGATGTTCAGACTGGCGATGTGCAAGTATGTAGGCAGCAGGATTTTGGGTTGGCCAAGGGGATCCACGAAGGTAGAACAAAACCTACGTAGGAAAATAGGTACTGTCAGTTCAGTTGGGTATCTATTCAGATGTAAAGTATAGACCGGGTGGAGTGGACAAAACCATGCAGGGCGTTCGAAGCTGGTACTGCCGAAGATCGATGTGAGGGAATAGGAAGAAATGGAATGAGATCCTTAAGTCTGGTGAATTTGAGAAGGTACCAGATAGCGTGGAGCCCATTATTAGAAAAGTAACTTGAAGTTTATTACAAACAGGGTGGTGACAACAGGTGACTAAATGAGACGAAATATAGGTAGACTTGTGCTAAGTAACCCAGCAATCAAGGACTGGCTAAGCTTGTCAGTTAAGTTCAATTATGGTTCAAAAGGCATAGAACAAACCAGCATGAGTACGCGGAGAGTTGGGAGAGCAATCACATAAGGACATAAGGACTTCCTATATAATGGACTAGTTCATCTGGATGTCGCTGCATGGCAGCAGACTCATCAAGCCTTCATGGCCAAATTCCCCGTCGTATAGTCTTCAAACTTTGTGCACTGAGCCAAGTATACCCCTTGAAGTTAGAACGTGGTTTCGAGTGGAATACAGGGCGCTGGTCAGGACCTGGATAGTTTACATACATGTTTCAGCACTACATTAACGTCCGTTGCTTCTGACCCCAAAACAACAAGATTTGCAGCTTTCCCTTCCCGGAAAAGGGAAACTTTCCGGACGCCCCACATACTTGTCGGTGGTTGCATAGACAGAGTCCCACGTCCAATGCGGAAGCTCATGACAGCTGTTGCTCAGAGGTAGTACGTGCTGAAAACACGACTGACTTCCATGGCAATAGCACCAGACCAACTATCTGCGCGGACTGTGCTGCCGGCCATGATGCTTCCGGCACCTGCTGGTACATGCACAGTCATGAGGCTGTCACTGGCCCATTCGAGTAGAGAGCTGTTGTGGTCCCTGCGGTCAAAGCGATAACCTCCGGTGGAAGATCGTTCTGGTTCGGTTTACAGGAGACGGCTGTGACCTTGGTGCTCAAGAGATCACATCGGCGTCCCCCTGGCCAATTTGGTAGGGTTCTCTTCTACCTTACCCTCCTCTGTGCCTCCCGGAGCTAAGAAAGATTTCACCACGTCTTGCTCGGTCGCTTTGGCATGAAGTACGGTATTTTGCACAATCCCTGGCTCGATTATTTCAGTTGCCGATTCTGCTGCTGTAGTAATCACTGGGATACACAATACTACAAACTACCCGCATTCTCATTTTTCTTCTGATGTCCGTGAACGTAGCCAAATAAGCAAGCATGCTGGTCACTCCGTGTGCACAGACGGAGCGCGAGTAACAGCAATACTGGGAGGACTATTAGACTTCGCGCATTCCCCCAAAAATCCTTGATGAAAAGTAGGATTCTTCATTGGCTCGTTCACGATTAGTGCCAATCGACGGACAAACCTTTTGCTGGAACACGCGCTCGCTGAGCTTAGGTCCCACGCGTGCACCTGGACGCGACTAACGCCTTCTGTATGGTGGTCTGGAAGGTAGTTAAGAATGGTGAATGCTCCTTTTTTGTCTTTTTTACAGACGATCAAGGCAAACTGCAGCTCCCACACATAACCATGCATCCTGTTCTTTTGCCAGTAAAAAACATCCCTTGGGGAGAGTAAGAGTTTTTCAACGGCGCTGTTAGACCGGCCTTGTGAAGTAGCCGGGAGTTCAAACACGATTGGGTGTCATTCCCGTTATAATGGTCTGCGGTTGCTTGTTTCCTATTGAACCTGGCAGGCCGGGTCGGTGGACTTGTCAACTTGTCTGGCGACACCAATTCCGGCATCTGGTTTGGTTGCTCCATCTTGAAAATTTTCCTGGCTTACTCCAACCCAGGTCGAAGTTTAACTTAGTCACGGTATTAGCTGAGCGACCTTGAGTGATGTTGAAGTTATTTCCTTTACGAGACGGACGGTTAAACGTTTTTCAGGATGAGCGGTTTTGGATTGTGGTGACCCAAGGTGACATTTTGTGCGGGATCCGTCAGCATGGTTTGCATGGATGCGTGCGTTGTCAGGCTTAAAAATAATTAATCCTTCTACTGTGCTTTTACGTGGATCATCTGGTATTTCCTGATTGTTTCTAACTCAGGCCAATGGTCGGAGTACGGATACATCACAGTGGGGCGGTGGTCACCTCGAACCCGTTAAATAGTCTTGTGTCTATTTAGTGACACTGAAGTGTCCGGGTGATCGCGAGCACCCTTCGTCTGCTTTACGCAAAAAGAACAGGGACACTGGCGAAAGCTTCCAGTGATCCGTCAATGGGTCCCAGATAAGCCTAGCTCCGACGCAAATTGCTTTTGTCACCAGCTTGATGGAACTGTCCAAACCCGCACCGTTAAAGTCACTATTCTTTTGAGCGGGTGTGGCTGCCCTCCGCAAGCGACGCGACGTTCGAGTATTTCGCATGATCTACGGGGGGGAATTTCAGCAAATCAAAAAAAGGCTAAGGGGATCACTGCATATTCCAATTCCACTTCCACATTTATTTCCTATTAGCTACCTTCCATTGAGAATCTCACTACACTTCCTGGTTCAAACACACTAAACTTGTGGAGAATCAAAAATTGGGCCAAGATATAAATGCTCTACAACGCTACCAAAATGCCAAGCCCTCTCACATCTATTCCAGATTTCTCCTGGGATGCTTATTCTTAATGGACTCTGGATTCCTACTCCCCCCGAAGTGAGAGATCTAGGTCTTAGGTATTCCTGTACGTTTAGTTTTTCCCAACATGCATGGTACGTATAGGCCAACGCCCGCAAGCTCTGCGCCTTCATTCGCCGATCCTTCCACAATAAATCATGTTAGATTACCATCTTTAAGCAGTTTCTAAGACCCATTCTTGAATCCAGCCCGGAATTCGCCTAACAGTATTCGCAGGCATGCTAGAGTGCTGCGGAAATGTGCAGCGCTGGTTCACTAAGTCCTTGTTTCCGGCGTCATCCACGCTGCCGTATCGTCTTCGCTGTTTGTCAATGGGCTGGATCCTTTAAGGCTGGGGCGCATTAGGCTAAACCTAGGCAATCTGCATCGGCTAGTCTACCGACGGGCCTACATAGCCGACTGCATCCTGAATTTTCTTCCTGCCCTCCCTACAATATGCGCAACTCTGGATTTTTGCTCCCATTGTCGAGCTGTCAAACTGTCTTTTGACAAAACCCTTTTCGATTGCCTTATTCCAAATTATGGAACAAGCTCCCCTCCCATATCCGTACTATATCACTTCATGTAGGCTTTCGAAGGATTCTCTATTCTTACCTCTCTTTTCGCGCCACAGCTCACACAAAACACTTTCTTTGAAACAGGCCCTAAGCCCTTCTAATTTGCGCTCTCACCGCAACTGTCCTGTTACTTGGTCCACGCATGTACATTCACCAGCTCGAACCCCCTAGCGTTAATCCACAAGTGAGACAACTACCCTCCCAAGTGTTCTTGTCCTTTAATCTCCGTCCTAGCCAGCTCTTAAGCAGACGTTTACTCCTGGGACTACATTTGCACCTGCTCTCTGAAGCGTAGTTGTGTTGCAGAGAGCTTCTAGCGCCTGCCATCGTAATTGTTTTCATGCCCGTCTCCACTGAACTCGTTGTATTTCCTTACCTCAGGCCTTAAGCTTCTGCGTCCGGCCAACTTTTTCCTAGTACTTTCAAACCTGGTCTCATTCCAGAATAACTATGTCAGCTATATTTAATGTTCTGTTCTTTGCTTTGACTGGATTTAACTAACCTTAGCCATACCGAAGCCTTATTTCCTCACCGTTCAGAATAATTCCGCATCCTCTGGCCACGCACAGTGCACGCACATCAAATAGTGGGTCTGAAGATGCGCAATGGATGAAATACTTGTTTGGATTTACAGTTCACTCATTCACACATACACATAACACTGCAGTGCGCCCCTGACATGGTTCGTCGTCGTTTAGCCAACTTACGCAGGCTCTGAACATCTCCATTCTACTCCCATGGCCCTAAAGATAGCTGTCGTCTCATTTGCCTCAGCGGCTTGCCTCTTCCAAAGGCTGTTTGCTTGTTCGAAATGACTGAGCTGCTTTATTAGCCTGTTTTCCATTCGACCGATAAAATATGTGGCAACTGGAGTTATTTATTAATGCACAAACCGCAATTATGACTGCTTGGTAGTTTGTCCCCCTGCAGATCTGGTAGCATGCACGAGGGATGAAAACCTCGTGTTGTGGACGGGTACGCCCTGCAGGGGGAGTCGTCCTGTTACGTTACACCACGGTGCATTCGTACGCTCGCCATCCCTCCAGTAACACGGGTGCATCGCACATCGCCGGTGGTTATGAGCTCGTCCTATAATTCAGGAAAACCATAAGAGAGCACCGTTGTTGTTTGTCTGCGGCAGGAGTCGACTTGTCCCGGTTGTCACTTGTCTGGCAACACCAAGGAATGCAAACGAATGACAGCAGTCCTTTTGTTTGTTTTTAAAAATATATGCAAGTGGTGGCCTGAAGATACTGTGCGAGGCTCATAGTTAACATCGACGTGCAAGAAGTTGCTACCTTCGTCTTAGTTGGGTTGCACCACCCCAGGTCCACTTGATCATCTAGACATAACACACTCGTTCTCTCCTCTTGTTCTTTGAAGCAATCATACACGCATAAAACTTAAATTCCTCCTTATTTCCTGAATACCATCAGCCACAGCTAGCGCCTAATGGCAGCTTTTGCCGTGCACCATTCGTTTCTTGGAGCTGATAGCAGTTACTCGGTGACTGGCGACTCACACTCTTACCTTCCTGTTAAGTTGACGTAGTAGATTCCAGTTAAACTACGGTTCTTATCCATTATCTCGGAAGCCGTTGCCCAAACTCTTATTATTTGTCTGCTGCCCCTGTTTACATTAACGTCCCCTTTGCACAACAAAGACCCTATGCTTGGATTTTTTGCTGAGCTAAAAACTACCACCAGGTAATCATCTGTTCCAACCGGTCCAACGGCTAGCTTCTCTGCGTCGGCGGCTAAGTCCTTAACTTCCCAAAGTTAGGCACCTGCTCTGGCCCAGCTAGTGCTTGGCTTCTTGGTCAGCCAACAAAATTAACCTCTTCCCGGGTTCATTTAGCTTGCTGTCATATCCTTTTAGATTTTTTCTGCGGGAACCGTTTTATCTGATGCCTCTTGGCACTCACCAGACGCCATCGCTCTCACCCTATTCCTTCCCCATTTCCCCTCTTCCCAAGCTTCAGACTTCGGCTGTAGTTGCGCACACGCCCCGCGATCCACTCTCATATGGTCCTCCCACCGATTGGAAATTTCCCGTGATTCTCCTCGCCTAACCCAGATCCAGCTGCCACGGAGATGCGTATCCCCTGTCCGATTGTGGCAACCTTGACGACCGTTACGGGGCTGTCCAAAAACCGAAGTATGTCAGTGCAGTGTTTGCATGGCACTGTCATACCCAGTCCGATGGCACTCCAGCAACTGTTTTTTCCAGGATCTCGACCATAACCTCTCGCCCGCTCAAGCCTGTAACCGCAACTACCAACAGATTTTTACCTGGCCCCAACCGCCTCGTTCTAAACCACTGGTTTAACCAACCTAGTTTCCTGCCGCAATTTCGGTTTGCCTCTTCCACAAGTTCAATTTCATTTACGGTGTTCGATTGGCCCTATGCATTGGCACTATCTCCCCATCAAAACTACCGTTTACAACTGACCTCCGTACAACAGTGACACCAGTAAGTCTACTCAGTTTCAATTTAGGCTATATTTTCGAGACAAAACTTGCCATTTGTCTCCAGATCGAATTTTTCAATCACCATTTTGCATTTTGTGACCCTAGCCATTCACTCGACCGCCCAAGGTCACTCATGGCCAGCAACAGCTTTCAGTTTTAGTTCAGGTCAGCAGGCTTCACCTTTGAACTTGTCGTGCCTCATGCCTATTGTCCTGGTTTTTTTCGGTCTCCACAACTGCGGTGACTCTTCACGTAATTGGGATGCCCGTTGTGGCGTTACCTGCCGCGTTCAGATTGTAACGACCCGATCATGCCTCAGTCGGCATACTCCCTACGAGTTGGGAAATGAACCTACCATTATAATTATTTTTATTATTCATGCCCACTTTTTGTGACACTGTCCCTTTTTTGGGCAATCCCCTGTACCCACAGACCCCGCCAGTCATTCTTTCATTCTGACTGTAACATTATGGTCATGCCGGATGGCCTGCCACCCACCAGTTGGGAATAAACATGATAATAATAATTATTACAGTCTATAAGGCACCCGTCGCATAACCAAGCATATGCGCTGCTGATGAGCTAAAATAAAAGCGAAACTCGATTAACTGGGACCGGCTTCATGGGAGGGGACATACAAGAACATTTGCAAGGAAACTCACGATGCTTATGTGGTGTTTGTCCTCAAAATTTCTACCTGGTTTTTCATCTGTGGATCGACGTGGGCAACTATCCTTCTGCTTGGTAGGAAGCAGACCGCTTGCTGTTTTGCAGCTGCAGTCTTAAGGGCCTCACAAGCAAGGCGATGGAAAGCATTCTGAAGGAGACTATGTTAATTACCCTCACTGCCAACTACCTGATATTCTCGGTGCAGTGCGGATGCCTTGTAAACCGTTCGAACCTAATGAGCGTGCTTCTACTTATGGCTAGCGGACGGAAGACAAAGGACTGGTATCGGACGCCATACTTTTCGACTCTTCAAAAGCATCTGATCGAATTCCACACAATCCTCCTACAGCCTTCTGAGTGGAAGGCGGATCAGACTACACTTCTTTATCTACAAAATTCGTTGAGGTTCATCCAGGCTCCATCTAAGGTCTAGTTTTCTTCCTGGCCTGCGTCTAAGACGTTTCGGTTGCGCTTTCAAGCCAATCTACATTATGCAGGCGACTTGAAATCTTGATATTTCAACTCCAGTGCCATCCTTATAAATATCCACGCCGCAAAGCACTGGCCACCAAAACGGCACCTTTCTCTGAGTGACGTTCCTCTTCTGTGTCGTTCGGAGGAGACTCAGCGAACAACTTCGTCGCTCATGGTGGGAATGAACCAGAAAACATGACGAGGCTAGGCTGTAAAATGGGTCTGCTCAATTATCACCAACTTTGTCTGCTATGTATCCGAACGGGTATTCGTGGGAGAGCTTTTACTGCCACAATCAAAAGGCGAAGCGCAAAACAGGCATTGACCAATAAGCACTGACCAATAAGCGCGGTCATTTCGGAAATATGTGCAACATGGCGGAAAAGACGCGGAATCTAAAACTTCAATTTTCAGAAAGTGAAAGCGTCGATCACCCGAAAAGTAATTGTTTCGGGGATACTGTTATTTCCAACATTGTCCTTTTCACTCCAAAGGAAATAGTAAGCTTAAACGCATTTATACTTCTCCGGTGGATTCAGCGCACGTTCACCTCTGTTGCTTCCGAAAACGATTTTGGGATCACGTAGTAGCGCCTCTTGAGTACGCCAATTCGACTTGTACACCCAATACTTAAAAAGGACGTAACCCGCATTCAGCGCGTTGAAAGGGCTTCCAAGAAGATGGCGGTAGGCCCCAAATCCGTTGATTATGAGGGTTCTCTAAATATTTTCCCCAGGCTGCCATCGCCACCAAAGACACCTGTTGCTTACTTACGCCTTGTTTAAAAAGGTTTTGACCGAGGGGTTTTCACCTTTGACCCAACCAGACGGTGGGGACGTGGTGATTGTTTTTCAAGTTCAGAGCGGGCGATTTCATTGAAAAACAGTTTTCCCATTGCTGGTAGTTGAGGTGTGGAGTAGCCCCCACCCGGTGGTCTTTCACCCTGCATCTAGAACTTAGTTCAGATCACTTTTGGATGCTGCCCCATGCGTAGCCTGGCGCTGGGAAGTTTGCTGCCAGGCACTGGGAACTAAAGGGTGTGTACTTCATCCTTTTTTGCTTCTGGTCCATTCAGGTGAACGGCAGCGCCCGAGTGACAGCAACAAAACTGATCTATTAAGTTTGAGCAAAAGCCACCGTCCTGTGTAGCATTCAGTGAACAGTTACCCCAGAATGTGGTCAGTTGTTGTTGAAAGCATCGGGCCCCATTGAGCACTGAGCCCTCGCCTCCCGTCGATCGGTTGGAAATAGTTCTCTGCTGTGCTCCTCTTATGCTTATGAGGCCTAAACTGGAGTTCGCACGTTGAACTGCTTTGAAACAACGGAATTCCTCTTTCCAGCACTGCTTACTGTGTGCCATGCAGCATTCTTCCACGCACAGGTTGCCAGTATTTTCTTGTTAACGGTTTTGCAACTTCTATTAAGGTCCACTTCCACAAAGTTGAACTAGAACAGCCTTAATGGCGCTAGGGGGCCAGGCTTAACTTACCTGATCTTGATTGGCTACCAGTATGGCCAATCAGAGCATGGCTTCGTGTGGTCCGTAGTCGGCTCGCGCACGTCCGTTCGCTCGACACTGTTTGGACGGCTCGCCTAGGGGCAAACCTCCGACTGTTGAGCCAGAAAATATTAAACTTTTTCAGATTCAGAACACCCTCCTTCAAAAACCCTCCATTTTTTTAGAATTTCTTGAACTCACTGCAAAGTCACTGATTCGGTTCTGGTGCAGGAAGCGCTGCTGGGCTTGACCATATTGGTCTGTTGCGCGTGACGAACGAGAAAAGTACAATTTCAGCATATAACCGAAAATATATTGATGGCTATTCTGTTTGCATTTAGGAAACGACAAGTTCCTCTTCGCTCTAGTGTTCCCCGACCCGATCTAGTTGTTCGGTATTCTGGCTGGTTATCTTCGATACCATTTATGATATGTGAATCTATTCTTCAGCGGAGGGCACGGAATACCCATTCTTGTGGGAACCCATGGCTCAGTTGAGAGTACCGAAGGCAGAATTTACTACGCGGAGGCTAGATGGTTCAGTGGTTAGGGCGCAAACTTACTGACCTGAAGGTCCGTGATTCAAACCCGACCTCTGCATCTAGACTTCCCCTGTCGAGGCTTGGGCAACCTGGTAGTATCTCAGCCCTTGTGCTTCCTTCGGGTGGCATGGCAGCTGGGCACCGAAAGTGTGTTACAGCTGAGCGGTTATTTTATTAAGTTACTGCATACATTGTCTGTGATATACTGAATATCGAAACCTCAGTGACAGGATGAAACAGATGTACTGGTTTCGTACTACAACTGCAGTCTGGGTTTGTTCCAAGAACAGAAAACTGATGGCAGTTGGCCTATGACAGTGCTTTTCCTAGTTCCTCTCCCTGGAGCCCCCATATTGAGAGTTGGAACATGTACGGTGACTTATTCCCTAGAAAAATTGTATTAATACGGTACTGTGCCGGCATCCACCTGATACTTTGTTCAGGTTTTTAAACGGAACGCTTCCTTTGAGGGTTCTAATTGCTTTCCTGTCAAGGTGTGGGTGCCATGGCAATAGCCAAGCCCATGTAGAAGCAAGAATGCTCATTCCATACAGTTGTGTGGTGCTGTCAGCCGGGTCGCCTTACTTGCTGCACACAGCAGGGCTGACGCCTCCATCCTCACCCTTTCACATACTCGTTCTCCCAACTGAGAGTACTCTGTACGTCCCAGCAACAGGACTGCCAACTTTCTCTCTGCATTGCCATTGTCAGCGACATCTGCCAATCCTTTTTGGTAGCACCTCCGAAAGTCGATCTGCTTAGCTGCCCTCAATGTCGGATGGCGGATAAAACGGGACAGCAAGCTGCAACTACATGTGCATTGAATTTCCTCCGCATTGATACTTGTCTGCCAGAAACAAGAATCCAAGACGCAAGTACGAAACTGACAGATATAACTCAGCCATGAAATCAGTGCATCAGGGATGCCGGCTTAAGTGCGTAACTCTCAATCAAACAACTATAGTTGTTCGGCGTCAACCAACTGCTTGTGAAACCACCCCCAATTCCTGGTTATATCTCTTAGTTCCCACATTTTTCGGTGACCGAACTTGTAGCGACTGTAACTAACGAAACTTAGTACATGGTTTATAGCTGAGAAATTGAACTGACCTGAGAGGCAAGTACTCTACTGCTTCCAACTGCACGCCCCTATTGATTCAGAGACCGCTGAAGCTTGACACACCGCGGTGGGTATCATGTTGAGACGTCGAGCGGGAGCCCTTTTGCTTGCTTGCTTGCCCATTCGCAACGTCTGTGAAAGAGTCGCGAGGTAGAGACGTCCGTCGGCCTAGACGAACAGTAATCACGAATCTCTAAAGACAGCTTAAGTACGCTGTAGGTGTTCTCTTAAGACCGGCCGAAAACCCGGACGTTATCGCTGTTGACATAAACGCACAGGTTGGTGGTTTTAGCGCTGCTAAAGTTCAGTTTATTGGTCGTCGTGGATTGGACACTAGAATCAGGGGCAACTGATAGCGCTTACTACAGGCTTATGCTGACCGTTTCATTCCAGTACCGACTTCTAGGACTGCGGAAATCGGCCAGATACCTTGGATAGGTCTGCGGGAAACTTGCCAGCCAAGCCATCGAGGACCATAATGTCTCTCTGATACCAATCAGAACGCTTCGAAAAATAACTCACTAGGTCACTTGGTACTCCCCATTCGGACTGTCGGCGTTTGACAGGGACATGGGCTGCGAATTTGTGGCCCCCATTTGGCCTCAGAAGTATATCCGTTCAAGCGTCACCGTGTTGCCGTTCCCAACAACCTTTCACCTGCCCCGCCGTCAGGATGAGACTGGAACTTACCGTGGTGTAACGGTTTGTGTGCCTCCGTGACCCATTGAGATATACTGGGCGACACTCACAGAGTCTCGCATACCAGGTTGGTCAATGGTTAGAGGCTTGGCCAGCAGTCTCCTGGCCCTCCAGGTTGAGGGTTAGGACATGTGTGGCGACTTGTTCTATAAAAATGGCAGTGCACCTGCATTGCCCGCCAAACACCGCTGCCTTGCGGTCAGACCTTTTAGCCAAAGGCTTTGGTCGAGGACCTTAACCGTCCTCCAGTATGGGTCTAGGCACACTGACCGTGTCCCAGCTGGCGTGCAAACATGGTACTTGCCACCAAGGATACTATCATGCAACGTTGGCCGTCGCCTGGTTTCACCAGCCGGGTCGCCTTACTTGCTTCATACAGCAGGGTGGGTAAGCGAACACATGCTACTGCTGACGCCCCCTTCTTACACCTTCACGTATTCTTTCTTCTACCCTACCTCACCTCAATTTGAATACTCCTCAGGTTACAGCACCAAGACTGTTTGCCATGCGTCACACTGCTGCAGCTTCTGTGCGTCCGACTTAGAACCCCGAAATCCAGTCTAATTTGCTACCTTTAATGTTTGCACACGGACGTAAGCAACACAACAGTGGCTCTTGCTCGTACGCTGGATTCCCTCCGTATTGATATACGTTGCGTGTCAAAAACAAGAATACCGGATGCGAGTACTGTAATTGAACTAGCTCTCTTCCAGGTTCCGGCTACGCACTTCTTGTGAGGCAGAGGCCGCTGCAGCTGGATATGACGGGGTGGGTATTGTTTTGGGCGATCGAGCGGAATTGTCTCTACTTGATTGGATATTCGTAGATAGTCGCCTATGTGCGGTTCATTTGGTAACATCTTCGAGAGAATCTCGCGAGGTCCATCGCACCCTGTTGATTTGTCTGATTACGCCCCTAATAGACTGTAGCTCTGAACCTGCCAAGGACAATTTCTATGACGCTCTAGGTGTTCTTTTACAAGGAGCTAAAAGCTCAGACATCGTTACGGTTGGTGGTGACATGGACGACCTGACGCATCGTCCGACGTGAGGTGAAAATGAGTGTCCGTGCTGACCGAGAAACTTGGTGGATCCGAAAGGCCGAAGAAATTGAAGATGCAAAAAAATTGGAAACTTCCGTAGGCTGTTCCATTTGATCCATTCCACTGGTCCTTGGAAGCCTCTTGTCATAGAAACTATCAGGAACCCCAATAGCTCCTTGTTTTCCAGCAGAGGAGAATGTCTGGATCGCTGGACACAGTACTTCGAGCAACAATTCAGTTGGTCACGCGCTACCTCCAATCCGGATTACTGGCCTTCAACAGACATGTGGATTGTGCACATGGAGCCTCCTTCAGTTTCAGTCTAAGTGTATATCACTACTCACTACTATCACCATGCTCCTGGTCTTGATGATCTTCCACCCGCTCAGTTAAAGGATGGTGGTGAATTCTTCACTCAAAGCCTATCTAGCCTATAGTGTATCTGAGAGAAAGAGATCGTCTCAGACAACTGGGGTGATTCGATAAAGGGTACTCACAGTGAATGCTGAAACCCCAGGGTGGTCAGCTTGACTTTCGACGTAATACGGCTTCTGGCGTCACTGACTCTTATGGCGGCACGTGAATCCTTGACCCGTGAGTGTCAAGCGGGATTTAGGCTTGGTAGGGGCTTCGTCGACCACATCGTCACATTCCCTCAGGTGTTAGGCCAACGCCATATGTACAGACGATCCGCAATTTTGGTGTTCCTTGACTTCAAGGGCGCGCTCGATTCTGTTGGCTGGTCAGTGCTGTTAACCACACCTGCTCGGCAGGGTATACCCCAGACGTTTGTGACTAGTATCCGGTCCCTATATTCACATACTTCTGGGCGTGTGAGAGTGCACGGTAAGCTCTCTAAAGCTTCTCTACAAAAATTGGCGCCCGAAAAGAATGTCCACTCCCATTCTTGTTCAAATTCATCATTGATGAGATAATGAGGCGAACGCTGGAAGGTCTTCAAACCCCCGGTGTTCACATTATTGCTGATGATAACCTTGTCGATCTGGAGCACGCAGACGACATCGCCCTGATCTTTGAAGACCAAGGCGAAGTACAAGCCCTGTTGAATAGGCTGGCCACCTTCATACCATCTTCCAGCATGCTCCTAGCACCTTCAAAGTACAAAGCCATGCTTCAAAGCGTACAGCCTCTGAAGATACCCCTTGCAATTAAAGGAGAATCACGAGGTTGTAGAGAATTTTACATACCCCGATAGCTTTATTAGGTCTTACGGAAATAAGTCTGATGAAGTCAGTGCAAGAATCCCAAAAGCTCGAATCACGTCTGCTAATTGTGGCGTCAAAAAGGCATATCACTGGGTCTTAAAGGTCGCGTGTACCAGGCTACAGCAAGGGCCGTGTGGTTGTATGGGTGCCAGACGTGGCCCCTGTGGACAGATGATGTGAGGCGTCTTCCGGCCACCGTCTTCGACCACCGATGCCTCAGGATCGTTGCTGGTTTTGGGTGGTGTCAAAGGATTAGTAGCGAGGTGATTGGAAAACGGGTATTTGGTTGTGCAGCAGGTACTTGAGTCGCGAAAAACATCCAGCACCATCAATTACGGTGGCTCGGTCATGTGCTACGCGTGCCAAAACACCGTCTACGGAAATGAGTGTTTTTCGCTGTGCCTCCTTCGGAATGACGCAAACCGCGAGGTGGACAGCATATGACTTGGCAGAAGGATGTGGAAGAGATTACGAAGAAATTTTGCATGCTTTCCAGGAGGGGGTTCCTGTGACCCCACCCACGCTGGACTGGAGATATTGCAAAAAATAGCGGCTTATCGATGTCAATGGCGTTCGTGTTGTCAGTTTCTTACAGATTGTCTGACTGAGCGCTTGGAAGTTTAGGCACCTCAGAATGCTTGACATAGGTTAGCACAAGGTCCCCTCCATCGCCCACTCATTTTCTGTTTTCACTCTAAGGATTAAAATGTAATAGGATGAGCTTTATTGTTGTACGGCAGTGAAATATCAGTGTCAACACTGATGTTACTTTCCCTGGTCATGGTGATTCTCTTAGGCAAACTATGGTTCGGAATGCGCAATACATTTCCTAACCAGCGCAGCTTCATATGTCGGACTTATTTTTGAATTGAAGTCTACCTCACCCAACCGAATACTCGTTTTCTAGTTGCCTCGTTGGGTTCGCTGACACTGAGCTGCACAAGCTATGGTTCTGAGACAACGATGTCGAATACCTGAAGACGTCTCAGCTCCGCTGCCCGAGCAGTCTAAGTCGCAGCCGTACAACAAGACAGTCCGCATTGTAGACCGACACACACGTCCGTTTCGTCACGAAGAGACTGCACCTTACCGTGGTGTAACGGTTTGTGCACCTCGGCGACCCATTGAGCTATACTGAGGGTGTCCGCGCGACACTCACAGAGTCTCTCATACCAGGTTGGTCAATGGTTAGAGGTCTAACGAACAGTCTCCTGGTCCTCCAGGTTGGTGGTTGGAAAATGTGTGGCGATGTGTTCCGTAGAAATGGTAGTGTACTTGCATTTCCAGCCAAACGCCACTGCCTTGCGATCAGGCTTTCGAGCCAAAGGCTTTGGTTGAGGACCCTAATCGTTCTCCTTTCTAGATTTGGGTGCCCTGGTAGTATCCCATCCCACGTACATTCATGAACCGCACGTATACAAATAAACTAATGCCAAATCGGCCGTCGCGTGGTGCCATCAGCCGGGTCGATTTACTCGTGGCATACAGCAGGGTGGGTAAGCGAAAACATGCTGACGCCTCCCTTCTGTCTCTTTCACATACTTTTTCTTCCCCCTCTCCCAAACCCTTTTAATAACTCTATC